>CM059224.1:4228793-4663793 GCA_030347435.1 Clarias fuscus
GAGGAAAGGTGTGGATGGCCTGATGTAAATCTAGAGTATGAGCTTGATTGGAGGAAGATTGTAAGAGATACAGCAAATTTCTCAATACTGGCGAAGCATCTAATTTGCGGCCCCGCCCTGGCCAGACCGTAGAACTTGGCTAAAAGCTTTTGATAACTTTTAGTCACCAATGTCTTCCGGACCATGGGGCAAAAATTGGTACTTCTTGCATTCTTTCCCTAGGAGGAGTTCGTTAAAAGACGCCATGTGGAAAGGGGAAAATCAGGCAAAAGACATAAGCTCCTGCCAGTAGGTGGCGTTATAGGGATATGGTCAAATTGGCATATCAATCTGTTCAGACTTGAAGGAGTATCATGACTGTAAAGTTTAGTGAACATTGGAAGATGTGTGTGGGAGAAATTGGCAAAAAAGCATCCACTTCCTGGCCGTCGGGGGAGGGTAGAATTCGTGGGGGCGCCACAGCTAGACCATGTGACCCAGATGCAAGCTTTTGATAACTTTTGGTGCTTGACCCCTTAAGAGCATCTTGCCAAGTTTTGAAGTCGATAGGGCAATTCCCCTAGGAGGAGTTCGTTAAAGTACGACACGTGCGAAACGCAACATCTCGCAGTTTTTCCAAAATGGCCGACTTCCTGTTCACTTTAGAGGATACCCCTAAGAGACTTTTTTTCTCGTGCCGGGAAGATACATCAGTCTACCAAATTTCATGTCCGTAGGTCTTACAGGGAGCCACATCTCATTCCAGGGGGCGCTGCAGAGCCATTTGGCCACGCCTACTCACGGCGACAGTTTCAGATCGCGATTTTCGCCGGGGGACAATTTTGTGGAAAGTTTGGGGAGTTTTCGTGCATGTTCAGGCACCCAAATTAGCCGTTCTTTAGGCACGGCGAGGAATACAGAATAATAATAATAATAATAATAATAATTAAAGCTGCAAGCAGCGATGATCGGGCCCTCGCACACGGTGCAGTCCACGCGGGCTGTACACTGACCTCCTGCATGTTGTCTCTCATGTAGTCTTTGAATTTCAGCAGAACTACGGTGAAAAATAGGTAGAAACCAACAATTTCCTAATACCAGTTGGTGGCGCTATGACCGAGTTATCATGTTGGCATGTCAATGAGTAGAAACTGTGAATCTCAATGATGCTGTCAAGTTTTGTCCAGATCGGACGAAGCGTGTGGGAGAAAGCGGGAAAAATACATCCATTTCCTGTGCGGCGGGGGAGGGTCAAATTCGTCAGGGCGCCACAGGCAGACCATGTGACCGAGACGAAAGCTTTTGATAACTTTTTGTCCTTGATCCCTTCCGAGCGATCTGAGAAATTTTGACCTCGATCGGGCAATCCCCCTAGGAGGAGTTCTTTAAAATACGACGTGTGCGAAACGCGATATGTTGCAAATTTTCCAAAATGGCGGACTTCCTGTTCATCGTAGAGAGTACCTCCAAGAGACTTTTTTTCCTGTGGTGAGGAGATACATCAGTCTACCGAATTTGATGGCCGTAGGTCTTACAGGGACTCAGATCACAATCTAGGGGGCGCTGCAGAGACATTTGGCCACGCCCACTCATGGCGACAGCGGCATGACGAACGGTGTGCATGGGGTGATGTAAATCTAGAGTATGAGCTGGTTTGGAGAAGGATTGTAAGAAATACAGGAAATTTGTCTATACTGTCGACGTATCTAATTTGCGGCCCCGCCCTGGCCAGACCAGCGAACTTTCAAAAAAGCTTTTGATAACTTTTAGTCACCAATGTCTTCAGGACCATGGGGCAAAATTCGGTACTTCTGGCATTCTTTCCCTAGGAGGAGTTCGTTAAAATACGCCATGTGGAAAGGGGAAAATCAGGCAAAAGACATAAGCTACTGCCAGTAGGTGGCGTTATAGCTATATCGTGAAATTGGCATATCAATCTGTTCAGACTCGAACGAATATCATGACTGTAAAGTTTAGTGAACATTGGAAGACGTATGTGGGAGTAACAGGCCAAAATACATCCAGTTCCTGGGCGTCGGGGGAGGGTAGAATTCGTGGGGGCGCCACAGCTAGACCATGTGACCCAGATGCAAGCTTTTGATAACCTTTGGTCCTTGACCCCTTAAGAGCATCCTGGGAAATTTTGAAGCCGATAGGGCAATTCCCCTAGGAGGAGTTCGTCAAAGTACGACATGTGCGAAACGCAAGATCTCGCAGTTTTTCCAAAATGGCCGACTTCCTGTTCACTTTAGAGGATACCCCTAAGAGACTTTTTTCTCGTGCCGGGAAGATACATCAGTCTACCAAATTTCATGTCCGTAGGTCTTACAGGGAGCCATATCTCATTCCAGGGGGCGCTGCAGAGCCATTTGGCCACGCCTACTCACGGCGACAGTTTCAGATCGCGATTTTCGCCGGGGGACAATTTTGTGTAAAGTTTGGGGAGTTTTCGTGCATGTTCAGGCACCCAAATTAGCATTTATTTAGGCACGGCAAAGAATACAGAATAATAATAATAATAAAAATAATAATAATAATAATTAAAGCTGCAAGCAGCGATGATCGGGCCCTCGCACACGGTGCAGTCCACGCGGGCTGTACACCGACCTCCTGCATGTTGTCTCTGATGTAGTCCTTGAATTTGAGCAGAAGCACGGTCATAATAAGGTAGAAACCAATAATTTCCTCCTACCAGTTGGTGGCGCTATGACCGACTTATCATGTTGGCATGTCAATGAGTAGAAAGTGTGAATCTCAATGATCGTGTCAAGTTTTGTCCAGATTGGACGAAGCGTGTGGGAGAAAGAGGGAAAAATACATCCATTTCCTGTGCGGCGGGGGAGGGTCAAATTCGTCAGGGCGCCACAGGCAGACCATGTGGCTGAGACGAAAGCTTTTGATAAGTTTTTGTCCTTGATGCCTTACGAGCGATCTGAGAAATGTTGACCTCCATCGGGCAAACCCCCTAGGAGGAGTTCGTTAAAATACGACGTGTGCGAAACGCGATATCTTGCAAATGTTCCAAAATGGCGGACTTCCTGTTCATCGTAGAGAGTACCTCCAAGAGACTTTTTTTCCTGTGGTGAGGAGATACATCAGCCTACCGAATTTGATGCGTGTAGGTCTTACTGGGACACAGATCACAATCCAGGGGGCGCTGCAGAGACATTTGGCCACGCCCACTCATGACGACAGTGGCATGAGGAAAGGTGTGGATGGCCTGATGTAAATCTAGAGTATGAGCTTGATTGGAGGATGATTGTAAGAGATACAGCAAAATTCTCAATACTGCCGAAGCATCTAATTTGCGGCCCCGCCCCGGCCAGACCGTAGAACTTGGCTAAAAGCTTTTGATAACTTTTACTCACCAATGTCTTCCGGACCATGGGGCAAAATTCGGTACTTCTTGCATTCTTTCCCTAGGAGGAGTTTGTTAAAATACGCCATGTGGAAAGGGGAAAATCAGGCAAAAGACATAAGCTCCTGCCAGTAGGTGGCGTTATACGGATATGGTCAAATTGGCATATCAATCTGTTCAGACTGGAACGAGTATCGTGACTGTAAAGTTTAGTCCACATTGGAAGATGTGTGTGGGAGAAATTGGCAAAAAAGCATCCACTTCCTGGGCGTCGGGAGAGGGTAGAATTCGTGGGGGCGCCAGAGCTAGACCATGTGACCCAGATGCAAGCTTTTGATAAGTTTTGGTCCTTGACCCCTTAAGAGCATCCTGAGCAATTTTGAAGTCGATAGGGCAATTCCCCTAGGAGGAGTTCGTCAAAGTACGACATGTGCGAAACGCAAGATCTCGCAGTTTTTCCAAAATGGCCGACTTCCTGTTCACTTTAGAGGATACCCCTAAGAGACTTTTTTTCTTGTGCCGGGAAGATACATCAGTCTACCAAATTTCATGTCCGTAGGTGTTACAGGGAGCCACATCTCATTCCAGGGGGCGCTGCAGAGCCATTTGGCCACGCCTACTCACGGCGACAGTTTCAGATCGCGATTTTCGCCGGGGGACAATTTTGTGGAAAGTTTGGGGAGTTTTCGTGCATGTTAAGGCACCCAAATTAGCAGTTATTTAGGCACGGCAAAGAATACAGAATAATAATAATAATAATAATTCCTTCGGTTACAATAGGGCTTCGCACCATCGGTGCTCGGGCCCTAATAATTAAAGCTGCAAGCAGCGATGATCGGGCCCTCGCACACGGTGCAGTCCACGCGGGCTGCACAGTGACCTCCTGCATGTTGTCTCTGATGTAGTCCTTGAATTTGAGCAGAACTACGGTCAAAAATAGGTAGAAACCAATAATTTCCTCATACCAGTTGGTGGCGCTATGACCGACTTATCATGTTGGCATGTCAATGAGTAGAAAGTGTGAATCTCAATGATCCAGTCAAGTTTTGTCCAGATTGGACGAAGCGTGTGGGAGAAAGAGGGAAAAATACATCCATTTCCTGTGCGGCGGGGGAGCGTCAAATTCGTCAGGGCGCCACAGGCAGACCATGTGGCCGAGACGAAAGCTTTTGATAACTTTTTGTCCTTGATGCCTTACGAGCGATCTGAGAAATTTTGACCTCCATCGGGCAAACCCCCTAGGAGGAGTTCGTTAAAATACGACGTGTGCGAAAGGCGATATCTTGCAAATGTTCCAAAATGGCGGACTTCCTGTTCATCGTAGAGAGTACCTCCAAGAGACTTTTTTTCCTGTGGTGAGGAGATACATCAGCCTACCGAATTTGATGCCTGTAGGTCATACAGGGACTCAGATCACAATCCAGGGGGCGCTGCAGAGACATTTGGCCACGCCCACTCATGACGACAGTGGCATGAGGAAAGGTGTGGATGGCCTGATGTAAATCTAGAGTATGAGCTTGATTGGAGGAAGAGTGTAAGAGATACAGCCAAATCCTCAATACTGCCGAAGCATCAAATTTGTGGCCCCGCCCTGGCCAGACCGTAGAACTTAGATAAAAGCTTTTGATAACTTTTAGTCACCAATGTCTTCAGGACCATGGGGCAAAATTCGGTACTTCTGGCATTCTTTCCCTAGGAGGAGTTCGTTAAAATACGCCATGTGGAAAGGGGAAAATCAGGCAAAAGACATAAGCTCCTGCCAGTAGGTGGCGTTATACGGATATGGTCAAATTGGCATATCAATCTGTTCAGACTCGAACGAGTATGATGACTGTAAAGTTTAGTGAACATTGGAAGATGTGTGTGGGAGAAATTGGCAAAAAAGCATCCACTTCCTGGGCGTCGGGGGAGGGTAGAATTCGTGGGGCCGCCACAGGTAGACCATGTGACCCAGATGCAAGCTTTTGATAACTTTTGGTCCTTGACCCCTTAAGAGCATCCTGAGCAATTTTGAACTCGATAGGGCAATTCCCCTAGGAGGAGTTCGTCAAAGTACGACATGTGCGAAACGCAAGATCTCGCAGTTTTTCCAAAATGGCCGACTTCCTGTTCACTTTAGAGGATACCCCTAAGAGACTTTTTTTCTCGTGCCGGGAAGATAGATCAGTCTACCAAATTTCATGTCCGTAGGTCTTACAGGGAGCCACATCTCATTCCAGGGGGCGCTGCAGAGCCATTTGGCCACGCCTACTCACGGCGACAGTTTCAGATCGCGATTTTCGCCGGGGGACAATTTTGTGGAAAGTTTGGGGAGTTTTCGTGCATGTTAAGGCCCCCAAATTAGCAGTTATTTAGGCACGGCAAAGAATACAGAATAATAATAATAATAATTAAAGCTGCAAGCAGCGATGATCGGGCCCTCGCACACGGTGCAGTCCACGCGGGCTGCACAGTGACCTCCTGCATGTTGTCTCTGATGTAGTCCTTGAATTTGAGCAGAACTACGGTCAAAAATAGGTAGAAACCAATAATTTCCTCATACCAGTTGGTGGCGCTATGACCGACTTATCATGTTGGCATGTCAATGAGTAGAAAGTGTGAATCTCAATGATCCAGTCAAGTTTTGTCCAGATTGGACGAAGCGTGTGGGAGAAAGAGGGAAAAATACATCCATTTCCTGTGCGGCGGGGGAGCGTCAAATTCGTCAGGGCGCCACAGGCAGACCATGTGGCCGAGACGAAAGCTTTTGATAACTTTTTGTCCTTGATGCCTTACGAGCGATCTGAGAAATTTTGACCTCCATCGGGCAAACCCCCTAGGAGGAGTTCGTTAAAATACGACGTGTGCGAAAGGCGATATCTTGCAAATGTTCCAAAATGGCGGACTTCCTGTTCATCGTAGAGAGTACCTCCAAGAGACTTTTTTTCCTGTGGTGAGGAGATACATCAGCCTACCGAATTTGATGCCTGTAGGTCATACAGGGACTCAGATCACAATCCAGGGGGCGCTGCAGAGACATTTGGCCACGCCCACTCATGACGACAGTGGCATGAGGAAAGGTGTGGATGGCCTGATGTAAATCTAGAGTATGAGCTTGATTGGAGGAAGAGTGTAAGAGATACAGCCAAATCCTCAATACTGCCGAAGCATCAAATTTGTGGCCCCGCCCTGGCCAGACCGTAGAACTTAGATAAAAGCTTTTGATAACTTTTAGTCACCAATGTCTTCAGGACCATGGGGCAAAATTCGGTACTTCTGGCATTCTTTCCCTAGGAGGAGTTCGTTAAAATACGCCATGTGGAAAGGGGAAAATCAGGCAAAAGACATAAGCTCCTGCCAGTAGGTGGCGTTATACGGATATGGTCAAATTGGCATATCAATCTGTTCAGACTCGAACGAGTATGATGACTGTAAAGTTTAGTGAACATTGGAAGATGTGTGTGGGAGAAATTGGCAAAAAAGCATCCACTTCCTGGGCGTCGGGGGAGGGTAGAATTCGTGGGGCCGCCACAGGTAGACCATGTGACCCAGATGCAAGCTTTTGATAACTTTTGGTCCTTGACCCCTTAAGAGCATCCTGAGCAATTTTGAACTCGATAGGGCAATTCCCCTAGGAGGAGTTCGTCAAAGTACGACATGTGCGAAACGCAAGATCTCGCAGTTTTTCCAAAATGGCCGACTTCCTGTTCACTTTAGAGGATACCCCTAAGAGACTTTTTTTCTCGTGCCGGGAAGATAGATCAGTCTACCAAATTTCATGTCCGTAGGTCTTACAGGGAGCCACATCTCATTCCAGGGGGCGCTGCAGAGCCATTTGGCCACGCCTACTCACGGCGACAGTTTCAGATCGCGATTTTCGCCGGGGGACAATTTTGTGGAAAGTTTGGGGAGTTTTCGTGCATGTTAAGGCCCCCAAATTAGCAGTTATTTAGGCACGGCAAAGAATACAGAATAATAATAATAATAATTAAAGCTGCAAGCAGCGATGATCGGGCCCTCGCACACGGTGCAGTCCACGCGGGCTGTACACTGACCTCCTGCATGTTGTCTCTCATGTAGTCTTTGAATTTCAGCAGAACTACGGTGAAAAATAGGTAGAAACCAACAATTTCCTAATACCAGTTGGTGGCGCTATGACCGAGTTATCATGTTGGCATGTCAATGAGTAGAAACTGTGAATCTCAATGATGCTGTCAAGTTTTGTCCAGATCGGACGAAGCGTGTGGGAGAAAGCGGGAAAAATACATCCATTTCCTGTGCGGCGGGGGAGGGTCAAATTCGTCAGGGCGCCACAGGCAGACCATGTGACCGAGACGAAAGCTTTTGATAACTTTTTGTCCTTGATCCCTTCCGAGCGATCTGAGAAATTTTGACCTCGATCGGGCAATCCCCCTAGGAGGAGTTCTTTAAAATACGACGTGTGCGAAACGCGATATGTTGCAAATTTTCCAAAATGGCGGACTTCCTGTTCATCGTAGAGAGTACCTCCAAGAGACTTTTTTTCCTGTGGTGAGGAGATACATCAGTCTACCGAATTTGATGGCCGTAGGTCTTACAGGGACTCAGATCACAATCTAGGGGGCGCTGCAGAGACATTTGGCCACGCCCACTCATGGCGACAGCGGCATGACGAACGGTGTGCATGGGGTGATGTAAATCTAGAGTATGAGCTGGTTTGGAGAAGGATTGTAAGAAATACAGGAAATTTGTCTATACTGTCGACGTATCTAATTTGCGGCCCCGCCCTGGCCAGACCAGCGAACTTTCAAAAAAGCTTTTGATAACTTTTAGTCACCAATGTCTTCAGGACCATGGGGCAAAATTCGGTACTTCTGGCATTCTTTCCCTAGGAGGAGTTCGTTAAAATACGCCATGTGGAAAGGGGAAAATCAGGCAAAAGACATAAGCTACTGCCAGTAGGTGGCGTTATAGCTATATCGTGAAATTGGCATATCAATCTGTTCAGACTCGAACGAATATCATGACTGTAAAGTTTAGTGAACATTGGAAGACGTATGTGGGAGTAACAGGCCAAAATACATCCAGTTCCTGGGCGTCGGGGGAGGGTAGAATTCGTGGGGGCGCCACAGCTAGACCATGTGACCCAGATGCAAGCTTTTGATAACCTTTGGTCCTTGACCCCTTAAGAGCATCCTGGGAAATTTTGAAGCCGATAGGGCAATTCCCCTAGGAGGAGTTCGTCAAAGTACGACATGTGCGAAACGCAAGATCTCGCAGTTTTTCCAAAATGGCCGACTTCCTGTTCACTTTAGAGGATACCCCTAAGAGACTTTTTTCTCGTGCCGGGAAGATACATCAGTCTACCAAATTTCATGTCCGTAGGTCTTACAGGGAGCCATATCTCATTCCAGGGGGCGCTGCAGAGCCATTTGGCCACGCCTACTCACGGCGACAGTTTCAGATCGCGATTTTCGCCGGGGGACAATTTTGTGTAAAGTTTGGGGAGTTTTCGTGCATGTTCAGGCACCCAAATTAGCATTTATTTAGGCACGGCAAAGAATACAGAATAATAATAATAATAAAAATAATAATAATAATAATAATTAAAGCTGCAAGCAGCGATGATCGGGCCCTCGCACACGGTGCAGTCCACGCGGGCTGCACAGTGACCTCCTGCATGTTGTCTCTGATGTAGTCCTTGAATTTGAGCAGAACTACGGTCAAAAATAGGTAGAAACCAATAATTTCCTCATACCAGTTGGTGGCGCTATGACCGACTTATCATGTTGGCATGTCAATGAGTAGAAAGTGTGAATCTCAATGATCCAGTCAAGTTTTGTCCAGATTGGACGAAGCGTGTGGGAGAAAGAGGGAAAAATACATCCATTTCCTGTGCGGCGGGGGAGCGTCAAATTCGTCAGGGCGCCACAGGCAGACCATGTGGCCGAGACGAAAGCTTTTGATAACTTTTTGTCCTTGATGCCTTACGAGCGATCTGAGAAATTTTGACCTCCATCGGGCAAACCCCCTAGGAGGAGTTCGTTAAAATACGACGTGTGCGAAAGGCGATATCTTGCAAATGTTCCAAAATGGCGGACTTCCTGTTCATCGTAGAGAGTACCTCCAAGAGACTTTTTTTCCTGTGGTGAGGAGATACATCAGCCTACCGAATTTGATGCCTGTAGGTCATACAGGGACTCAGATCACAATCCAGGGGGCGCTGCAGAGACATTTGGCCACGCCCACTCATGACGACAGTGGCATGAGGAAAGGTGTGGATGGCCTGATGTAAATCTAGAGTATGAGCTTGATTGGAGGAAGAGTGTAAGAGATACAGCCAAATCCTCAATACTGCCGAAGCATCAAATTTGTGGCCCCGCCCTGGCCAGACCGTAGAACTTAGATAAAAGCTTTTGATAACTTTTAGTCACCAATGTCTTCAGGACCATGGGGCAAAATTCGGTACTTCTGGCATTCTTTCCCTAGGAGGAGTTCGTTAAAATACGCCATGTGGAAAGGGGAAAATCAGGCAAAAGACATAAGCTCCTGCCAGTAGGTGGCGTTATACGGATATGGTCAAATTGGCATATCAATCTGTTCAGACTCGAACGAGTATGATGACTGTAAAGTTTAGTGAACATTGGAAGATGTGTGTGGGAGAAATTGGCAAAAAAGCATCCACTTCCTGGGCGTCGGGGGAGGGTAGAATTCGTGGGGCCGCCACAGGTAGACCATGTGACCCAGATGCAAGCTTTTGATAACTTTTGGTCCTTGACCCCTTAAGAGCATCCTGAGCAATTTTGAACTCGATAGGGCAATTCCCCTAGGAGGAGTTCGTCAAAGTACGACATGTGCGAAACGCAAGATCTCGCAGTTTTTCCAAAATGGCCGACTTCCTGTTCACTTTAGAGGATACCCCTAAGAGACTTTTTTTCTCGTGCCGGGAAGATAGATCAGTCTACCAAATTTCATGTCCGTAGGTCTTACAGGGAGCCACATCTCATTCCAGGGGGCGCTGCAGAGCCATTTGGCCACGCCTACTCACGGCGACAGTTTCAGATCGCGATTTTCGCCGGGGGACAATTTTGTGGAAAGTTTGGGGAGTTTTCGTGCATGTTAAGGCCCCCAAATTAGCAGTTATTTAGGCACGGCAAAGAATACAGAATAATAATAATAATAATAATTCCTTCGGTTACAATAGGGCTTCGCACCATCGGTGCTCGGGCCCTAATAATTCCTTCGGTTACAATAGGGCTTCGCACCATCGGTGCTCGGGCCCTAATAATTCCTTCGGTTACAATAGGGCTTCGCACCATCGGTGCTCGGGCCCTAATAATTCCTTCGGTTACAATAGGGCTTCGCACCATCGGTGCTCGGGCCCTAATAATAATAATGCAAGGACATTTGCATTTAATGTGTGATGTCAACTCACTAGGTTATTAAAATAAATCTATCAGAATAACCTCAAACTGTGTACATAAGGAATCAGCTGGTACTGGTCCATTTTTTTTTATAAAATATAAAATTAAAATATCTTATTGAACAGTACCAAAGAAAATGATTCCATTTGTAAATATATATATATATATATATATATATATATATATATAATACATAAACCATGAGTTGTTTATACAGTTATTAAAAATAAAAAAAAACAATAGAACGCATGTTCTGATAAATTGTTTTTTTCTAGGAGCGTAAAATTCTCATTCTCTTCGATTCCATGCATTAAAAACAATGTAAATTGTGTTTTTTTTACCGCGCTCCGTAGAAGCTCCGGTGTCTCGAGCTAGCCAGACTCACGGGTCTAAATCCCCTACGCGCTCCGCTCTCAATCACAGCACACCTGTATCAAATCAAGTAATCATCACTTGGCTTTTATAAGCACACAGAGTGTGTCACTCAGCGCCGCGGTGTCTCGCTCGTGTGCCCCGTATTTTTCTCGCTATGTTCGTTCATTGTATTCTTGCTCGTTGCCGACCCCTGCTTACTCTCTCTGGATTTATTCTCTCGTCTTCGCCCCTGGTTACCGCGCCCGTTTTTTTGGATTGATCTTTGTGTATGATGACCCTGACTGTGTTTTGGATTCCGATTTTGAGCTAGCGCCCCCGGATTTGTTCGTGCTCGCGGCTGCACCTCCGTTCAGCGGCACTCACCTCGGATCCAAGCCGACTTCTCGCCGTCCCACGAGGGTTGGAGTGATTTTTTTTTTTTATCGTTTGTACCCATTCAAAAACTATGGGAATTATATTCTGATGACGTACCGTCATGTGTCAGAATCTGCTGCCCATGTTAAAACGGAGTATTTGCAGTCTTATGTCCATTTGGATCATGTAGGACAGACCGGTATAACTATCTGTGTTTTTCTACCGGTTGGAAATTCTGACAAGTAGGAAAAACTGATAGAACACCGGAAAAAATAAACAGCCGGAACAATCTCCGAGGATATTCTCGCACGCGCTACTTCCGGGTTCGCGGAGGATTCCCCGACGTCATCACCGCGTGCACTCATTGCATCCTAGGACATTCCTCTACTGGAACGTTTACGCACGTCTCATCTCTCTCTCGCATCTCTCAGCTCTTCCAGCCTTGTCCATTTAATCCTGGTGCATAAATAAAGGCTATTCTAAAGAATCTATTTCTGCTATTGGGTCGTTTCTCCTTCCACGTCCGCCCCTGACATCCGGGGTACACGCATATCATTTCATGGGTGCCTTACGCGCTCTGTGCGGAGTTTTCATGGTGGTGGGTCTAAGAAAACTTATCTCGATGGGGAAACCAACACCGGGGTCTTCAGGTTACTGTGATTGGCTGCGTCAGCGTGCGTCATCACCAGGGCATTATCGGAAAACGAGTCTCGAGTGCTTTTGGGTCGGTTTTTTTCTCCTCCCTGAACATGCGCATCACTGATGAATCATGGAAAACCATTTTGTTGATAACAAGAGGGGTGCATATGCTCTTGTTTGTATATTTTCTGCGTTCAAATGGTATATATTTGTGTTTTGTTAAAGGATGATTTTGTGGAAAATGCTGTTAAACTCTGAGATGTGATTAGCAGAGTCTTAGAACTGGACGTTTAGTAAAAACGTGTGAAAAATAATTTATCCTAAGTTTGGCGGTGGCACACACAAATATATATAAATATATATATATATATATATAAGGCCATCACCCGCTGATGCCAGGGAGGGGGCTTTTGGTTGGAGTAGAGTGCAGTTGAATTAGTTTGTGTGGAGGTTGAGACCTTAGTTAAAAAGTTTTTTTTTTCTTTGTTTTTCTTACTTTTCCCTAACTTTTGTTGCACTGTAGCAACATACTATTGTGGTTGGGCCATCAGTGGATGTTTTGTCAAGATTTTTCGTAAAGAGAGGACCCCAAAGTAGGCCGGTCACCAAAGGACTGCCGCACCTTCGTGACACTAGGTTACTATTATATATACAGTGGAACCTTGGATTTCAAGCATAATTCGCTATAATGGAAACTCAAATTATTTGTTCCATAGCCCAAAAATGGATACATAAAAATTTATACTAAATATAAAGTAAAAATAAAACAAATTAACCTACACTTTACCTTAAAAAAAAATAAAATAAATCCAGACAGATAAGTGTTTCTGTTTATGCTCAAAGGCACTGTGTGTGTGTTTGTGTATGTGTGTGAAGTTAAAGTAAGAGAAGAGACAGACAGAGGCAGACCTGCCGGGAGTGAAAATCGACAAGAGCGAGTAAAGTTAGAGTGTGGGGAAAATGACAGTTCATTGTCCAGAGTGAACCCAAGGTTGCAGGCAGTGACTGAAGGAGTGATTCAATTGTTGGCCAGGTAGTTCATAATATCCTGACAGGGTGATACAGTACATCTCCTGGGATGAACAGCAGTCTGGTTTTACTGAGATTAAGTTTCAGCTTTCCCTAACCCACCAGACTTGGAGGCTGATTAACATCGCCTGCCTCATTGTCAGTGCACAGTCCGATGAATTGGTTCTTTCAGGACATAAACTCACGTCTGTCTCCAATATCCGCAGACTCCTGTAAGCATATTTTAGTAAAATATATTTGTAATGTAACAATATGACAATATTAATCAACATAATATTAACCTTAACAATATTATATTGAATAACAAAGGATAAAAAAGTAAGCAGAGAAGGACCCATGCACAAGATACCAGGAAAAACGAAAGAGATAAGGAGAGCAGGCACAGGGGGCCACAGTAAGGAGCTAGAGATACTCAGTGTACCAGGCGAATCTAAAGACACAGAAAAAAGGTGCACGTAGGAACGCATTTAATTAAAAAACATATATTATAATTGTCAACAAACGTACGGGGAAAGTACCTGGCAAGGAATACGTGCTCAGTATGTTACGTGGTGCGGTATGGAGAGCCGCACCACGGGATGTTTTTAATTATAAGAGCCCTTATGCTGGGCGTTAGAGTGGGTCAATGAAATAGGAGTTAGTGAGAGTGCTTGTGAGATACACGGGAAGACCTTCCCGTTTGGAGATAGCGTGGGATTATTAATTAAGGAACTTAAAAGTAAACCAATGAAAACTAAACACAAAATAAACAGAGCTCCGCCGTCTACGCGAGAACGGACGGGGCTCTGAAAAATAAAACAAAGCCTGTCCTCTCGGGGCGTTCGCCCTTACCGAGGACCTCTGGGAGAGCGAGAGAGTCTGTGCCTCGTGCACCAAAAACTGTACTGAGCGCGCACGCTGAACTGCTGCGTGCCGCTCTCTCTATCCCTCTCTCTCTCGCACTCTCTCGCCGGCGTCTTAAACAGACAGAGGCTGGGGCTTTGCCTCTGTCCCTAAACAGCTGTCTGTCTGTCTGTCTGTCTTTTATTTTATTTTATTTTATTTCTTTCTTTCTTTTCTTTCTCTTTTCTTTGGCCCTGATACCTTCACCGGTGCTACCTAAATGATCGCACGAAGTGCGCCGGTATCAGGACCCTTAAATAAACACGCCCTCAGGTGCGGCTCGTTCAGGCTGATTGCCTGACGGCGGCGTTGCCTAGCAACCGTGTGTATAAATGGCCGTGCTTTTGCCTGTTCAGAACTCCGCGTGGTAACAACTTGCGGATCTGCCCGTTCTGAACAGTTTAAGCACCTCGCGCGACCCGCGTCGTTACACAGTAGACTATAAATCACGTAGCTAAAAGATGTGCAAATACCGGTGTGCATTGGAGTCAGGAACGACACAGAGATAAGAAAGAGACACACAGACGCTGGTATGCGCATCATGTTTAATAAAGAAAGAACACAAGAAATAAAAGTACATTAAACATGGTTTATAAAAGCATATAGTAGAATACAAAATATATGGGCCAAAATAAAAGTAAAGAATAACATAAGGGGCCTGTAACATTAACAGTAAAAGAGAAGAATTACACATCAAACCTTCTATGAGCCAGCACAACTCCAATAGGGAGATCAGTCAGAGGAATAAAAGTAGAATGACCACGATTCAAAAGTGGCATAGGCACGGGAGGAAAATCCGTTTGGGTGCCAACAGACACCTTAAAATCGGTCTGAGTGCCAACGGATACATAACAGTCAGGCCTTTGGATGGATGGCGCTGGAGTGCTGGACTCCGGCCTTATGGGTCTAAAAGATTGAGGAGGACTATCGGCCTCCAAACGCAGTCTTTTAGAAGGACCAGGCTTGTAGTCACCCTTCTTAAAATAAGTGAGGCCTTTCTCCCGTAGATATTGCATCAAGGATCCAGAGGACTCAGGTTCTTCTTGAACAGAACTCACAGAGGCCCGGTCCATAACAGGCTCAGTAGGGTTGTAGTCCTCAGAAGGAGCATAATCCGGACTACCCTGACTGTCGGAGTCATCCAGAGGGATGTAGCTAGTGTTAGAGCAGTTGCGACTAGCTGTAAATATAAAGGTAAGAATGTGTCAGACACCAAAAGAGGGAAAATGGGAAAAAAAGTAAAGAAGCAATACGAGGGAGATGCTTACCCATGGTTGGTCTCTTGAGAAAAAACGGAAAACCAAGAGAAGTATAGTAAAAATAGGTAACGCCCCACTATTTTTAAAAACTGAAGAAAGGAAAATGTAAAGATAATGGAAAACAATTAATAAGGGAATTAAAACATAATGGGAACTAATATGAGCATAAGGCGGAGTCAGATGACGAGGTATATGACGTAATAAAATGAGTCAGATGACGAGGTATATGACGTATTAAAATAAGATATAAAAACTATAGTTATAATGGGTGAATTTATAAGAAAAAGTTGGATTATAATGGGAACATCTTCCAGGAATTAGGTGGACATCTTCCAGGAATGAGGAGAACTAACGAAGGTGGGGGTGATAAGGATGGGTACCTCCCCTCGATAAAACTGTATAAAAAGGCATGCTTATTTCTGTAGAATTCAGTCTGTCTTTGGTAGTGCTTAGACTTCTAATCTAGGCATTGCTAAGCTGGCTCACTTGGGTTTATTGCTGCAATAAATCTTGTCTACTTCATCCAGATCTGCACTGAGTGAGAAGTCTTTCTTTGATTCTTTTTACCAAATTTAAGTATATGTTTAATAACTTGTACTGAGGCAACATCAATAGGTGGAAGACAAAAATCTCCCACACTCCGAAAAATCGGAAAAGAACCTCTTCTTTCAAAGACAGGTTCTCTTCTTTCTTCTGCTCATCTCAGCTTTGCTCGCCTCCTCACCTCGCCAGGCCATGACCACAAAGACTTGTGGATAATGCATAAAGTACTATGCCTGCTGGACCTGTGCACTTGCCCTGGGTTGTTGTAACTCAGAAAGGCCTGTTTTTGAGGTTGATCCAGCATGCCGGAGTGATTTACTTTTTAATTATGGCAGTTTTTTTTTTATTCTAATTAAAAAAATAATAATAATTAGTGTGCCCATATATTTTGTTGTTACAGATGGATATATTTTAAAGAACTGTTATAAAACTAATTTTGCTACAAAACTCAAAATTCTTGTTACCTTTAAACAACAAAATTAAAACATTGTATTTGTTGTATGTATTTTATTTTTGAAAAGGTATCTGATTTGATGTACCTGCAAGACAGTGTAAGTAGTTACAATACAGGCAATTACTGTACAGTGGTGGCTTTAATGACATTTTAATGATGATCAATTTCTTTAAAAAAAAAAACGACAATCAAGACAATAGAATGATTTATTTTATGCAAATTCTTCTGGATCAAGGTGGGCATATAGTCAAGCTTGATCGCTTCCTGAAGATCATGTACAGAAATTTGCAATTCACTTGAGATGTCCCTAGTATTAGGCAATTTTGTGCAGCGGTGGACACTCCAGCTTTAGTATGTAAAAGTTACATATTTGTTACAACTATTAATTAAACCAGCTGATTCTGATTAGCACAACTTTTCAGTCAACTAATTAGTGACATCACCTGCATGAGGAGACCATGGCATATGTTGTCTTAATACTTGGCCACCACTGTAATTTTTTGTGGTTATCAAGCAAAACAGCAACACTGTGGATGTGTATATAGTAAAATATTAATAACATAATCACAGAACATTACACCATCATATCTATATTACCGAGCTGTAGGTTTTTGTGAATTAATTTGATTTTGGCATTTGATTATTAATCCAGCACTTGAATTAATAATCCAGCACTAGTATGCTCCACTATATGTATCACTCCACTGTGTTTATTATAAAAAAAAAATGTAAATGCTTGTGAAAGTTTGTTATACTGAAGCCATTACTACACTTACTGTTTGCTGGCAGCCTGCATGTTACAACAACGCCAAGCAATGCACCGTCTACCTGATCTGTACGTCATCGATTTGATATCATGTGTTTTTTCTGCTTCTGTTCCAAATCATACCTCAGGTTGTTTATGGAATTGAGGTTCAGGGAATTTTATCCAGTGATCAGACGTTGTTATACACTTAGTGTATTACTGTGTGCAGTCTGATTTCCTGTGCATGATGAACAAACTTCTCACACCACACCTCTCAGTCTGTTGAATGTGTTATAACTAAATGAGCCAGGTGTCTAATGCGTTATAACTATACTGAACAAAAATATAAACGCAACACTTTTGTTTTTTGCTCCAATTTTTATGAGATGAACTCAAAGATTTTTTCTACATACACAAAATAACCATATCTCTCAAATATTGTTCACAAATCTGTCAAAATCTGTGATAATCCATCCCACCTCCCAGGTGTGCCTTTTTTGTGTGTGTGTGTTGCATTTATATTTTTGTTTAGTATATATAATCCAGGTGTTAAATGCCAACATGGAAATGCAGGAACATGGAGGAGACTTCATTACACGCACAGTTGTTCACCACACCCTGAATATGATACAAAACAAAACATGGATATTAATAATGTTTAGCTAGAAAAGTAGTAAGATAACTTACCATCCCCACACATTCTAACAGGAATATGCATACATTGTAAGCTACCATCCCATGAGGGCACTGTGTGCACATGTTTGTTTGTTTTTGTTTTGTAGTTTTTTGTTAGTCGACTCAGTTTCCCAGAAGGAACCTCGGTCAGGTGATATGGGTGCTCACCTGAACCGACGTAGCTCATTATTAGTGTTATAAATAGCTGATGGTTCTGGGAAACTGGGTCGAGCATTAATACTATCAGCGGGCATGTGTTTTGGTTTGGTTTGGTTTGGTTTTGGTTATGTTTTATTTTACTTGTTTGTTTATTTATGCTCTGATGTGTTCTGTGATTAGTGTGATGTGTGAGTGTACCTTTTAGTTTATTCTGTTCATTTGTGTGTACTGTGTTGTGTGTTTTCTGGTGTTCCCCTAGTTTCCAGTGTGTTCCCCATAGCCTCCCGTATGTTCCCTTAACCTCCTGTGTGCTCCCCTAGCCTTCAGTGTGCTCCCCTAACCTCTAGTGTGCTCCCGTAGCCTCTAGTGTGCTCCCTTAGCCTCTAGTGTGCTCCCTTAGTCTTCCCGTGTGCTCCCTTGGCTTCCAGGGGGTTCCCTTGGCTTCCAGGGGGTTCCTGCCCAGTCTCTAGTATATGGGTCAGTCCTAAAGCCTTCGTGTCAGTCCTACGGGAGCTGAAATGCTTAAAGGGGCTGAAATGCTTAAATGGTCTGAAATGCTTAATGGGTCAGTTGATGTCTAGAAAAGTCGGTATTTGTTAAGAGAAACCTGTCTATGTTTAAAGAAGCCTACACTGTAAAAAATGCAACTAGCAAAATGTTGGCATAATGAGTATTTATTAGTAATCTGGACAATAAGACATGAAAAAGCTGACTGAACTAGTGAAAACAAGTTCATTAAAAACTCGCTGGGTCAACTAAGTTTTAATTACTGCACAGACTTTTAATGCAAGTTAACACGCACAGAAGTTGGTTCGGAAGTTGGCGCATGCGCGCTGTTACGTTTCTAAAGTTGGCACATGCGCGCTGATACGTTTCTGAAGTTGGCGCATGCGTGTTGGGTGCAGCGGGTATTCTGAACATCATCTGGATTAGTATCCCGTTTCTCCACCTCACAACGGACAAATTTAATATTATTTAATTATTATTCACAGCACATTATTATTTTCTCTATATCCCTGCATGTGTGATATTTGATTTATTGGTTTTGTTGCTTATGTTAAGAGGAACTAACAAGTTACCTGCCTGGGGTTTCCCATGGGACAGGTGAGAGTGTGACACGGTGTGAGAGAAGCACATGAGAGCAGTTTGTATTACCGTTTGGTTTAATAAAATAACTTGTTGCAAACTGTAGCCGTTTATTACCCGCAGCCAAAGAGACTGGAGAAGAGTAAGACAAGTCTAGAAAGTCCTGGATAAACACATTTCCAGACTTCATCACAAGACCTCAAACTTTGCCATTTCATGTAAGTAAACATTTACAATGCAGTGTTTTTAATGATTTGAAGAACGAAGTGTGAAGTTGGGGCAAAAAATAAATCTTGTTATACCTTACTAGTTTACTTTTTTATGTAAGACTATTCATACCCCATTTCATTAAATATAACGAAAAAAAAGTAAAAAGACTATTGAATATTTTGGTCAATATAATTGGTCTGATTAGCTCTGCACTAACGTTCAAAAGTTTTAGATCTGTATTCTTTTTTTGTTTTTAAAAGAGTTTTATGTTAATCAATGCTACATTTATTTGATCAATATAAAATACTACATTTATTTGATATAGTAAAACTGGAATAAGGTGAAATAATGTTAGACTTCAAAATTTCTGTTGTCTACTGGAATGTACTGTACTTAAAACTGTAATTTATTGCTGTGACAATAAACTGAATTTTATGCATCAGTACTCAAGTCTTTAGTGTCACATGATCTTCAGAAATCCCTCTAATATGAGGATCTGATCAAGGGAAAATTTCTTGATATTTTTGTATAGAGAGTTATAACTTTTTTGCCAATTTTAATAATAATAAGAATGTTGGCCTATAAAAATGTCTAATACTGTCATTTGGTCCTGGGGGGGGGGGGGGGGGGGGGTATTGTTTCCACAAAACTCAATAAATGTTTCTTGATCATTATGAATAAATTAAAGAAATAGTGATTTCTGTGGATCATGTGACACTGAAGACTGGAGTAATGATGCAGAAAATACAGCTTTACATCACAGCAATAAATAAAATATTTAAATACATTCCAATGGAAAAAAGCTGCTATATTTCACATTATTCCTGTTTTACTGTATTTCTGATCAAATAAATGTAACCTTCATGAAAACTTGTGCGAGTTCAGTTAGATCTGCTCTGAAGCACAGTTCTTCTCTTGGAAAACATATAAGAAATAGAGAGATCGTATTTTGCCCCTTACAGAAATGTAGATTCAAGCTTTAGCAGCCATCAAAGATTTCAGATTAATGCATAAGGAATCAGAGAAAATCTTGAAAGAAACAGAACCTGAGCTGAACAGTGAACCTGAAGCTGGGACTTCACCTTGTTCACATGTACAGTACAGTCGTGGCCAAAAGTTTTGAGAATTACATAAATATTGGAAATTGGAAACGTTGCTGCTTAAGTTTTTATAATAGCAATTTGCATATACTCCAGAATGTTATGAAGAGTGATCAGATGAATTGCATAGTCCTTCTTTGCCATGAAAATTTACTTAATCCCGAAAAAATTTCCACTGCATTTCATTGCTGTCATTAAAGGACCTGCTGAGATCATTTCAGTAAGCGTCTTGTTAACTCAGGTGAGAATGTTGACGAGCACAAGGCTGGAGATCATTATGACAGGCTGATTGGGTTAGAACGGCAGACTTGACATGTTAAAAGGAGAGTGATGCTTGAACTCATTGTTCTTTCATTGTTAACCATGGTGACCTGCAAAGAAACGCGTGCAGCCATCATTGCGTTGCATAAAAATGGCTTCACAGGCAAGGATATTGTGGCTACTAAGATTGCACCTAAATCAACAATTTATAGGATCATCAAGTTCTTCTAGGAAAGAGGTTCAATTCTTGTTAAGAAGGCTTCGGGGCGTCCAAGAAAGTCCAGCAAGCGCCAGGATCGTTTCCTAAAGAGGATTCAGCTGCGGGATTGGAGTGCCACCAGTGCAGAGCTTGCTCAGGAATGGCAGCAGGCAGGTGTGAGCGCATCTGCACACACAGGGAGATGAAGACTTTTGGAAAAGAAGCCACTTCTCTCCAAAAAAAAAAAAAAAACATTAGGGACAGATTGATCTTCTGGAAAAAGTATGGCGAATGGACTGCTGAGGACTGGGGCAAAGTCATATTCTCGGATGAAGCCTCTTTCCGATTGTTTGGGGCATCTGGAAAAAGGCTTGTCCGGAGAAGAATAGGTGAGCGCTACCATCAGTCCTGTGTCATGCCAACAGTAAAGCATCCTGCGACCATTCATGTGTGGGGTTGCTTCTCATCCAAGGGAGTGGGCTCACTCACAATTTTGCCCAAAAACACAGCCATGAATAAAGAATGGTACCAAAACACCCTCCAACAGCAACTTCTTCCAACAATCCAACAACAGTTTGGTGAAGAACAATGCATTTTCCAGCACCATGGAGCACCGTGCCATAAGGCAAAAGTGATGACTAAGTGGCTCGGGGACCAAAACGTTGAAATTTTGGGTCCATGGCCTAGAAACTCCCCAGATCTTAATCCCATTGAGAACTTGTGGTCAATCCTCAAGAGGCAGGTGGACAAACAAAAACCCACTAATTCTGACAAACTCCAAGAAGTGATTATGAAAGAATGGGTTGCGATCAGTCAGGATTTGGCCCAGAAGCTGATTGAGAGCAGCCCAGTCAAATTGCAGAGGTCCTGAAAAAGAAGGGCCAACACTGCAAATACTGACTCTTTGCATAAATGTCATGTAATTGTCGATAAAAGCCTTTGGAACATATGAAGTGCTTGTAATTATATTTCAGTACATCACAGAAACAACTGAAACAAAGATCTAAAAGCAGTTTAGCAGGAAACTTTGTGAAAACTAATATTTGTGTCATTCCCAAAACTTTTGGCCACGACTGTAGAATTGAGAGAACAGGACACAGAAAAATTTGATGCTGAGCCAAACCTGAACATCTTTTTTTCCATGCAAACTATATTGCATATTTCTAAATCTTTCTCTCATAATTAGTGTCTCCCTAATGTAAAATGTTATGAATACCTGAAAGTTTATCAAAAGTGACAAAGCATAACATTAGCGCCCTTTTTTCAGACTTCAAATATTGTGGCTCACTGAATGAAAACTGTCCTGGAAGATCTCGATGTGTTTATCCGTGATGGATCATCTGCACTATTCTAGTCTGGTGAGTATGTAACATTGATTCTCTGCAGGCACTTTGACAAAAATAAGGCTGTTAATATTTGTGTTGACATTATTAAGATACTTCAATTCTTATTCATTTGAACTCCGGCTCTTATTTTACTTTATCTGATCATCTCAACTGATTTTAAAGATTTATGAGGTGTTTCTTTCTGTACATTTTGTCTACATTAATCTAGTAGGATCCATAACTTTCATTGAACAAAAAGAAATATAATACATAGAAAATGGATGTCAAAAGTGTTTTTTTTTTTTTTGTACTCTTTATTACATTAGGACAGTACTCCTGATGGCGGACAGACCAGAGGGATGAAAGTGGGAGTTCCTATTGTGATTGAAGATGATGACTCCCCTATGACTTTGACCAGTGTCATAAACTTTACTTTTGTTTTGGAGGAAGGGATTGTCTTGCAAGATGCTCCAGTACAGTTTGGCATTTGACCTGTTTGCCTTGGATTTCAGTACCAAAAAATCGGAAGTACACTTTTGAGGTAATTGAGAAGGTGTTCATGGAATTGGGCTCTCACTGCTCTGCAAGGGTACAATCCCTTAAGACTTAACTTCTGCTATGACTTTGCTTTTGTGAGCTGTTTTCAGACTTCAAATTATTATTATTATTTTGTACTCTTTTGCTTGTTTTGTGAAGTTTAGACTGTAAAAGGCATTTTGCCATGTTTCTTTTTGTGTACTTTTATTTGAAAGTCATAGAATGTGGTTGTAGTGTGTTCCTTTTGGTTTAAAATAAAATTTGGAAGAAACTTTCAAGCATTCAGTTACAGCTTTTTTCATTATATTGTATTACAAAAAAACCTGCTTCAGTAAATTTAAACACATATTTTGAACCCAATACATGTGACAAGTTCACATTTATTAAATTACTAAGTCTTTGAAACTATCAAATCACTTTTAACTTAACAAAAGAATATAAGTTGGGAGACCTTACTCAGTAAATTTTGTTAAGTCAACAGCAAGTTGACTTAACTCAAAGTTTCAAGGCAACTTGCTGCACAGCTTTTTTGAGTTAACTCCACTTTTAACCCAAGTTGTTGATTTACCTCAAAATGTCAAGGCAACTTGCTGCACAGCTTTTTTGAGTTAAGTGAACAAGTTGGGTTAAAAGTGGAGTTAACTCAAAAAAGCTGTGCAGCAAGTTGCCTTGGAATTTTGAGTTAAGTCAAGATTTTATTTTTTACAGTGTATATGTGTCTAAAGAGACGGGATATGTGTGTCTGTATGTCCAGAGCCCTATGTTTTGTGTGTGTAAAAAGACTTTTATGTTGAAAAAACCAACCCCTCTGCACTTATGCTTGCCTTTTCTGCCCACGGCAATAACACCTGCCCGAACTGCCTGTCATACCAGTTCGTGACAATATAATTAAATTTTCAATAGATCTGGTTTTATTTTCTAACCTGGTACGCTGATAATGAGGTTAACTCATTAGACTTATTTATACATTTACCTATAAAATGTATTACTCACCTCAATGCCTGTAGTTTGTAATGTTCATCATGCCTAATAGCAGAGAGACACTTTACTCCTAAGTCTCCAATGTTACTCCAGGACAGATCCAGTCCTGTCAAATGTGAGGGGTTTGTTCTCAGAGCCAAAGTCAGAGCAGCACAGCTTTCATCTGAGATGCCACACTTAGACAACCTGGGAAAGACAATGACACATTCTAAATTCTCTTGATTACAGGACGAGGAGCGACAACACTGACGTTCCTTTTCTTGTAGACAGTTTGTATTATTGTGGACTGGTCACTTAGTCCTTAGATTAAGTCCTTGTTTTCCACATCTTAACAAAAGCTCAATTTCGTATCAGTGTTAAAATGAACAGAGGCTCATGTACAGTTTTAAACTGAGACTGTCAATGTGTATTGCATGTGACTTTATTTAAATACAAAGTGTTTGTCGGTTGTTTTTTTTCACAGATTAGACACTTCTGTAAAACACAAGTACTGAAAGATTCTAATTTCCAATGTATAGTACTATGCAAACGTTACAACCCCCCGGGGCTTCATAATAAATTAAATGATGTAGATTAAATGATTAAATTAAAGAAAGTAAAAGGAATCTTAAGTTAGTTAGCCTTAGTTTAGATTTTTTTTTTCTTCTGGTGCTTGAATGGTCCAAACAAAAACATTACTCTGAAACCCAAACCCAAATGAGCTAAAAAATGAGAGCCAAAAAATCCTCAGGTAGTCTGAAGAAATATTCCTCAACACTACATTAAAAATACTTACTTCTGCTTAATCAATTTTAATCACGTCTGTATTTACACCCTAAACCCAGTAGTTCACACACAATACATTTAGTCTTTTCGTTAGATGCAGTTTCTATGATTATTTGCAATTTTTTAGTAAATTTAACAGTTTTTGACCCAAAGAAACAATCTTCCTCCTCAGGACATTGATGATGAACCTAAAACCTCTGGTTCAGTCTCACTATTAGAGAATGTGTCTTACTGAGGAGCAGTTTACAGTCAAGTCAATTTTATTTATATAGCGCTTTTAACAATTGACATTGTCGCAAAGCAGCTTTACACAATCAAAAGAACCACACGGGGCATCCATGCGACAAGATCTCCAACCAGACAGGTCCAGAGGGCAGCGGGGTCTGCATCACTGGCAACTCAGGAGCGACATGTATAGCTCGACAGAGAGACAGGGAGAGGGAAAGGAGAGAGAGAGAGAGAGGAGAGAGCAGAAGAGGAGAGAACAGAAAATAAGGAGAGATAACAGTTAGGTATGGTCACAGTCAACATGTATAAGGTGAATGTATATTTAGTGCAAAGTGTAAGCAGGGACTCCGGCAGGACTAACTTTAACAGCATAACTAAAAGGGAGAGCCAGAAGGAAACACAGACATGAGGGCTCCCTGAGATGTAAAGCAACCAATCACCTCACCGTCAACAAACCTGAGTGATCAATGAGAGTGGGGAGGACAGCATCTAAACATACCAGTTCACCAGAATACTCTACGTCCATGAGTCCCCCAGATCTGCTCCTTTACCTAAGGTTAATCTATTTACAAAAATGCTTGGCTAAATAAATAGGTTTTTAGCCTAGACTTAAACACTGAGACTGTATCTGAGTCCCGAACATTAATAGGAAGACTATTCCATAACTTTGGGGCTTTGTAAGAAAAAGCTCTGCCCCCTGCTGTAGTTTTAATAATACGTGGTACTGACAGGCAGCCTGCATTCTTCGAAGATCGAAGTAGGCGTGGCGGATCGTAAGACACTAGCAGTTCACTCAAATACTGTGGCGCGAGACCATTTAGTGCTTTAAATGTCAAAAGTAGTATCTTAAAATCGATGCGAAATTTCACAGGGAGCCAATGCAGTGTAGATAAGATAGGGGTGATGTGCTCGTATTTTCTGGTTTTAGTGAGGACTCTCGCTGCTGCATTCTGTACTAACTGAACCTTGTTTATACACCTAGTTGAACAACCAGACAGTAAGGCGTTACAATAGTCCAACCTAAAGGTGATAAAAGCATGAACTAGTTTTTCTGCATCATTTAGTGACCATATGTTTCTTATCTTGGCAATATTTCTAAGGTGAAAGAAACCTATCCTGGTGATATTATCTACATGTGCTTCAAACGAAAGGCTGGAATCTATAATCACACCAAGGTCTTTTACTGTTGCATTTGATGGAACAGAAAGGCCATCTATAGTTACAGTGTGATGAGAAAGCTTACTTCTAGCTACTTGTGGTCCTATGACCAGAACTTCTGTCTTATCAGGATTAAACAGAAGAAAATTAATTAACATCCAATCTCTTATGTCCTGCACACACTGCTCAATTTTAGCAAACTGGTTTTTCTCATCTGGTTTTGCTGAGACATATAATTGTGCGTCATCAGCATAACAATGAAAACTAATGTTTACGAATTGTGTTGCCCAGAGGAAGCATGTAAAGGGAAAAAAGCAGTGGGCATAAAACTGAGCCCTGTGGAACACCAAACTCCACTTGAGAACATGAGGAATGGTCACCATCTAAATCTACAAATTGATAACGATCAGTCAAATAGGATCTGAGCCACAAGAGGGCAGTTCCCTTAATTCCTACTACCTTTTCTAATCTGTGAAGGAGAATACTATGATCAATGGTGTCAAAAGCTGCACTGAGGTTCAGTAACACAAGTATAGTGACGCAACCCTGATCAGAGGCCCATAGGAGGTCGTTTACTACTTTAACAAGTGCTGTCTCTGTGCTGTGATGAGGCCTAAATCCTGACTGATACAGTTCATTTATGCTATTTCTGTGTAGATGTGAACATAGCTGCTGTGATACTACCTTTTCCAGAATCTTGGAGATAAAGGGAAGGTTTGATATCGGCCTGTAATTAGAAAGCAGACAGGGGTCAAGGTCAGGTTTCTTGATTAGCGGTTTAATAACGGCTAATTTAAAGGATTTGGGGACATACCCACTACTGAGTGAACAGTTAATTACTTTCAACAGGGGTTCTATTATTGCTGGTACTATCTGTTTGAGAAAATGTGTCGGTACAGGATCTAATATACAGGTTGACGATTTTGAAGAAGAGATGAGTGAAATTAGTTCCCTCGCTTCAAGGGGAGTAAAGTGTTCTAAGTTCTGATGTGATGTGGTTAGATCATCTGAATTACTTAAATTGTCTGGTTTCAAATCCTGAATTTTTTGCCTAATATTTATGATTTTGTTATTGAAAAAGTTCATGAAATCCTCACTACTGCAAGATGTTGTTGTGGAGATTTCTGCAGTGGTCTTGTTTTTAGTTAATTTAGCTACGGTATTAAATAAAAATCTCGGGTTGTTTTTGTTATTTTCTATAAGAGTGGAGAGATACGTTGATCTAGCATCACTGAGAGCTTTTTTATAGTTCAGGATGCTCTCCTTCCAAGCTATTTTGAATACTAACAATTTAGTTTGGCGCCATTTACGTTCAAATTTTCGAGCGGTTTGTTTTAAAGCACGGGTGTGGTCATTATACCAAGGAGCGAGTTTCTTATCTCTAATCATTTTCCTTTTAACTGGAGCTACATTATCTAAGCTATAACGAAGTGCTAACTCTAGATATTCATTCGCCTGTTCGAGTTCTGTGAAGTCAGATGGCGATCCAATCAAAGTTGATAACTCTGCAAAAGTGAGGATTCTCCAGTACAGCAGAGAGACACTTCGCTCCTGAGACTCCTAGTTTATTCCCTGATAGATCCAGTTCTCTCAGGTGTGAGGGGTTTGATCTTAAAGCTGTTAAAGTTAGAGAATCCTCACTGTAAACTGGAGACACTGGGGTAAGATCATCTCTCTGACAATCCCACAACCTGCAGAGACACACAACACACTCTTCATTAGCAGATTTTTATACTGGTTTAAGACCTAAACCACTTTTAGACATGTACCATATATCTTATTGCAATTTTATATATATTTATATTTGAGTGTTGTTTGTTAAGTGTTCTCAAAGAGCTTCTTGAAAGAAGTTGTTGAAGTGTTAATTCGACGAGCTTGCTGGTTACCTTAGGTTTTTTTTTTTTTTTTTTTTTGGATTTTTCCCCGATTTTTTTAGTCGTGTCCAATTCCTCCCCGTCACTAGGGGGCTCCCACATTAAGGCTACTACTACCATTCAGCCGGGAGGGCCGAAGACTATCACGTGTTTCTTCCGAACCACGTGACGCCAGCCGACCGCATCTTTTCGAACTGCTCGCTCGCGCACTGTTGGGGGCGGCGTAACACACTCGGAGGACAGCGAGCCTCCTCTTCCTCCCCCAAAAGACGACATCTCAACCTCCGTGCACCAACCAATCAGCAATGCCTCGATTCCCTTCGCTGGAGACGAACCACTGGATGAGAATGAAACGTAACGCAAGTAAACAAACAAAGCTGCATACCTTGGTGCTAGCTTCATAACTAAATCGTAAGATTAAACCCCAGACTCTGCTCTTGTGACTATCTTTGATCTAGTAAACAGTACTAGAAGAACTTCATAAACATTCACTCTCTAAACTGCTTATGTTTGTGTGTGTGTGTGTGTGTTTGTAGCGTAGTTTCATGTATTGTAGTCAAATAAATGATTGTTTCTTTATAAAGAACTATTGTCTTTAGTCATGTATTTTAAAGTTGAAACATTTGCCCAGATCTTACGTTACCTTGCTCGTAATTGAAAAATACCAGACTTTGTATTATCCTCGTTGTCCGCAGGATAAACAGGATTGGTAAGATACACTCATTTGTGCTATACGGTGGACGGATAGTATATAAAGTGTATGCTATAAATTGTGAATCAGTTAATCAAATTAACTCAAATCGTTAAAGATCACCTCTGACCCAGAGCTTAAACACTACATAATAAAGTTAAAGAATGCAGCGGCCATTCTTTGTCTAAATTATCTAAACCCTACATATTAATGGTGGAGAATGCATTGGGCATTTTGTCCACATTAAAATGTCCACAACACATAGAAAATCAGGGGGCAGAGCTTTTTCTTACAAAAACCTATAGTTAAGGAAAAGCCTTCCAATTAAGGTTTGGGACTCAGATACAGGCTCGGTGTTTAAGTCTAGGCTGAAAGAACTAATAGATTTGTTCTTATGTAAAAGTGAAGGTCTGGGAGACTTATGTAATTAGAGTATTATGGTGAACTTATATGTTTGATTGCTGTCTTCCCTACTTTACTTGCCAGGGAGTCCTCATGTCTGTGTTTCCTTCTGGCCTGGCTCTCCCTTTTAGTTATTCTGCTATAGATAGTTCTGCCAGTGTCCCTGCTTGGACTTTGCACTAAATATACAATCACATTCATATTACTTGACTGTTTGCATACCTACCTGTTCTCTCTCTGCCCCTCTCTCTGTCTGCCTCTCCCTTTCTTTCTCTCTTTTTGTTAACCTACACATGGCACTCCTGAGCTGCCAGTGATCCAGACCTCTTCTGCCCTGGTTTATCACTTCTGGCTGGCTGGTCTGCCTGGGATATGTGTGTGACTGATGATAGGTCCCTTTGATGATGATGAAGATGTTAATAGTTTTATTTAAAAGTTACATTTTCAACCTTAATGCACACAGAGTTGGCAGGGATTGGTTTATTATCTCACTGTCTAATATCCCGCAAATGAAGATGGGTTCCCTTTTGAGTCTGATTCCTCCTTCCTTCCAAGTTTTTGCTTGCCGCACTCACCCCTGCTTGGCTCTTTAGGGAAAAAGTATTAGCTATATATTTTTTCTTGACTTTTTAAATTATTTATATCCAGATTTTTAAAATTCTGTTAAGCTGCTTTGTGATAATGACCATTGTTAAAAGTGGTATGTGTCATGATTTTGGGTGCGAGGCATAAATGCAGAGGATCCAGGTGTTTAAAGGAAACGATGTTTATTGAATACAAAACAGGAAAATCAAACAAACATAATACTTGAAGTGAAAACGAAACTAAAACACGTATAAAGACTACCGGAAACGCGAACTAAACACACAGACATGAACTAGGTGAGAATCAACAGATGCAAGACGCTAAACTGAACTAAAACAAACCATTTATAATAAAACTAATGAGCAACTCGGTTCAGGTGAGCGCCCACGTCACCTGACCGAGGTGCATAAGGGGAATTGAAGTTAAACACAAAAGGAACTACAAACACAAATCACTGGGCGCTAGGTGCCCTCTAGGGGTTACCCGTGACAATACCCCCCCTCAAAGGGCGCAACACCGGAGCGCCACAAGAGGTCCAGGGCATCCCCCCCAGGGTCCAATGTCTGCCCCTCTCACCCAGAGGCTGGCTCTTATGTCCGGCGGGCCCGATGTCCTGATGCCCCCGTTGCAATAGGGCGGCGGAGGCAGAGAACGAGCGCCGTCTTTACTGATGCCGGGCGGTGGAGGCAGAGAAAGTGTGCCGTCCTCTCCGGTGCAGGGCGGCGACGAAAGAGGAAGCGCGCCATTCTCACTGATGCTGGGTGGCGAAGGCAGAGGAGGCTCGCTTTCCTCGGCGGCGCATGAAGGCGGCGGCGGAGGAAGAGGAGGCTCGCTTTCCTCGGCGGCGCATGAAGGCGGCGGCGGAGGAAGAGGAGGCTCGCTTTCCTCGGCGGCGCATGAAGGCGGCGGCAAAGGAAGAGGAAGCTCGCTGTCCTCGGCGGCGCATGAAGGCGGCGGCGGAGGAAGAGGAAGCTCGCTGTTCTCGGCGGCGCATGAAGGCGGCGGCGGAGGAAGAGGAAGCTCGCTGTCCTCGGCGGCGCATGAAGGCGGCGGCGGAGGAACAGGAAGCTCGCTGTCCTTGGCGGCGCATGAAAGCGGCGGCGGAGGAAGAGGAGGCTCGCTGTCCTCGGCGGCGCATGACGGTGGCGCATGACGGCGGCGGCGGAGGAAGAGGAGGCTCGCTGACCTCGGCGGCGCATGAAGGAACTACAAACACAAATCACTGGGCGCTAGGCACCCTCTAGGTGCCCGTGACAGTATGCAAATAAAATTAAATTCAGCAGAAATTAAATCACTGATGTTGGGTCACTGTGGCTATCTTTATCTTCCTCCCTCTCCAATACCTCTCTTCCTCCTCCTTCTCCTTTCTCTCTCCCCACCCCTTGCAAACAAGGATCCCTCCTCCGTAAATTAACTCCCTGAACCCTGAGCAATATAGGGCCGACTAGAAAAGGTTATTCCAAGTGGCTCATTATGTTCGATGGCGGATCATCTAATGGTTAATAAAACACTGAATCAACTCATGAATAATTTTTATTGCCTGTGCATACATGAGAGGGTGAGTAGGTGTTGCTCGTCTTGTTATGAATGCCAACTGGTAAACCTACATGGGTCTCCAAAAGTGCCCACATCCATTGATCAAGGTTGTCTTCGGCAGAATTGCCATGGACCTTGTTGGGCCATTAGATCAGATGGCATGTGGGTATAGCTTTGCGCTCTTTCCACAGCTTTGTCAAAATTTCAATCACAAAATAAAAGTGCTTTTGTTGGGGGTCAGGTGGCTGTTGACTCATTCCCCTATTTTTTTTATCCCTTTTGCCTTCAATTGCATTGAACAGAGTGCTGGGGTCTGTTTGGTCACAAGTGGCAGACTAGTACAGTGGAACCTCGGATTGCGAGTAACGTGGTTTACGAGTGTTCCGCAAACCGAGCAAAGATTTTAAATAATTTTTTATTCGGAAACCGAGCAAGTATTAGTTTACGAGCACCGAGTATCATGCTTCACACATGCGACTCTTATTTTGACACCGAGCTCACTCTCTCACCTTCCCCCCCTCCTCCCCCTTCCCCCTCCCACCCTCCCCCCACGGCTTCGCAAACACAGAAACTCTGCTCGTGCGTGCGCAATTTGACACTGAAACACACACGCACAGACTCTGTCTCCCCTTTTCACCCCTCCCGGCTTCACAAAGACACAGAAACTCTCTGTCACAGAAGCTCTGTCACGATTCTTTTCAAAGGTAAGGTGCTGGTTCATTTATTTATTTTTTTTTACTTTACAGCAGTGATTCCCTTAGTATGCGCTCACGCCAGGTCAGAGAGATTTAATTTTTTTTCCTGTTAAAACGGTGTTTCCGTGTTTGTGTGCGTGTCCGTTTGTTGTGAAACTTAAGTGATTCCTTTAGTATGCGCTCGTGCCAGTCTCGCTTTTTTTCCGTTAAACCGGTGTTTCCGCTGTGTTTATGCGCTTGTTGTAAAACTTAAAAAGTGTGTCTGTTAATATACGCTCATGTCAGTCTCAGAGAGATTTATTTTTTTCCTGTTAAAACGGTGTTTCCGTTGTGTGTGTGTGTGCGTGCGTGTGTTTGTTGTGAAACTGTTGTGAAAAAGCGAGGTGGGGAGTGGGAGGAGGAATGTTACTGTTGTAGGCGCTCCGGAGTTTAAACTTTGTGAAAATGGTGGCACCAAAGAGGGCGTCCAGGGCTGAGTTGGTAAGAGGCAATGGGTGTCAGTTCTTGATGGTGATGTTGTGGAGCCCCCAATAGTCGACACAGGGGCGTAGGTCTTATTTCTTCACGAAGAAGAACCCCGGGGATGTTGGTGTCGACCTCGGGGGCCTCGGACTCCCTAGAACACGTCCCATCCAGAGCCCGCAGGCAGAGTTCGGTGCAGGTCAGCCCCCACTGTAGGATCCGGTTTTGTGTCCAGGAAATGAGAGGGTCATGTTGAAGTAGCCATGAGTGTCCGAGGATGATAGGAGGGGATGAGATGGAGGTGAGGTGAAATTGGATCTGTTCCTGATGTTGGTCTATGACGAGGGTGATGAGTCTGAGTGGTGATGGGACTGGAGGAAAGGGGCCGACCATCGACAGATGTGATTCGAATGGGCTGGGATAACGCCTCAAATTCCACTCCCAGTTCTTTGGCATAAGAAGAGTCAATAAAGTTACCTGCGGCACCGGAGTCGATGAACGCAGTACTTCTGACCTATTTGTGACCAAACTGGAGGTGTATTTGAACCGTAAGATGGGAAACACTGGATGTCGTAACAGAGAGGTGGAGGGGGCCCGGCGAGCTGCCCTGCCTGCTCACCGGGCCTGAGCGTTTCCCGGGCGAAGAGGGCAGATGGCCCTCTCTGAAGCACCGTTCCCGTTCTGCAGTGGTAAAGGAGGCGCGTCCTAATTGCATGGGTTCTCCAGCTCCTGTGTCAACCACGGCGAGAGGTGGAGATCCGACAGGTCCAGTGGCGGTGGTGGAAAAGAAAGAGCGAGCTTCAGGAACAGGGGTGTGAGAGACGAAGGTTGATGATCTGGGAGTGGGGTGTAACAGTGACAGCGTTGTTGGCAGCAGGGACCGGGGTGCTGGTCGATCCAAAGAGCGGATTAGAACTGGATTAGACCCTCCAGTGTACATAGCCGGAAGATCCCCTCCCGCGAGCTCATCTTTAATGCGTGAGGCCAGTCCCTCGTAGTAGGCCGTCCGGAGGGCAGCATCTCCCCAGGTGGTCTGGACGGCGAGGGTTCGGAAGTCTGCGGAATGACACTCCTTGCTGCAGATGGTACAGTTTGGTGTCAGTCTCCACCTCGGCGGCGGGATGTTCAAATGTGAGCTTCAACTGGTGGGTGAATTCTCCATATGAATAGGTTTCAATCTTCTGATTGAAGAACCGCCGTGGCCCACTCAGCTGCCTGCCCAGATAGCAACGAGACGAGGAGGGCAATGCGCAACCGGTCTGGGGAGTATCTGGTGGAATTAAACTCAAACAAAAGATCCAGTGCGGTTAGAAAAACACTAAACATACGGGGTGGCGCTGCAGCAGCTGCTGCAATGGGCGGAGGGCTAGCCGGGTGAGAGGCAGCCTCCTGGAGCACCGCATTCTCCTGCCATAGCTCCGCCACCTCGCGGTGCAAAAAGTCGCGACTTCACCGCGAAGCTGCTCGATCCGCTCGGCATGCCGTTTTACCACATCACAGAGGTGCACATAACCCACTGGGTTCACTGCTGGCTCAGTCATTCTGTCACGGACGATTGGAGGGTGACCAAAAAACGTAGCTGTTAGCCTGTGTAGCGTGGACGGTAAACCCAAACGCAGAAGTAGCACAAGCAGGCAGGATAACCACGCAGTTTAATCCAAGAACTCTCTTACGCGAAGAGCAAGGATCCACACAAATAAATCACCGTTCTAGTGACACACACTCAATCAGAAAGATAACCCGAATCGGTGAGTACTCACAGATAATCCGGCGATGATTTGGCAAGGACATGGGCGAACTCAATGACTGAGCGATATAAAGCGCCATCTTTTTTCCTTTTATGCTTCCTGACTCGCAACCGTACTACTTCCGGGTCCTAGTGCCAAGATTGTATGTGCTCTTTCAAATCATTTAATGCTCTAAGGGTGCACTTAAAAAAAAAATCATTCATATCAGGCACATTGTGGCCAATCCAGTCAATGTGATAACATCCCTTTGATATTTCCCTGCCCGCTTTGAAATTTTGAAGAGCCCTGCAAAGAGTCTATTTTTTTGTTTGCAGCAGCATCTAAAAAATCATGGAACTGTGCAGTGTCCGTACAGCAATTGCAATTTCCAAAGCAATGTCTACTCTACATTTAATTCCCATAAATGTAGAGAGCTGTCACGAACTGGTATGACAGGCAGTTCGGGCGGGTGTTATTACCGTGGGCAGAAAAAGCTAGCATAAGCACAGAGGGGTTGTTTTTAAACATAAAAGTCTTTAATTAACAAAAAGGAACGAACAAAACATACTTGGACTCTGGACAGAACACACACATACACAGTCTCTTTTAGCATTCCACATGATTATCAGCATTTCAGACCTTTGTAAGCATTTCAGACCATTAAGCATTTCAGACCGCTTAGGACTGACATGGAGGCTTAGGACTGACAGGAAGACTAGGGACTCCACGGGACTGGAAGACTAGGGACTACACGACTAGGGACTGCACGGGACTGGAAGACTAGGGACTGCACGGGACTGGAAGACGAGAGACTGGAGTCCTAAAGACGGGGAGAACACACACACACACACACTAGAGGCTAGGGGCCCACCCTAGAGACTAGGGGCCCACCCTGGAAGACTAGGGGCCCACCCTGGAAGCATAGGGGAGCACACTGGAAGCATAGGGGAGCACACTGGAAGCATAGGGGAGCACACTGGAAGCATAAGGGAGCACACAGTAAACTAGGGGAGCACACAGGAAGCATAGGGCAGCACGCTGGGAGCATAGGGGAGCACACAGGAAGCTAGGGGGGACATACTGGAGGCCTAGGAAATACACAGAAAACACACCACACAGTACACACACAAATACACAAAATAAACCAAAAAACACACTTACACAATACTCAAACCACAGAACAAAATAGAGCCCAAATAAAGTAACATAAGTAAAATAAAACAACCAAACCAAAACAGAACCAAACCAAAAGTCATGCCCACTGACAGGATTAATGCTCGACCCAGTTTCCCAGAACATCCATCTATTTATAACAATACTAATGAGCTACCTTGGTTCAGGTGAGCTCCAGCATCACCTGACCAAGGTGCCTTCTGGGAAACTGAGTCGACTAACAAAAAACTACAAAACAACAACAAACATGTGCGCACAGTGACCTCTGGTGGTAGTCCCTTACAAGAGCATGGAGCATTTGATCAGAGGCAGTTGAAATGAGATGTTCTCTTGTACGTTGATGCACACAGTGTACATTATTTGCAACAAGAACAGCCTCTGAGCACTGACCCTGCAGATGAACATTTGGAGGAAAATGATATAGAAAATGAAAACTTTTATTAATTGCATCATCAGTTGCAGCATAATTTAGCCTCACTCTCAAAATGCTGGCGATTTTGCATGTTTCAGACTTGGCTGCGCATGAAATAATTCAACAAATAAATCAAATTTGACTTCTTTCAGAGCCCCTTGTCTACCATGCTGTTCAGCAAATTCTCCTTGAACATGGACTGAATGGCTTCGGTTCATTGGTGAAAAAAATTGTGAATGCAGTAAAAGACAGTAACCTAATCTTGACAATAACCAAAGATGGCGAGCCTCTTTCCACAATAAGCAGAAAGCATCATGTTTTGAGTGGATTTCTGATCGTCATGTCAGTTGAATACAAGCTTGATTCCCAGTCAGTCTCTTATGTGCCAATTCTACAAATGTTGCAGAAAATGCTAAACCGGGCTGACACCCTAAATAGGGCTCTTTGCAATGATCGATCAGTTAATGAATTTAAGACTTATAGAGCTGGCACTCACTATCAAGAAAATAACTTTTTCAATACCGAAACCTTCAGAATTGTCCTGGGTCTTTATGTTGATGAATTTGAGCTGGCCAATCCCCTTGGCACTTCTTGAAAAAAAAACATAAAATGTTCGCTCTCTATTGGGTTCTAGCCAACCTTCCCTCAAAAGATCGTTCATCAATTCAATCAATTCAGCTAGCAATTTTATGCAAAGCAAGTGCAGTTAAACAGGATGGTTACAGAAAAATCTTCTGCCCACTTGTTCGGGACCTTGAAACTCTTGAAAAGCATGGTGTATACATTGAACAGTTAGGAGACTGTGTAAAAGGAAGTGTGCTTTTTGTTTCATCTGATAATCTGGGTACACATTATTTTGCAGGACTACAGAAGAGTTTCAATGTTGAGCATGCTTGTCGGTTCTGCTTTGCAAAGAAGAGTGAAATCCAAGAGAAGGAGGTCTGGTCGGGAGCATTTGAATTGAGAACCAAGCAGAACTATGACAGGCAAGTGGATGAAGTGTTGCACAATGAGAGTTTGGTAAAGAAGTATGATGTGAAAGGTGGCTGTGTATTAAGTGAAAGGTTGGAACATTTTCACACTATTGGTGTTTTTTTACCTGACATAATGCACGACCTTATGCCTGGTGTCATCCCTATTGAAAGGTCCTTGTGCATTAATGACTTGGTCTCAGGAAAATTAATCTCCCTTGAATCCCAGAATCAAGCTATCAAGCAGGTTCCTTACAAATTCTCAAACAAAGTTGTTCAGCCTCTGATCATCCCAGGCACATTTGCCTCAAAAGGTACTATTGGGGGTAATGCCCATTAGAGTTGGGCACTTATTAGACTTCTACCCCTCATGGTGGGCCTTGATATCCCTGAAAATAATCAAACATGGGAAATTGTTTTGATTCTGAAAGATATTTTACAAATGATTCTCTTTTACAAGGATTCTCTTGATTTTCTTGATGCAAAGATTGCGGAACACAGACATTTACTTTTAACATTTCACCAGTAAACACCAGTACATTTAGCACTATCCACAACTCATACGAATGTATGGACCACTAAGAGATATGTGGACGATGCGATTTAAGGGGAAAACACAAATTTTTCAAGCAGGTAATCCATGAAAAGGCTGCTGGCATACTACATTGACTCCCCCTCCTTTCTCAAGCTATCCATAAAGTCAGAGAAGGTGACTGGCACTTTGATTTCAACTTTCCCTAAGAGCATTCAGGAATTCCTGAGACATACATATGCAGTTCATAACACTGTTCTTACAGCATCATCTGTGAGCATTGATGGAATTAAGTATAATCCAGATATGGTAGCATCTGTTGGTACTTGTTCAGGCCTGCCTGATTTCAGACAGATTAAAAAAATTCTTGCCATCAACAGTAATGTTCTGTTTGTGTGTAAAGATGTGACATGTTGGTGCATTGAGCACCTTCGTTCTTTTGAACTTTGCAGTCCTATGCTATCACTGTCACTCACCAAACTCTCAGATCTGAATGACCCATTTTATTTTCCAGCGTATAAACTTCGGGGCAGAACCTTTGTTACACTCAAACATTATATCATATGCTGAATGAATGATAGTTTAAAGCGACTTTAAAAACCTCAAATTATTTACTCTCATTCTTATTCAGAATTGGAAATGACTAAATTAGGGAGAAAATCGTGAAAAAAACAGGCATATTTTTTAAATGATTGCTAACTGCTGATGTCTGATGTCAGAAAATAAAGTATAATATCACCATTGCAGAAAAACAACAGCAGGCAAAATGAATTAGTTGCATTACAAAATAAATTGTGAAATGACCAGGTGGCAAAAAGTGACATTTTCAGTTTTCGCAGTTTTTTCTTATAATTATTATTACATGATTATTTATTAAATAAGTCATGAAAAGTCAATATGTTGTATAGAAGAAATACTACAGTGATGGTAATTTCCACATCCAAGTACTTTATACAACAAACATGAAAAATCTGACCAAGAACTATTGACATTTACTGTACAATAATGAGATAAAATTTATTTTGTTTAAATTTTGTTTAGACAGACAATCAAGTTCCCTTTCAAAAGCTACATTCGATGCTGCATGAAAATGCTGTGGGAACATCTCTCTTGTTCTCCGGTTGTGAAGCATGTGTGTATCAAACAAGCAAATATTTTTGGCTTATAACCTCGGTCAGGTGACGTCATCTGATAAGGCGCACCTGCAGGTTATAAATAGGAGTGAACCGGAAACATATTCAGGTCTTTTTGTCTTCAGGACCGCTTTGTGTTTGCATGTGTGTGTGTGCAGGATAATTACGAAAGGTAAAGGAAAAGAAAAGTGTTAACTCACCGATATGGCAGAGTTTGTTAAGAGATGCGTGCCTCCATGTGATAGATCTCTTTTGGAGGGCGGTCTCCATGAATTTTGTTTTGAGTGTTTGGGGGAAGAACACGCTCTCCTCGGGCTTCAGTGAAGTTGTGAGTATTGTGATCATCTCCCTATCAAAGTGCTTCACACGCGGCTTGCTTTCTTTAAAGAGAAACCGCGAGCCACAGCGCATTCCTGGGTTCACGTGCCGATCTGGCAGTCGCGCATGAGAAGGAATTCCCTCTTTCTTTCGTGCTCTCCCTGGATCAGGAAGTTTTAGCATCCACTTCTCAAGAGTGCTCCGGCACTTCTTGTGAATGGGCTGAAGAGACTTCCTCTCTTGCCTCAGGATCAAAAAGGTAAGTAAAAAAAATAGAAAAAATCTCCCAATCGCTCAAAGTTAGACGACAGGTTCTGTCGGGTGGCCGGGGGAGGGGCCTTAACAATCCCCTGTTTTTGCTATTAACATCGATTCATTCGAATGTCATTGATGCGAAAGCGCAGGGTTATATGATGATGCCCCAGATTGAAGAGACGGTTGTGGGCTATCTCTCTCCTGGAGCTCATCTTCCCTGAAAAAGCCCACACTCCCCACCAAGCCGTGTAGACTAACATCTTTGTTAGCACTGTAGAGAGAGGCTACAGGATTCATTTTGCACATCGTCCTCTGTGTTTCAATGGCGTGGTCTCCACTTCCATGAAACTGGAACGAGTGCATCTGCTGACTCGGCAATTAAAGACTTTGCTGGAAAAAGGGGCCATAGAACATGTTCCCCTGCCAGACAGAGACCCAGGCTACTAAGGTCAGTATTTCATGGTTTCCAAGAGAGATGGGGGGTTGCGTCCAATTTTACATCATCGTGGGCTGAACATCAAAATGTTGACAGCCAAAATGATTGTTTCTCAAATTCAACCAGAGGATTGGTTTGTGACAATCGAGCTGAAGGATAGAAATATTGCTACAACACAGGAAGTTCCTGAGGTTCGCTTTCTGGGGTGAAGCTTACCAGTATTGGGTCCTTCCATTTGGCCTAGCCCTGTCACCCCGCACATGTATAAAATGTACAGATGCAGCTCTGGCTCTATGATTCCAGGGCATCTGTCTTCTAAAATATATAGACGACTGGCTTATCCTGGCTCAGTCTTAGCAGCTAGCGCTTCAACATCGAGATGTCGTCCAAGCTCACCTCCATTTGTTAGGACTGAGACTCAATGCCGGGAGAGGCGTTCTCTTTCCTGCTCAGAGGACAACATATTTGGTTGTCATATGGAATTCGATCGCAATGCGGGCAAAGCTGTCTCCTGCGCGTGTCAAATCCATTCTCAATACCCTAAGGGAAATCAGGCTAGGCCAGAAGGTGATTGTTCATTACTTTCAGAGTGTTTTTAGCTCTAATGGCAGCTGTGTCCATGGTGATACCTTTGGGCCTTCTGCACATGAGACCGTTTCAGTTGTGGCTAAGAGCCAGAGGATTTGACTCAAGGGCCAATCCCTGGAGACAAATAAGGATTACGCGCCAGGGGCTTCGTATCCTTTCTGTGTGGTTCAGACCCTGGTTTTTGACTCTGGGTCCCACTCCCACATGTTCGTCTTGTCGTCGCAGGATGCTAACGACAGAGGCTTCCCTCACGGTCTGGGGTGCGGCCTTGGATGGCCGTCCAGCCTAAGGGATCTGTAGAGGTCATCTTCTCACGTGGCACATCAATTGCCTCGAAATGATGACTTTATTTCTGGCCCTGAAATACTCCCTCCAGCAGTTGAGAGGTTACCATGCCCTAGTGCGGACAACACTACGGTAGTCTCGTACATAAATCGCCAGGGCGCACTGTGCTCACGCAGCTTGAACAAGCTAGCGCACCAGGTTCTGCTTTGGGCACAGGACAAGTTCCTGTCCCTCAGGATGATTTACATTCCGGGGCGTATGAATGTGGGAGCAGACTTACTATTCAGACAAGCTGTGACACATGGGGAATGAAAACCTCACCCCGAAGTTGTCAGTCAAATCTGAACTTTACGGAAATTAGAACGTAAATGGCATCAAACCAAATTGTTAGTATTTCAAATAAGATGGAAGGAGAGTATCCTGAACTATAGAAAAGCTCTTAGTGTAGCTAGATCAACGTATCTCTCCATGCTTATAGAAAATAACAAAAATAATCCTAGATTTTTATTTAATACCGTAGTCAAATTAACCAGAAATAAGACCACTGCAGAAATCTCCACTACAAAAACATACAGTAGTGAGGACTTCATGAACTTCCTTAATAATGAAATTGTAAACATTAGGCATAAAATTGAGGCATTGAAACCAGACAATGTAATTGATGCAGATGTTAAACTAGCCATGTCAGATTGGAACCTAGACTACTTTACTCCCCTTGAAGAGAATGAATTAATTTCACTCATCTCTTCTGCAAATTCATCAACCTGTATATTAGATCCCATACCGACACATTTTCTCAAACAGATAGTGCCAGAAATAACAGAACCCATGTTGAAAATATTTAATTCTTCAGTCAGCATTGGGTATTTCCAAAATCTTTTAAATTAGCAGTTATTAAACCGATAATTAAGAAGTCTAACCTCGACCCCGGTCAGCTGTCCAATTACAGGCTGATATTAAACCTCCCCTTTATCTCTAAGATTCTGGAAAAGATAGTTGTGGAGCAGCTATGTTCATATATCCATAGAAATAACATACATGAACTGTATCAGTCAGGATTTAGGCCTCATCACAGCACAGAGACAGCACTCGATAAAGTAGTAAAAGACTTCCTATTGGCCTCTGATCAGGTTTGCGTAACTATGCTTGTGTAACTCGACCTCAGTGCAGCTTTTGACACAATTAATCATAGCATTCTCCTTCACAGATAAGAAAATGTAGTAGGAATTAAGGGAACAGCCCTCTACTGGCTCAGATCCTATTTGACTGATCGTTATCAGTATGTAGATTTAAATGGTGATTATTCTGCATGTTCACTAGTGGAGTTTGGTGTCCCACAGGGTTCGGTTTTAGGCCCAGTGCTTTTTTCCCTTTACTTGCTTCCTTTGGGCAACATAATCCGTAAGCATGATATTAATTTTCACTGTTATGCTGACGACACACAGTTATACGTCTCAGCAAAACCAGATGAGAGAAACCAGCATGCTAAAGTTGAGCAATGTGTATAGGATATAAGAGACTGGATGCTAACTAACTTCCTTCTGCGTAATCCTGATAAGACAGAAGTTCTAGTCATAGGACCGCATGCAGCTAGAAGCAAGATGTTAGATCACACTGTAATTTTAGATGGCCGTTCTGTTCTATCTAGTGCAACAGTAAAAGACCTTGGTTTGGTGAGCGACTGTAGCCAAGTCCGCAGAGAAACAGCCGTCAACATCATGCGAGGCCAGAAGAGAGGGAAAGAGAGAGAGGGGGAGAGAGGGAAGAGAGAGAGAGGGGAGAGAGAACAGGAGCGGGGAAGCAAAAGAGGAGAGATAACAGTTAGGTATGGTCACAGTAACATAATGTATAAGGTGAATGTATATTTAGTGTAGAGTGCGAGCAGGGACTCCGGCAGGCATACAGCATAACCAAAAGGGAGAACCAGAAGGAAGCACAGACATGAGGGCTCCCTGAGATGTAAAGAAACCAATCACCTCACCGTCGACAAACCTGAGTGATCAATTAGAGTGGGGAAGACAGCATCTAAACATACCAGTTCACCAGAATACTCTACGTCCATGAGTCCCCCAGATCTGCTCCTTTACCTAAGGCAAATCTATTTACAAAAATGCTTGGCTAAATAAATAGGTTTTTAGACTAGACTTAAACACTGAGACTGTGTCTGTGTCCCGAACATTAATAGGAAGACTATTCCATAACTTTGGGGCTTTGTAAGAAAAAGATCTGCCCCCTGCTGTAGTTTTAATAATATGTGGTACTGACAAGCAACCTGCATCCTTTGATCGCAGTAGGCATGGCGGATCGTAAGACACTAACAGTTCACTCAGATACTGCGGCGCGAGACCATTTAATGCTTTATACTGTCAGGGGTCGTTAGAGGGCGTGATGGATCCAAGCGCAGATTTGAGAGTCGATCACGGGCACGAATTAGTGAGTGTGTATGTGTATTAGTGCTTGTGTATCACTGAGTCAGAAGAGTGGTGGTAATAAAAGCGAGACGTGAGTTTAGCTCCGCGTTGCAGTGTGAGCAGGAGAAGCCTCGCTGGAATGCGGAAGCGCGGAATGCCGGCTCGGATGCGACGAGACGAGAGGCGGTCCGTATGATGCGCGCCTTGCGAGAATGCGGAAGCGCGCAGAGCCAGCGCGAGAGAGGCGCAATCCGAGAAGTATCCCGGCGTGTGAGACTTGATCCTTGCGTCGAGGCGGAAGCGTGCAGAGCTGGTGTGGGGAAAGAGAGAGAGCTGCGTGAGCCAGTTGGAGTAGGCAGCGCGAGCTCGGCGAGGAGCGGGGATAAATCGTGGTCGTAAACAGGCGAGGGTCGAAGCCGGGGAGTTGAGAGAAAGTCCGTGATCCAAGTTCATGGTCGATAACAGGTGAGCAGTCGATAACGGGAAAATCCAAAAGCGAGACTCCAAAGGACGAGAGGCGAAGACGTGGTCGGTGAAGAAAAACAAGATTGATAAACGCTGGTATATTGGGCTGGTAAGGCACACAATAAACTGGCGACGTGGTGGTGGCAGGGTGTGGTTTATATAGGCATGAAAGGTGATCACTGATAGCGTACAGGTGTGTGGAGAGCGGAGAGTGAGGCGGTAAGATGTAAGAAGTGGTTGAGAGTGTCGAATGGGAGTTCTCAGGTGATCATGATGGGGCTGTGGCTTGACGTGTCATGACAGTACCCTCTCCTCTATGAACACCTCCAGGCATTCTCGCGGGTGCTTCGGGATGAAGTCTGTGGAAGTCGGTGATTAGAGAACGGTCTAGGATAAATTTGGCAGGTACCCAGCTTCTGTCTTCTGGACCATAGCCCTCCCAGTCTACTAGGTACTGGAGGCCACGCCCACCGTGGCGAGACTTGAGGAGCCTGCGAACAGTGAAGGCTTTGCCCTCATCTATGAGTCGTGGGGGTGGGGGAGGCTGGCGGGGTGTAGACAGTGGGCAAGTGACCAGTCGGAGGATCTGAGAGACATGGAAGGTGGGGTTAATCCGGCGCATAGAGAGGGGTAGAGAGAGTCGTACAGGGCATGGGTCAATAATGCGGTTGATTGTGAAGGGGCCGACGAACCTTGGAGAGAGCTTCTTTGAAGTGGTCTTGAGGGGAAGGTCGCGTGTGGAAAGCATGACCCTTTGGCCGATGCGATAATGGGGAGCTGACGACCGGTGACGGTTAGCCTGATGCTGGAAGGTGCTTACTGTGTGCAAAAGCTGATTGCGGGCCCGTTGCCATGTCCTTTTGCAGTGACGGATGAAAGTTAGGGCTGAGGGGACAGCTACCTCCTTTTCTTGGGCCGAAAAAAGGGGTGGTTGATAACCCAGGCAGCAGTGGAAGGGAGACATGCCTGTGGAGGAAGTAGGGAGCGAGTTGTGGGCATACTCAACCCAGGGGAGGAAGCGGCTCCAGGAGGATGGGTCCCGAGAGGCCATGCACCGTAGGGATTTCTCAAGTTCCTAGTTCATCCGTTCCGTTTGACCATTAGTTTGCGGATGAAAACCAGATGAGAGACTGGGGCTGGCGCCAATGAGAGTGCAAAAGGCCTTCCAGAACTGGGCAGAAAACTGGGGGCCTCTGTCCGAAACAATGTCGTTGGGGAGTCCATGAACTCGGAAGATGTGGTTGACCAGGAGTTCAGCCATTTCTTTAGCAGACGGAAGCTTGGGTAGTGGAATGAAATGAGCAGCTTTAGAAAAGCAATCCACAATGGTTAAGACACAGGTGTGATTGTGAGATGCTGGTAGTCTAGTGACAAAGTCGATGGAAAAGTGGGACCAGGGGCAGTGAGGGATGGTGAGATGTCTCAGTAGACCCTGACGAGGTCGGTTTGAATTCTTATTCCTGGAACAGACATTGCAGGAAGCTACAAAATCCTTGACATCCTCCTTGATGGTGGGCCACCAGAAGCGTTGGTTTAGGAGGAAGAGAGTGCGTGTCACCCCAGGGTGGCAGGCCAATCTGGAACAGTGGTCCAACACCTGAGGGCGAACAGAGGCGGGAACGAAGAATTTGTTGGGGGGAATGACACTTGGGCCTGGTTCTCGTTCGAGAGTCTGTTGGACGAGGTGCTCGACATCAAGGCGGGTCGCTGCCACGAGGCAATGAGGGGGGAGAATCATTTCTGGCATGGGCGTGTCCTGGGGGTGGAGAACTGTCGGGAAAGAGCATCAGGCTTGATATTTTTGGACCCAGGGCGGTATGATAACGTAAACTGAAATCGAGAGAAGAACAGTGACCATCGTGCCTGACGTGAATTTAGCCTCTTCGCTGTCTTCAGGTACTCCAAGTTGCGGTGGTCGGTCCAAACAAGGAAGTGGTGTTTTGCCCCCTCTAACCAATGTATCCACTCCTCGAGCGCCAGCTTGACCGCCAAGAGTTCGCGATCCCCAATGCCATAGTTTCGTTCGGTGTGAGACGGCGGGAGAAAAAGGAGCAAGGGTGAAGTTTGTTATCTTCAGGAGATCTCTGTGACAAGACAGCCCCTGCTCCTGTCTCGGATGCATCAACTTCCACGACAAACTAGAGGAGAGGGTCGGGAAAAATGAGGACAGGTGCCGTGGTGAAGCGGCGCTTAAGGTCCTTGAAGGTCTTGTCGGCCAGTAAGTTCCATCGGAACATGGTTTTGGATGAGGTAAGTGCAGTGAGTGGAGCCACCACCGTGCTATAATTTCGAATGAAGCGGCGATAAAAGTTAGCGAACCCCAGGAACCGTTGGAGTTCACGCCTTGAAGATGGTGTCGGCCAGTCGGTAACTGCCTTGACCTTGGTGGGGTCCATTTGGATGCCTGCAGGGGAGATGGAGTAACCCAAAAAAGGAGGTGGAGGTGCAATGGAACTCGCACTTTTCCGCTTTGACATAAAGTTTATTTTCTAATAGCCGTTGCAAGACCTGGCATACATGACATTTGTGTTCCTTTGCAGAGCGTGAGAATATTAAGATGTCATCCAGATAAGCGAAAATGAAGACGTTGAGGAAATCCCTGAGGACGTCATTAATGATGGCCTGAAACACGGCCGGCGCATTGGTCAAGCCAAATGGAACTACGAGATATTTGTAGTGGCCGGTGGGGGTGTTAAAGGCAGTCTTCCACTCATCACCTTCCCGTATCCTGACCAGGTGGTAGGCATTCCTTAAATCTAACTTGGAGAAAACACGGGCGTCCTCGAGGAGTTAGAAGGCGGATGACATTAGTGGAAGAGGGTAGCGGTTCTTTATCGTGATCTTGTTTAACCCTCTATAATCAATACAAGGTCTGAGGGACTTGTCCTTTTTTTCAACGAAAAAGAATCCTGCTCCCGCCGGTGATGATGATGTGCGGATAATCTCTGCTGCGAGTGACTCATTAATGTACTGTTCCATGGCCTTTCTCTCAGGTTGAGAGAGGGAGTAGAGTCGCCCCTTGGGTGGAGAGGTGCCGGGAAGGAGGTCAATTGCGCAGTCATAGGGGCGGTGAGGAGGTAAGGAGATAGTCCGTGATTTACTGAACACCTGTCGTAGGTCGTGATATTCAGTGGGGACCTTGGATAAATCGGGGATCTCCTCTCGTGGCGGAGGCGAGGTACTGCCCATGAGAGCTGAGTCATGAGGAGAGGCAGGCGGGACTCCAATCAAGGATGCTTCTTTTAACCCAATCAATGTGGGGGTTATGTAGTCTTAGCCAGGGGAGCCCCAGCACAATGGGTGCATGAGCGTTTTGAATGGTTAGGAACAGGATGGTTTCAGTGTGATTGCCTCAAAACTGTAGGGTAATGGGGGTAGTGCGATGAGTAATGGGAGTGAGTCTGCTACCATCAAGAGCCTGAACGGTAAAAGGTTGGTGTAGGGGTGTGAGCGGAATTTGAAACTTGGACACAGTAGAGGAGGAAATTAAGTTCTGGTCATCCCCGGAATCCACTAAGGCATAAGTGGCATAGGATCGATCACCATGAGTCAACGTCACTGAAAAACATGATCGCTGGTCCGGGGAAGAACTAGAAGCTGGGCCCCCCTGTATTCCCAGAATCACGGGGGGGCCTGACCTTTTAGTGGGCAGGAACGTACAACGTGACCAGCCTGACCGCAGTAGAAGCAGGCGCCGTCGTCTCTGCGGCGCTGGCGTTCCTTCGGTGAGATGCGCGTGCGGCCTATCTGCCTCGGGGGTGACTAAGGCCGGTGCTGAGGTGCATGGCGTGAAACATGACTGCCGTTCAGATCACCGAATCCGCTTGCGGGCGTCCAAACGTGTTGCTATGCCATTCACACTCTCAACCACTTCTTACATCTTACCGCCTCACTCTCCGCTCTCCACACACCTGTACGCTATCAGTGATCAACTTTCATGCCTATATAAACCACACCCTGCCACCACCACGTCGCCAGTTTATTGTGTGCCTTACCAGCCCAATATACCAGCGTTTTTCTCGTCATAGTCTGCCTAGTTATCAACCTTGCTTTGCTTTACCTACCACGTCTTCGCCTCTTGTCCTTTGGAGTCTCGCTTTTGGATTTTAACGTTATCGACTGCTCACCTGTTATCGACCACGAACTTGGATCACAGACTTTCTCTCAACTCCCCGGCTTCGACCCTCGCCTGTTTACGACCATGATTTATCCTCGCTCCTCGCCGAGCTTGCGCTGCCTACTCCAACTGGCTCACGCAGCTCTCTCTCTCTCCCCACGCCAGCTCTGCACGCTTCCGCCTCGCAGCAAGGATCAAGTCTCACACGCCGGCATACTTCTCGGATTGCACCTCTCTCGCGCCGGCTCTGTGCGCTTCCGCATTCTCGCAAGGCGCGCATCATACGGACCGCCTCTCGTCTTGTCGCATCCGAGCCGGCATTCCGCGCTTCCGCATTCCAGCGAGGCTTCTCCTGCTCACACTGCAACGCGGAGCTAAACTCACGTCTCGCTTTTATTACCACCACTCTTCTGACTCAGTGATACACAAGCACTCACTAATTCCTGCCCATGATCGACTCTCAAATCTGCGCTTGGATCCATCATGCCCTCTAACAACCCCTGACATATACGTATCTTAAAATCAATGTGAAATTTCACAGGGAGCCAATGCAGTGTAGATAAGATAGGGGTAATGTGCTTGTATCTTCTGGTTTTAGTGAGGACTCTCGCTGCTACATTCTGTACTAACTGAAGCTTGTTTATACACCTAGTTGAACAACCAGACAGTAAGGCGTTACAATAGTCCAACCTAGAGGTGATAAAAGCATGAACTAATTTTTCTGCATCATTTAGTGACAGTATATTTCTTATCTTGGCAATATTTCTAAGGTGAAAGAAAGCTATCCTGGTAATATTATCTACATGTGCTTCAAATGAAAGGCTGGAATCTATAATCACACCAAGGTCTTTTACTGTTGCACTTCATGGAACAGAAAGGCCATCTAAAGTTACAGTGTGATCAGAAAGCTTACTTCTAGCTACTTGTAGTCCTATGACCAGAACTTCTGTCTTATCAGGATTAAGTAGAAAAAAATTAATTAACATCCAATCTCTTATGTCCTGCACACATAGCTCAATTTTATCAAACTGGTTTTTCTCTTCTGGTTTTGCTGAGACATATAATTGTGTGTCATCGGCATAACAATGAAAACTAATACTATGTTTACGAATTATGTTGACCAGAGGAAGCATGTAAAGGAAAAAAAGCAGTGGGCCTAAAACTGAACCCTGTGGAACACCAAACTCCACTTGAGAACATGAAGAATGGGCACCATCTAAACCTACAAACTGATAACGACCAGTCAAATAGGATCTGAGCCACAAGAGGGCGGTTCCCTTAATTCCTACTACATTTTCTAATCTGTGAAGGAGAATACTATGATCAATGATGTCAAAAGCTGCACTGAGGTCCAATAACACAAGTATAGTGATGCAACCCTGATCAGAGGCCAGTAGGAGGTCATTTACTACTTTATCAAGTGCTGTCTCTGTGCTGTGATGAGGCCTAAATCCTGACTGATACAGTTAATTTATGCTATTTCTATGTAGATGTCAACATAGCTGCTGTGATACTACCTTTACCAGAATGTAGATAAAGGGAAGGTTTGATATTGGCCGGTAATTGGAAAGCTAACAGGGGTCAAGGTCAGGTTTCTTGACTAGCGGTTTAATAACAGCTAATTTAAAGGATTTGGGAACATACCCACTACTGAGTGAACAGTTAATTACTTTCAACAGGGGTTCTGTTATTGCTGGTACTATCTGCTTGAGAAAATGTGTCGGTATAGGATCTAATATACAGGTTGATGATTTTGAAGAAGAGATGAGTGAAATTACTTCTGATGTGATGTGGTTAGTTCATCTGTATTACTTAAATTGTCTGGTTTCAAAACCTGAATTTTTTCTAATTACTAATTACTAATATTTATGATTTTGTTATCGAAAAAGTTCATGAAATCCTCACTACTGCATGATGTTGTTGTGGAGATTTCTGCAGTGGTCTTGTTTTTAGTTAAGTTAGCTACGGTATTAAATAAAAATCTCGGGTTGTTTTTGTTATTTTCTATAAGAGTGGAGAGATACGTCGATCTAGCATCACTGAGGGCTTTTTTATAGTTCAGGATGCTCTCCTTCCAAGCTATTTTGAATACTAACACTTTAGTTTGGCGCCATTTACATTCTAATTTTCGAGCGGTCATTATACCAAGGAGCGAGTTTCTTATCTCTAATCATTTTCCTTTTAACTGGAGCTACATTATCTAAGCTATAACAAAGTGTTGACTCTAGATATTCAGTCGCCTTATCGATTTCTGTGAAGTCAGATCGCGATCCAATCAAAGTTGATAACTCTGGGAGATTATTGATAAAGCTCTGTGCAGTATTTGACGTGAATGCCTTTTAAGGCGGTAGCGCCGTGCTGTGCGTACATTATTACTATGACACACTTTAATCGAGACAAGATAGTGATCCGAGATAACTTCAGACTGTGGAATTGTGATTATATTTCCTATACTTAATCCGAAGGATAATATTAAATCCAAAGTGTGACCTGCTTTATGAATGGGTCCTACTACACATTGATTTACTCCTACCGAGTTCAGTATGGACGTAAATGCTGTTCTCAGAGGGTCTTCTGGATTCTCAAAATGAATATTAAAGTCTCCAGCAATTAACGCTTTGTCTACAGAAACATCAAGGTTTGAGAGGAAATCTGCAAATTCATAGAGAAACTCAGAGGACGGCCCTGGGGGTCTGTAAATTAGCGGAATCGATTGAGCTGACTTTATGTTACTATAGAGAGCTTCAAATGCATTAAATTTAAATCTGTGTTTTTGTACGATAGACAGATTATCATTGTAAATAACTGCGACTCCTCCTCTTCTACCAGTTAGCCGAGGCTGGTGTATGTAGCTGTATCCAGGAGGACTAGCTACATTTAAAGCTACTTGTCCTGTTTAATCCAGGTTTCTGTTAAACATACTATATCAAACTCCTGATCTGTGATAGTTTCATTAACAATAACTGCTTTAGATGCGAGAGATCTAATATTTAACAGTCCTAACTTCAGATCAGAGGTGCCGGCTGCGCATTCAGTGTGATCGGAGTTTGTGGTATCTATGTTAATTAAATTACTAAAACAGACTTTCTGAGTCTTTCTAAATTTATGTTTATGTTTAGCTCGGGGAACAGACACAGTCTCAATATGATGAACCCTGAGTGACGACTCTAAGGTGGGCCTGCCTTAGCGTTAGCTTTGGCTGAACGAGTATGCCGCCGAGTCGTCACCCACTCGCCCCGCTTTGAGGGCTCTACTGCCGAAGTCGGGGGCTGGTTATCTCCGCACCCAGACTTTCCGCTACGGGAATAACGCTGCTCTCGCGCTCTCTAACCCTCTCTAAAGTCTGGATGCGCTCCTCTAATGCTGATATCTTCTCCGTCAGGGTGCTCACTAACACACACCTATCACAAGTAAAATTATCACTAACGACGTAAGAAGAATGTCTAAACATCCTGCACTCCACACACTGAACGAGCTGAATGGTAGACATGATAATGTACCTTTGTGCCGGAGTTTGGATTATTTGCTGATGGATTCGCTTGTTGATTGTCAGATGATACGCGCGTTCTCCCAAAAATGCAAAAAAAGCGAAAATGTCCAGTAGTATTAAAGCGTAAAACTAGTTAATATTGTTATTTAGTATAAACGAGAAAAATATAATTATAAAAATAAACTATAATTAATACGGATTTACAAACAAACGAGGAACTTTTGCGGGAATAATACGAAAAACAGGAAGCTACGTTACCATCAAAATAATTCTTTTGATTGTGTAAAGCTGCTTAGCGATGATGAAAATTGTTAAAAGTGCTATACAAATAAAATTGAATTGAATTGAATGTACTGGAGTATGAGGTATTCATTATGAGGATGAATTACGTGTATGCCAGATTAAAGTGATGCATCTTGAGTCTACTTTTAAACTGGGAAACTGTGTCTGAGATTATAATGATAATCTGTCTATCGTACAAAAACACGGACACAAATTTAATGCATTTGAAGTTCTCTATAATAACATAAAAAGTGTAGCTACAAATATTAAGTCTGCTCAGTCAATCCCACTAATTATCATTTACAGACCCCCAGGGCCGTACTCTGAATTTCTCTGTGAATTTGCAGATTTCCTCTCAAACCTAGTCATTTCTGTAGAGAAAGCATTAATTGCTGGAGATTTTAATATTCATTTTGAGAATCCAGAAGACCCTCTGAGAACAGCATTTATGTCCATACTAGACTCGGTAGGAGTAAATAAATGTGTAGTAGGACCCACTCATAAAGCAGGTCACACTTTAGATTTAATATTATTCTTTGGATTAAGTATAAGAAATATATTCACAATTCCACTGTCTGAAGTTATCTCAGATCACTATCTTGTCTCAATTAATATTTGTCATAGTAATAATGTACGCACAGTGCTGAGCTACGGTATTAAACGTACATTCACATCAAATACCACACAGAGCTTTATCAGTAATCTCCCAGAGTTACCAACTTTGATTGGATTGCCATCTGACTCCACAGAACTGGATCAGGCGACTGAACTTTTAGAGTCAACATTTCATTGTACCTTAGATAATGTAGCTCCAGTTAAAAGGAAATTGATTAGAGATAAGAATCTCGCTGCCTGGTATAATGATCACTCTCAGCTCTCACAGAGCTAAATATGAAAATGCCCTACCAACTTTTGTAGATTTTAATATTCTGGGAACTACCAGAAGTCCGGAGTTTTGTGATCTTAAGGGTCGTGGTGCATCGTAACGTATCAGAAGACTGGCTAGATATGTGGGAGCTAAACCATTTAGAGCCTTGTATGTAAGTAATGCTATTTTGTAATTAATTCTAAACTGAACAGGTAGCCAGTGCAGGGATGATAGTATTGGGGTTATATGATCATATTTTCTAGATCTAGTGAGAACCCTAACTGGCGGCTGCATTTTGGACTAACTGTAGCTTGTTTATTGAGGATGCAGGACAATCACCCAGTAATGCATTACAGTAGTCCAGTCTGGAGGTCATGAATGGATGAACTAGCTTTTCTGCATCAGATACAGATAAAATGTTCCTAAGCTTGGCAATATTTCTAAGGTGGAAAAAGGCTGTTTTTGTGATGCTGAAAATATGATTTTCAAAGGATAAGTTACTGTCTAATATTACGCCCAGGTCTTTCAATGTCGAGCTGGTGGTAACAGTACATCCTTCTAAACACAAGGTCAATTGTGAAAGCTGTTGTGTACCGTTTATTGGGCCAATAAGTAATATCTCCGTCTTATCTGAATTTAGTAGAAGAAAATTATCGGTCATCCAATCTTTTATATCTTGAACACACAGTTAGTCTAGACAACTTGGGTATTTCATCTGGTTTTGTGGAGATGTATAACTGGGTATCATCAGCATAACAATGGAAACTAATCCCATGTCTTCTAATGATGTTATCCAAGGGCAGCATGTCAAGTCAAGTCAAGTCAAGTAGGCTTTATTGTCATTCCAACCATATACAGTTCAGTACACAGTGAAACGAAACAATGTTCCTCCAGGACCAAGGTGCTACATACATGTAGACGACATAAATTAACAGACAACATAATTTAGAAACGCAGATTTTACATTTTTAAGTTAACCTAAGCTATCAATTTTTTTATCCTAGAAGAGACAACACTGGACAACAGACAACAAAGTGCATGTGCAATTGTGCAAACAAGAGCTATATGATAACACAACAAGGTAACACAACAATGTAACACTTTTCAGTACTGAAATACTTTTTCTTTCGTGATGAGGTATGTGTTGAGGGAGTTAGAAAAGAAAAACAGCAGTAAACAATTGACATTGTGTCAAAAAAGTTTTTAATGCAAATAGCAGACTGTATGATGAGGTATGAGCTTGAGGTAGTGGGGAAAAAACAAAAAAACAGGAGTAGACAATTTACATTGTGTCAGAAATATTTTTGTGCAAATAGCAGAGTGAGATAAAGAGTGTGCAAATATTGCAAATAGTATATCAGGTAGGTGGGTATGAACACATTTAGATGGTTGTAGATCAGTGCGATTGTGCATGTGTGTGTTAGTCAGTTCAGTCCTGATGTTATTTAGTTCGTCTGAGAGATTTGTGTGTGTGTGTGTGTGTGTGTGTGTGTGTGTGTGTGTGTGTGTGTGTGTGTGTTTATCAATCCAGTCCTTTTGCGTTGAGGAGACGGATGGCTTGCGGGTAAAAACTGTTACACAGTCTGGATGTGAGTCCCAAATGCTTCGGTACATTTTTCCAGATGGCAGGAGGGTGAAGAGTGAGTGTGAGGGGTGTGTCCGGTCAGCCACAATACTGGTGGCTTTGCGGATGCAGCGTGTGGTGTAAATGTCTTCGATAGAAGGGAGAGAGACCGCGATGATCTTCTCAGCTGTCCTCACTATCCGCTGTAGGGGCATGCGGTCCGATATGGTACAATTCCCAAACCAGACAGTGATGCAGCTGCTCAGGATGCTCTCAATAGTTCCTCTATAGAAGGTGGTGAGGATTGGTGGTGGAAGCTGTGCCTTTCTCAGCCTTCTCAGGAAGAAAAGACGTTGTTGGGCTTTCTTATGCAGAGAGCTGGTGTTGAGGGACCAGGTGAGGTTATCCTCCAGGTGGACGGCCAGGAATTTTGTGCTCTTGACGATCTCCACAGAAGAGACATCGATGCTGAGCGGAGAGTGATCGCTCCGAGTCCTCCTGAAGTCAACAACCATCTCTTTTGTCTTTTCGATGTTCAGAGACAGGTTGTTGTCTTTACACCAGTCCGTTAGCCTCTGCACTTCCTCTCTGTATGCCGACTCATCGTTCTTGCTGATGAGACCCACCACGGTCGTGTCATCAGCAAACTTGATGATATGAATGGAGCTGTGTGTCGCTACACAATCATGACTCAGCAGTGTGAACAGCAGGGGACTGAGCACACAGCCCTGGGGGGCCCCAGTACTCAGTGTGGTGGTGCTGGAGGTGAAGCTCCTGATCTGCACTGCTTGAGGTCTTTCGGTCGGAAAGTCCAGGATCCAGTTACAGAGGGAGGTGTTCAGGCCCAACAAGCTCAGCTTCCCGATCAGGTGTTGGGGGATGATTGTATTGAATGCTGAACTGAAATCTATGGCGTCGTCCGTTGAACTGTATACGAACTGCAGGGGGTCTAGTGAGGCAGGCAGCAGGGTCTTGATGTGTCTCATGACGAGCCGCTTGAAGCACTTCATGACGATGGGTGTGAGTGCAACAGGGTGGTAGTCATTGAGACAGGACACAGAAGACTTCTTCGGCACGGGGACGATGGTGGTAGACTTAAAGCATGTGGGAAGGATGGCGCCGCTCAGAGAGATGTCGGTGAGAACATCTGCCAGCTGTTCTGCACATTCTCTGAGCACTTTGCCTGTGATGTTGTCTGGTCCAGCAGCTTTACGTGGGTTGACTCTGCATAGAGTTCACATCAGCCGTGGTGAGAGACAGCACCTGGTCGTTCAGAAGAGGGGTGGTCTTCCTCGCCATCACGTCGTTCTGTGTGTCGAACCATGCGTAGAAGCTGTTCAGCGCATTCGGAAGGGAGCCGTCATTGTCACAGGCAGGTGATGTCTTCCTGTAGTTTGTTGATGGCTTGTATGCCCTGCCACATGCGCCGTGTGTCGCCACTGTCTCTGAAGTGGTTGTGGATTCTCTGGGTATGTGCACGCTTCGCCTCTCTGATGGCCCGGGACAGTTTGGCCCTTGCTGTTCTTAGGGTCGCCTTGTTCCCCGCTTTGAAGGCAGAGTCTCTGGTTCTCAGAAGTGCACGCGCACCCGCAGTAATCCACCGTTTCTGGTTGGGTCGTGAGATGATATTCTTGGAGACAGGGAGGTCGTCGGTGCACTTGTTGATGTAGCTGGTCACTGATGACGTGTAATCCTCCAAGTCAGTGAAGTCGCCGTAAGTCGCAGTCTCCCTAAACATGTTCCAGTCAGTGTTCTCGAAACAGTCCTGGAGAGCAGAGATGGCTCCTGCTGGCCAGGTTTTCACCTGCTTCAGGACCGGTTTTGAACGCCTGACGAGTGGTCTGTATGCTGGAATTAGCATAACAGAGATGTGGTCTGAGTAGCCGAGGTGGGGGCGGGGCTCTGCCCGATATGCGCCGGGGATGTTTGTGTAAACAAGATCCAGCGTGTTTTCCCCTCTCGTTGCAAAGTCCACATACTGATAGAATTTAGGAAGCACTGACTTGAGATTTGCATGGGTGAAATCTCCAGCGACAATAAACAGTCCATCGGGGTGCGTGTTCTGCAGATTACTGATCTTTGCATACAGTTCCCATAGCGCTTCCTTAGCATTAGCGCTAGGTGGAATGTACACTCCAACAATGAAAACAGTAGTGAATTCCCGTGGTAAATAAAAAGGTCTACATCTAACAGTCACAATCTCCAGCAACGATGAGCAAAAGCTAGAAACTAGCACAGAGTTCTTACACCATTTCGTGTTGATGTAAACACACAAGCCGCCGCCACGAGTCTTACCGCACAGAGCTGCGTTTCTGTCGGCGCAAAACGAGGCTAGCCCGTCTAGCTGAATGCCGGTGTCTGGAACTTTGTCGCTGAGCCATGTCTCCGTGAAAACAAAGACGCAGCAGTCTCTAAACTCACACTCTGTAGTCTGTTGGAGTCGGATGTAGTCCAGTTTATTTTTCAGGGAGCAGACTTTAGATAAGATGATGGACGGGAGAGCCGGCCGGCTAGGGTTTGTTTTTAGCCTAGCACAGACTCCCGCCCGTTTGCCGCGTTTCCGCTTCCTCGCGCACCACTTACGATGTCCCCTCCTTTGTCTACCAGCATCAGGCAACGCCGAGGACTGGAGGCCTGGTTCCCGAAGCAAGCCGAGGTCGCGTAGCTTCTCACACAGCTCATCTTGAATGCAATTTTTCGGTTTATTGAGTAGTAAAAGTGTCTGGCGGTGGTAAGTACGAACACCGTTTGCACCGGTGTCCATATACCGTGTAAAATAAACGCACTACAACACAAAGTAAACAAAGTAGCACCATTTTGGCTCCAGAGCGGCCGCTGCGTGCTACTGCCGCGCCACCATCAACACAGAGAACATGTATATGGAGAACAGCAGAGGTCCTAAAACTGACCCTTGTGGGACTACATATTTCACTTGCATTACACCAGACAGTTCTCCATTTAAATCTACAAAATGGTAGAGATCAGGTATATACCATTTGAATGCCTGTCCCTGAATACCTATGTGATTTTGTAAGCGATCTATGAGAATATTATGATCTATAGTGTCGAATGCAGCACTAAGATCAAGTAGGACTAGTATCGAGATGCAGCCTTGGTCCGAAACTAAAAACAACTAATTTGCAATTTTAACCAGTGCAGTTTCTGTACTATGATGGGGCCTGAAACCTACCTGAAATTCTTCAAGGATATTGTTTTCCTGCAAGAATGTGCATATTTGAGCTGATACTACCTTTTCTAATATTTTTGATATAAACGGAAGGTTTGAAATAGGTCTGTAATTTGTTATTTCATTCGGGTCTGAATTAGACTTTTTAAGAAGAGACTTAATAACTGCCAACTTGAAAGATTTAGGGACATGACCTAGATATAATGAAGAGTTAATAATGTTTAGAAGCGGTTCTCCAGCCATATGTATCAATTCTTTTAAAAATCTGGTTGGAATTGGGTCTAGCAAGCATGTGGTTGATTTAGCCGAGGTGATGAGTTTATACAGCTCTTCCTATCCTATATCTGTAAAGCACTGAAAATCGAAATGTGAAGCTTTAGACTGGACTGGATCATGAGATGCTGTTAGAGGTTGAACTTCCATTATTTTCTTCCTGATACTATCGATTTTTTCATTGAAGAAGTTTATGAAGTCTTCAGTTCTAAACTGTGATGGGATACTCTCTGCAGGCATTTTAGGTTTTGTTAGTCTAGCCACTGTACTAAATAAGAATCTGGGATTATTTTGGTTTCTTGCTATCAGTTGGCCGATATGCTCAGCCCTAGCAGCTTTTAGAGCCTGTCTATAGCTGCACATACTGTCTTTATACGCGATTCTAAAAACGTCTAATTTTAGTTTTTCTCCATTTACGGGTTGCTCTCTTTAAGGCACAAATATGACTATTGTACCATGGTCCAAGTGTTTTATCTCTGACTTTTTTAAATCTGATGGGTCAACAGTGTCTAATGTATGGGTAGAAACAGTGCCCATGCTGTTAGGCACTTCATCTAGATCGTCTGCATTTAGGGGTCTAATAAGAAATTGGGACAGGTCCGGCAGATTACTTGTGAATCTGTCTTTAGTAGGCGGATTAATATTTCTACCAAATTGATAACGTGGGGAGGCACAGCTAATCTGTTCTACAGGTAGAGTATATATCAGGAGGTGATGGTCTGTGATGTAGAATGTCTATATTAGAGACTTCTATACCCTGGGATATAATTAAATCTAGTGTATAATTAAAGCGGTGAGTTGGTCCATTTATATTTTGTTTAAACGCAAAGGAATTTAGCAATCCGTGAATGCGAGTGCTAAAGTGTCGTTAGCATTGTCTAAATGAATGTTAAAGTCACCTACTATCAACACCGTGTCAGAGTTAATCAATAGGTCTGACAGCAGATGTCCAAACTCTTTAAGAAATCAGCCTAGGGCCCCAGGGGTCTGTACACAGTGGCCAGGGCAAAATGTAGCAAGGGTTTATTGTGTATTTCACTGACTGCAACATTAATGATAAGCACTTCAAATGAGTTAAACCTGGGCCTTATTTTCTGAGGAACAGTGAGTACATCATTGTAGATAGTTGCGACACCACCACCACAACCAGTTTGATGGGGCTCGTGCATATAGAAATATCCTGATGGAGTAGACTCATTCAGACTAATATAGTCATTTGGTCTAAGCCAGGTTTCGGTAAAGACAATAATCTGAGATAATTTCATTAACAATAAGTGCTTTAGGTGCAAGGGATCTTATGTTGAGATTTGGCCTTTTTCTGGTTTTCTGGTTATTAGATTGTTTCGAGCGATTTTAACTAATTTATTCTTTTTCTCACTATTCGGGGAACAGACACAATTTCTATAGGATGAGCAATGTGTGCGTGTCTATCAGTATGGTGAGTTGTAATGTGGCTATTATGATTGGAATCGAAGGTATACGTTACCGCCAGTCAGATAATTCGTAGTGTTCTGGAGATGTTGTCTGAGAAGACTGCTGCTCCAGCTCTGCTAGGGTGCAGGCCATCAGTGTGGTAGAGCCTAGGACGCTCCCAGAAAACATTCCAGTTATCGACAAAGGGTAATCTCTGTTGTTGACACCAAGATTGCAACCATTCATTAAAAGCAAATAATTTACTGAACCTCTCGATTCCTCGCTGAAATGTGGGAAGCGGTCCAGATACGATGTCCTTGTTGTGGGTGATGTGCTGCGGACCTCCTCAATCAGGCTCCTGGAGTCCTTCTTTAGGATCTCCGTCTGCCTCAGCCTGGTGTTGTTCGTACCAGCATGAAGGACCACAGCTCCAAAATTCTCCCTCAGGGCCGCAGGCGGTTTTGCGGTTTTGGGTTGAGATCTCGAAGACGGGTCGCGGCAGAGGGGGAGAGGTCCTCGTTCGGGGCCTGGCGCGCGTCTTCCTTTGCTGCTGCATCTAGGCTCCATGGTACCCCGCCACCAGAGTGAATGAAATCTGGGCAGGCTGCTTCCTTGGTGCATTGGACCTGGGCAGAGAAGCATGCGGAGTTGAGGTTGTCGGGGGATTTGTGTCATGCTGAGAATTTACCTGGGAGTGGTGAGCATCGGTCCGTGACGATTCCAGCGCAGCTTTCCACTGTCATACCTAGGCCAGCTTCATCTGTAGGTCGCAGATCTGCATCTCCAAGGTCTCCAACACCAAATCCCTGGAATAGAAAAAATTTAAATTTTCCTTATCATAACATGCATTGTATTGTATTGTATTCAAAAATTTAAAAAATGTATTAATTTCTATAAATTTAATTAATTAAATTTATTAAATTGTAATATAAATTATACTATTAAAATGGCACAGAAAATTATTCCATTTATAAAATGGCGTGAAAAAAAATCATTGGTTGTGTATAAAGTGATTTAAAAACAATACAACTTATGTTATGATAAGGAAATTGTCCGTCTCTTACATTCCAGGGATTAAAAGACTGTGACTATGGCAATTTTAGAATCCGCAGAAGCTCAGTGGTCCGCGCACAACGTCTCACGGACGAGCCTTTCTCTGAATACGCCATTTTCATGGGGGTGGGGCTAAGAAACACGTATCTCAGTTTATTAGTCCTTGCTCTGACTTTTATTAATGTTTGTTCGGTTTGTATATCTGTTATGTTACTAAATGATAACACTCAGAAAGACCTTTTATTTGGGGTAAAGTAACTGATGTACCTTACTTTTTTTTAGCAGAGCCTCTTTTTCACTGAATAATCCATGACGTTTCTTGAATATGTAGACCCATTGACACCTCTCAGGTGACATCACACACACACACAACACACTAGATCATAGAGACTGGTTACTCCTGGAAAGCAGACCAGACATCACCACATCCCTCCCCCAAACAGCGCAGCAATGAGCATTTACTTACATCTGAACCACAGTTTTTTACATAAATCAATGATCAATAGCTTATGATACATACATTTAAACAATTTATTCATACAGATGTACCTGTTTTACATGGATATTTACAGGCTTGTCACTGAACGATTTACACTGACAAAAAGCCATATAAGAACAGTGGCAGCTAGCACACCTATAATAGATGCAGGATTATTATTTATAGTCGAAATAAAAATTATTTTCTAAGTGTGGGCTGTAGTTTTCTTAAATTATTTGTTAATTTAATTTAAATCAGGTTTAAGCTCGGGATGGTGAGCCGGAATTGTGATCTTAGCATAAAGTTTTCCAGAGTGCCCCGGCAGAAGTAGACTAATGATTATGAGAGCAAAAAGACTGAATCTGGCCATTTTAATAATTCATTTATAAATTAGGGATTTCTTTTTTTTTTTTTTCAACTGTAGTGATGAAGGTAATCATGTCATCTCGTTATCTCTGCAAAAGTGGATGCACCTATAATTCACGTTTCACACAAATTACATCAACAATTTGTTTTCCATTAGTTTATATAAAAGCAGACATTTCGCTTTCTATAAGTATATATTTTTCATGTCTGTGAGGCGAGTATACACGTAGTTTCCATTCATTTTCTGACCCACTTAAACTCACTGAACCCAATACAAAACAGCGCACCCTGATGTCGATGTCATTCAGCCCCTCTTGTGTTTATGCATTATTATAAGAATGAAATGCAGTAGGCTGTTATGATCATCATACTTATCTTTAATAAATAATGTAAACATTTTAACAAATTACATTTTTACATCCCAGAAGCACCCCTCGTTGCACTGTTTGAATTTTATGGTCATTTAGTTTAATTAAATTTTAGTTAATTTTAGTTAATTAAATTTAGTTAATAAATCTACTGCAAATTTAAAAAAACACAAAGTATAAGATGACACAAAACCCTACACGTGTAGCTTTTCTAATTACACATGATAAAATCTAAAGGCTCACTGTGTTAACTTTTACTTTGCTTAAATTCGATCCTAAAAATATTTAATTTAATTTAAATTCTAAATTTGTATTTTAGTACTGTGATTATGAATTCATTTAATTACAATGTTTCACTTGATTTTATCTGCTGCTATGTGCAGCTCTAAAGGAGCGGAGGCTCATTAATCCTTGAGAAAAAGTCCTGAGGTGTCAGTATAGATTCAAGATTCAAGAATTTTATTTGTCACATACATGGTTGTACAAGTACAACAGTATTGAAATGCAATGCAACAAACTCCTAGACTGTGCAGATTAAAATAAAAAGTATGTATGTAATAAAAATATACTAAGGAGACAATGAAATAAATTAAATACAATACAGTATACTGTACGTATAAAATTCAAAAGAATTTTGTTGTAAAAATGCGAAGCCAGTCCTAGCACTTGATAAAGTGACTGTTTTAAAGTGACTGTGTGCTGAATTTGTCAGTCATTGATGAAGTTGAGGGTTTATTGACCTTATAGCCTGGTGGAAAAAGCTACTGTTCAGTTTTTCCGTATGTGCCCTGAGTGACTGAAGTCTCTTAGCAGATGGCAGCCACTGAAACAGATAATGATTAGGATGGTAAATATCTTTATAATGCGCTGTCCCCTGGACCTGCACCGCCTGATGTAAATGTCCTGTAGATCAGGCCATTCAGTCCTGGTGATGCGCTCGGTAGCTAATCACTCTCCTCAAGTCCTTTTTGTTCTGGGAGCTGTTATTCCCATACCAGACAGTAATATTCACAACAGAGACAACAAATTGAATGATCAAGGTGTAGAAGGTTTTACGTAGGCTCCCGGAGATCCTGAACTTCCTCAGCTGTCTGAGGTAGTACAAGCGACGGCCTAGCCTTTTTCACAGTGAAAAGATATGTGGTGACCAGGACAAGTCCTCAGAAATATGGACTCACAAATACTGGTAACTGGACACCCTCTCCACTAGAGTCCTGTTTATCTTGAACGGCGTGTACTGGAAGTTCTGCTTACTTCTCCTGAAGTCCACCACCATCTCTATGAGACATTTAATTCCAAGTTGTTGTTCTTACACCAAGAAGATAGTGCTGCTGTCTCCTCCAGGTAAGTTGTCACGTCATTGTTCTGGATCAGACCAGAAACCACTGTGTCATCTGCGAATTTCACAATGTACTTGGAACTCTGACGAGCATAGCAGTTGTGAGTGAAGAGAGAGAAGAGCAGAGGACTCAGAACACAACCTTGAGGTGGTCCATGATGCTTTCGGAGAACCGCTGTCTGATTTTTAACACCTGTGGTCTGTTTGTCAGGAAGCTCGGAATCCAGAAGCGTAGCGAGTGACCGAGTCTCAGATCACTGAGCTTCAGGATGAGTTGTGAAGGGACTACAGTGTTGAAAGCTAAGCTGTAGTTGATAATAAGAAGCCTTGTATAATTGTTTTTCCCAATGTCCAGATGTGAAAGTAAAGTATGAAGGGCGTGGGAGATGGCACCATCCGTGCTTCTATTTGATGGTAGGCAAATTGTAGTGGAAGAGATTTTGGTAATGAAGCACAGATAAGATCCTTTACAAGTCGCTCAAAGCACTTTATTACCACAGATGTCAGAGCCACAGGATGATAGTCATTCAGACTAATAGGGTTGAAATTCTTGGGCACAGGAATGATGGTGTATTTCTTCAAGCATGTAGGCACTGTGGACAGAGCAAGGGACATATTAAAGATGCAGTTGAACACTGGAGAATGCTGATCTGCACAGACTTCCAGCACTCTTCCTGGAATTGCATCTGGACCAGCCGACTTTCTGCTGTTCAGAGCTCTCCATATGTTATGCTCTGAGACACTGAGTGTGTACTGTCCTCAACAAAAATGTTAAAGATTACAGAGATGCACGGAGATTAAGAGAGCCATAGATATCGCTGCCCGCATGTAGCACTTTCTCTTTTTTTTCCTGAATCACGTGAACACCTGAAATTGCGGTTTAAAATAACGCTAAACTTGCCACTAGATGGGGCTGTAAACCATTAATAAAGTTAATAGGAAAATTACTGCCATTAATAAATTGTACTTAATAAACAATTAAAACCCTTATCAAATTAAACACTAAACAACAGTCCGTGATCATTTTAAGCCCTGCCCACACACATTTATTATAATATATAAAGATGCTGCTTGATTTCTAGCTGGTATGCTAATTATATGCTATATGGAAATCAGACCATGCTTTAAGACAAACGTTTTCTCCATGTGCCCTACTTGTCATTTTTGAGGACATAATGGGAGATTGCATAACACAGGATGAAAAAAAGGTATTTGTTGTCAAACAGTACTTTTGACCTAACTGATTTATGCATGAATTTAAATTCAGTAACAGAATGAAGAAAATGCTGTATTACATTCTACAACCTGTTTCGGATAATTAATTAAGTAATTTACATCAAGCGATAAATATTAAATGAAACTTTTTTTATGTACATTAATAAATAAAATATATAAAATTTCAGGAATTGATAAATGCTTTAAGTAAAACATGCAATATTTTCTGGAGCAAAGTTTTGCACAATTTGTTTCAAATAAAACTCTTTACCACTCACACTCTCAGATCTGTGAACCTGGTGGTTTTGGAATTAAACCCCTCCCCAAATTAATACATTTAAATGTTGGTAAAAAAAAAAGTTACAGTTTAACAGTAGAGAACAGGCATTCTGGATTTTAAACAGCATCAAAAATGAGTTGTGGATGATTTTGTTTGCACATGATTTTGTTTGCGCATTTTTTCTGTTGAGTCTGGTTCCTCTCAAGGTTTCTTCCTTTTGCCATCTCAGGGAGTTTTTCCTTGCCACTGTCACCATCACCCTTGGCTTGCTCATCAGGGACAATCTCCTTATCATCTAGGCACATTTTTCTCACACATACACACTTCCATAAATTTTCTTTTCATTTTTGTGAAGCTGCTTTATGACAGTGACCATTGTTAAAAGCGCTATAGAAATAAAATTGAATTGAATTGAATAACAACTTACATTTTAACCTTGAGTTTACTGTTCTAAAGCTATTGGAGACAGCAATCTGAACATGAGCCGAATCAGAGTCAACTCATTCCTGAATGACTCACTGGTAAAGAATGCTGCTTTCTAAAGTGTTTCTCACTCAGCCGCAGCTCAATGTTGTGGAAGAGTTGAAAATATAAAAAGACAACCTTAAAGGCAGGACCAGTGCCAATAATTACAAAATAAGGACCGTTGACTGAAGGTGAGCAATTTATTTATCAGAAATGAAATATATAAATAACAATGTGTTTGAATTGTAATATTATTACAAAAGGTGTAAAATCAGCTGTAGGAGATCTGTTTACTGTGAGGTACAGATACTGTACAACGATACCTGGAAAACAGGTTTTATCAGTGTGTACTGTATAGACTTTTCAACTTCCTCGCTTTAAATTCTCATAAATTAAGCATTTAGAATGTTTATATAGTTTTCTTAGTATGAACAATGTGTTTCTGTTAACAAATTGTTAATATATTTCAAATATTTCTCTCAGTCGCAGTCTGGAAACAAAAGTCACTGTGTTTCTATAGGGTGTAAACAGGTGCTGTATGGGGGAGGGGCAATCATCGCACACCTTAAGTCAAGTAGGCTTTTATTGTCATTCCAACCATGTACAGTTCAGTATATAGTGAAACGAAACAACGTTCCACCAGGACCAAGGTGCAACATACATGCAAACGACATGAATTAACAACACAACATAAATTAACAACGCAGATTTAACATTTTTAAGTTAACCTAAAACTATCAATTTTTATACAAAGAAGAGACAACAATAGACAACAAAGTTTATAACAAACATTATAAAGCTAAATTATAACACAACAACGTAACAACACAATAACGTAACACGTTACAGAACTGAAATGCCTTTTTTAGTGATGAGGTATGAGTTGAGGTAGTGGGAAAAACAGCAGTAAACAATTGACATTGTGTCAAAAATATTTTTGTGCAAATAGCAGAGTGAGATAAATATTGTGCAAATATTGCAAATAGCAGTTCAGGTAGGTGGGTATGGACAAATTTAAGATAGTTGTAGATCAGGGTGATTGTGCATGTGTGTGTTTATCAGTTCAGTCCTGATGTTGTTTAGTTCGTCTGAATGATTTGTGTGTGTGTGTTGAGTGTGTGTGTGTGTGTGTTTATCAGTCCAGTCCCTTTGTGTTGAGGAGACGGATGGCTTGTGGGTAAAAGCTGTTGCACAGTCTGGATGCGAGTGCCCGAATGATTCGGTACCTTTTTCCAGATGGCAGGAGGGTGAAGAGTGTGTGTGATGGGTGTGTCCGGTCAGCCACAATGCTGGTGGCTTTGCGGATGCAGCGTGTGGTGTAGATGTCTTCGATAGAGGGGAGAGAGACCCTGATGATCTTCTCAGCTGTCCTCACTATCCACTGTAGGGTCTTGCTGTCCGATATGGTACAATTCCCAAACCAGACAGTGATGCAGCTGCTCAGGATGCTCTCAATATGTCCTCTATAGAAGGTGATGAGGATTGGTGGTGGAAGCTGTGCCTTTCTCAGCCTTCTTAGGAAGAAAAGACGTTGTTGGGCTTTCTTGTGCAGAGAGCTGGTGTTGAGGGACCAGGTGAGGTTATCCTCCAGGTGGACGCCCAGGGATTTGTGCTCTTGACGATCTCCACAGAAGAGTCGTCGATGCTGAGCGGAGAGTGATAGCTCCATGTCTTCCTGAAGTCAACAACCATCTCTTTTGTCTTTTTGACGTTCAGAGACAGGTTGTTGTCTTTACACCAGTCCATTAGCCTCTGCAATTCCTCTCTGTATGCTGACTCATCGTTCTTGCTGATGAGACCCACCACGGTCATGCCATCAGCGAACTTGATGATATGATTGGAGCTGTTTGTCGCTACACAATCATGAGTCAGCAGTGTGAACAGCAGGGGACTGAGCACGCAGCCCTGGGGGGGCCCAGTACTCAGTGTGGTGGTGCTGGAGGTGTGGCTCCCGATCCGCACTGCCTGAGGTCTTTCGGTCAGTAAGTCCAGGATCCAGTTACAGAGGTGTTCAGGCCCAACAAGCTCAGTTTCCCGATCAGGTGTTGGGGGATGATTGTATTAAATGCTGAACTGAAATCTATGTACAGCATTCTGACATAAGTGTCTTTCTTGTCAAGGTGTGTCAGTGCCAGGTGGAGTGTGGTGGAGATGACGTCGTCCATCGAACGGTTTGAACGATACGCGAACTGCAGGGGGTCCAGTGAGGGGGGAAGCAGGGTCTTGATGTGTCTCATGACGAGCTACTCAAAGCACTTCATGATGATGGGTGTGAGTGCAACAGGGCGGTAGTCATTGAGACAGGACACAGAAGACTTCTTCGGCACGGGGACGATGGCGGTAGACTTGAAGTATGTGGGAACGACGGCGCTGCTCAGAGAGATGCTGAAGATGTCGGCGGCCAGCTGTTCTGCACATTCTCTGAGCACTCTGCATTCCAGGCAGAGTGCACATTCTCTGAGCACTCTGTCTGGAATGTTGTCTGGTCCAGCAGCTTTGCGTGGGTTGACTCTGCGTAGAGTTTTCCTCACATCAGCCGTGGTGAGACACAGCACCTGGTCGTTCAGAGGTGGGGTGGTCTTCCTCGCCATCACATCGTTCTGTGTGTCGAACCATGCGTAGAAGCTGTTCAGCGCATTCGGAAGGGAGCCGTCACTGTCACAGGCAGGTGATGAAGTCCTGTTGGCATGGCTTGTATGCCCTGCCACATGTGCCGTATGTCACTGCTGTCTCTGAAGTGGTTGTGGATTCTCTGGGCATGTGCACGATTCGCCTCTCTGATAGCCCGGGACAGTTTGGCCCTTGCTGTTCTTAGGGCCACCTTGTCCCCTGCTCTGAAGGCAGAGTCTCTGGTCCTGTGAGCTCATGGAGGCGGGTCTTCAGTTATTACTGAGAAGCAGTGAAGTGGTGTTTTCACAATTTTAGATTATTTATGCTTTTTTTTCTTTATATAAAATTCAATTAAATGCCAGTGTAATTAATTTAAATAGCATTGGTTATAATATATAAAGATGATTTCTCGTAGACATGCTATTCATATGCTATACGTAAATCAGACCATGCCTTAAGACAAACGTTTCCTCCATGTGTCCTACTTTTTGATTTTTGAGAACATAATGGGAGATTACATAACAAAGGATAAAAAAGGTATTAGTTGTCAAACAGTACATTTCACCTAACTGATTTATGCATGAATTAAAATTCAGTAACAGAACAAAGAAAAGGCTGTATTACATTCTACAGAAGTTATTCTACAACCTGTTTCAGATAATTAATTAAGTAATTTATATCAAGCAATAAATATTAAATGAAATTTTAGGAATTGATAAATGCTTTAAGTAAAACATGCAATATTTTCTGGGGCAAAGTTTTGCACAACTTGATAAAATAAAATTCTTTACCACTTACACTTGATTTATTTATTATTTTGTTAACAAAAAGGTCCCTGCATTAAAATATAGTAAAATTTAAAAAAAAAATTTTTACGTGAACTATAATAATAATAATAATTATTATTATTATTAGTAGTAGTAGTAGTAATAGTAGTAGTAGTAGTAATTATAATTACATACAAAATTATTTTAAAGTTAGAAAGAGCTTCACTTAATTAAAAGCACAATCCCTGGTTTTGCTGTTGTTAATTGTTCTGGTTAGGAATAATAATGTAAATGTTTGAAATTTTTTTAAGCATTTTATTCTAAAGTTACTAAAGATCTTTGAATGTGAAACTAACTTTACTGCAGTCTCTTTTGTATGTAAGTGCATTACAGAAAGGATAAATTATTGGATTATTGCTGCGTTGCATTAATTTGATTAAAATTGCAATTAAAAAAAATCATACAGATCTAATATTGAGTACATTTTTGCCAAAGGATCTATTAGAAGGGTGAGGGTAGAAAACCGTGAGTCAAATCCAAAGAGTTCTGAATGAGTCACCAACTGTAATGAATTCTATTTTACTTCTAAAGTGCAAATGTGTCTCGACACTGTTTTGTGGAGAAATTGAACAGTAAAATTAATCTGTGATCTTTCTGCACAAAAATGACTGGACTGTTGACTAAATAGGGTTTTGTATATGTGAGAAGAATGCTGATATATTGTAAATGTATTTTTTAAGGTGGGATATATTAAGGTGGGGTGTCGTTTTATAATATATACTATGGCAATTTCATAAAATCCATTGTTGACCATGTAATAAAAATTGTTCTAGTTTTAAAGACATTCTTTCATTTCCTTCTAAAAGATTTTATCTGAAAAGTATAAACTGGTGTTCAAAATGTACACCCAAGACTCAATCTGTGTTAGATTCTCTGTTCAATTTTCCTCAATAATAATCATACTTTACCCAGATGTAATGTCTCTCTTATTCAATAAATTAGTAAGTTCAGTTAAGTTAAATTACTTTACTCTATGAAGATACTTAAAGTTTATCTCAAGTATCTTAAGTACTTACCTTTAACATTGTTAACAGGATAGGCAATGCCAGTTACTGAAATTTAAAGAAAATCTTTTAAAAAGTAAATGTGCTGAAAGAAGTAGGACATTGTGTGCAATTTGACATTTGGCAAACTCAAAACTGTTAATTGCAACTTTTATAGGAAAAAAAAAGCTACAGATGTTTTCACTATTGAGATATCATTTTCTAAAATCTTATTTAAACTTAATGAAAAGTAGATTTTTAACATTAGTGACCCACCCAGTGTGGTTACTCTGCTTTTATGTCATGAAACTGTAATGACTGTTGAGATTCAAACACAGGTCTTCAGCATTAAAGGCTTTGACACTACTAGTACTGGAGTTCATTCCAGCAAAAGGGACACTTTAGGACAGCAAAAATATTCAAATATGGAGGCTCCTGTTCTGGACACAGATAGTGTTTCCCCACCCTCAAACAGCAGGTAACATACCGTGTCTCTGTATTGTATTAAATTAAGGATTGACTACATTAAGATGTTACTTAAAACTGTAACATGTGTTAATAAATCACCAATGGACTGTCTATGATGTGCTACAGTAAACTTCAGGAAAAGAGATCTGAATCACCGGCACCCAGCTGTGTTTCTATGATGAGTCATGGGTCTATGGATCCTCCATTGACATTTAAAGATGCAGACTCCTCACCCCTACACAGGTAATCATCTCAATGTTAATGTCAATGATAAAGTCATGGTTAAATATTTAACTAGAATATGTACCCAGAACACTACAAATGTGACCTTAAAGATAGATGTTTTTCTTATTTTTGGTCATTGCAAACCTGACCACCTCCCAGCACCATTTAGCCAAGGGTACAGAATACCATGGCATAAGAATCCCAATTAAATTAATATGTGACACATTAAGAATATAAACATCTGCATTTTACTCAACCCAAGAAAGGAAAAAAATGAAATATGACAGGTCGAATATGACAAAAGTCATACAGAACAATACTGCAATTACCTGCATACTGGCAAACATGTGTAATCAATTAATAAGTAAATGCTGTTTTGATTAAGATCCACATATAGTAAGTGTATATGTAAGATATACATATACACATAATATTGTATGTATCCTATTGTTAGAAATTTTAATTCTGTAAAGCTTTCTAATACATTTACTAATACCTTTAAGGCAGCCAGAGGTGACTCTGGTAATATATGGAAGAAAGAAATATCCTATGTAGCGAATGCATAGAATTGAGTGGTCCTATTGGATACTGAAAAAAAAAACTTGAAAAGGAGGAAATGGTTGTGAAAATATCTGGGTCAGTGCAAGAAGAGTTATTGTAGGAATCATAAGTTCAAGTCAGTGGAAGAATTTCTAATTCATTTAAAAAATTTTGACACAATAAAAAATAATAAATAAATAAAATACTATAAATATTAAAATTAAAATTGGACTATAAAAATAATTTTAACAACAGTGTTTATGTGATGAAGTTATTGTTGTTATCAGCTACAGCTTTTCTTCACAGTGTCCTACAGAAGGCAGGAGGCAAAATAGAAAAAAACATCAAAGATACGGGGTAAGATCAAACCCAACACCATTACTGTGACAGGGGGGTTACTGGGGTACTCTTTTTTTATTAACTAAAAAGTGATTAGAATATGAAGATCATACAGAATAATAAAGCAAAACACATATTAAGAACATCATATACAACTATCATTATTAAGCCTTTAGAAAAAAATATATAAATGAAAGTCTAATAATTGGATCCCATGTCTGACCATCTTTCTGCTTCACCATGCCTCAGATACAACCAAGAAACTGCTGCTGTAAATGAATTCCAGAAAAAGTTTAAATTAAATCTGATTATGAAGTTTCAGTGTTTAACTGGAGTGATACTAAACCAGAGAAATGAAACACTCCTGAATGAGATCTACACAGAGCTCTACATCACAGAGGGAGACAGTGGAGACGTCAATAATGAACATGAGGTGAGACAGATCGAGGCAGCATCCAGGAGAACAACAACAGAGGAAACACCAATCAAATGCAATGACATCTTTAAGCCCTTATCTGAACAAGACAAACCCATCAGAACTGTGCTGACAAAGGGAGTCGCTGGCATCGGAAAAACAGTCTCTGTGCAGAAGTTCATTGTGGACTGGGCTGAAGGGAAAGCAAATCAGGACGTCCAGCTCATATGTCCACTTCCTTTCAGAGAGCTGAATTTAATGAAGGACCAGAAACTGAGTCTGATGGAGCTCCTTCATGTCTTCTTTAAAGAAACAAAAGAAACAGAAATGTCCAGTTTTGAAAAGGTTCTGTTCATTTTTGACGGATTGGACGAGTGTCGTTTTCCTCTAGATTTCCAGAACACAGTGAGAGTGTGTGATGTAACTGAATCAGTATCAGTGCCTGTGCTGCTGATAAACCTGATCAAAGGGAATCTGCTTCCCTCTGCTCTCATCTGGATCACCTCCCGACCTGCAGCAGCTGATCAAATCCCCTCTGAGTGTGTCCATCGAGTCACAGAGGTACGAGGGTTCAATGACCCACAGAAGGAGGAGTACTTCAGGAAGAGGATCAGTGATCAGAGCCTGGCCAATAACATCATCACACACCTGAAGTCATTAAGAAGCCTCTACATCATGTGTCACATCCCAGTCTTCTGCTGGATTTCAGCCGCTGTTCTAGAGAGAATGTTGGGTGAAGCAGAGAGTGGAGAGATCCCCAAGACTCTGACTCAAATGTACACACACTTCCTCATCATTCAGATAAACATCATAAGAGAAAAGTACTCAAAGAAGCAGGAGAGTGATGAAGAAATGCTTCTTAAACTGGGACAACTGGCTTTTGAGCAGCTGGAGAAAGGGAACCTGATCTTCTATGAGGAAGACCTGAGAGAGTGTGGCATTGATGTGAGAGAAGCAGCAGTGTACTCAGGTGTGTGTACGCAGATCTTCAGAGAGGAGTTTGGGCTTCACCAGAGTAAAGTGTACTGCTTTGTTCATCTGAGTGTTCAGGAACATCTCGCAGCTCTGTATGTGCACCTGATGTTCAGGATGGAAAAGAGGAATGTTCTTAAAAAGAGCAAAGATTCAAACAAGAACAAGAAAGAAATTGCAATTATAGATGTACACAAGCGTGCTGTAGATGAAGCTTTAAAAAGTCAGACTGGACATCTGGATCTTTTCCTTCGCTTTCTTCTGGGTCTCTCACTGAACTCTAATCAGAAACTCTTACAGGCCTTAGTAACACAGACAGGAAGTAGCTCCCAGAGCAAAGAGGAAACAGTTCAGTATCTAAAGAAGAAGATCCGTACAGAACGTTCTACAGAGAAATCCATCAATCTGTTCTACTGTCTGAATGAACTGGGTGATAATTCTCTAGTGGAGGAAATCCAACACTACCTGAAATCTGGAAAACAAAGTGAACTCTCTTCTTCACAGTGGTCTGCTCTGGTGTTTGCATTACTGACATCAGCACAGGAACTGGAAGAGTTTGAGCTGAATAAATATTTCAGTCCAGATAAGATAACAGAAACTGTTCTTTTGAAGCTGGTGCCTGTGATTGCAGCATCCAGAAAAGCAATGTAAGTAAAGCTGAATATAACCGTTACAGGGCAAGAAACAGTGAAACTGATCAAAATTTTTATCCGGTGCATGCAAAATTAAGGAAGATATGGAGCCTTGGCGTCATTAAAAACACACCAAAAAAAAACAGGAATTAAAGGAAATCGTGGGGCCAGTTCCATTGAAAAATAATTGCAAGCCATTGCCAGCGCAAGCAGCAGTAAAAGTCTTTGCTATAATAATTGTACAACTACCACTACTTTCCCCAAGTGTTGTGCACTCAATGACTATTGTCTGATCACACTTACACCCACCATATTAAAAGAATTCCTCCCTTACTGGATCCCCATACAGTACACATAACATCCCAACTGATAAATACTGTAGATGACATCGTTGCTATCACTCTTCATCTTTCACTCACCGACCTGCACAAAATTGACACATACATCCAAATGCTGTTTATAGGCTGCAGTTCAGCATCCAACACCCTTATTCCTTTAAAAGAAATGTTGCTGCTGGGCCTGATAACTTCGCTCAAGCGATCTCAATTAGACTGGATCAGGAACGGCATTATATATACATTTGTTTGTTTGTTTAATGTACAAGATTTTTTAAGCCACCTGATACTGTAATGAAAGTATACGTTTCTAATACAGTCAAACATATTTACATTGTATTGTAGTACCAGTATACCCAAACTTGGAAATATCACATTTACAACATTTATAATTATAAAACTCTAACTCAAGCAAGTACAGATATATGTTCATAAAAGAATGAATAATATAAATAATACAAATAAAGTGCTGTGAAAAACATGAAGACTTGTTTGATAATTTTCATAACTTTTTGATAACTTCATTTTATTATATATTATTTGATTTCCTTCAGTATCTGGTGTGAAAAGGTTGGAGTGAAAAGTTGTTCAGCTCTGGTCTCAGCACTCAACTCAGAATCCTCCAATCTAAGAGAGCTGCATTTGAATGTGAAAAAAATGGACCTGACCCAAAATAAAATTGGAGATTCAGAAGTAAATACTCTCTCCGCTGTACTGGAAAATACTCACTGTAAAGTCAAAAATTTAAGGTACTGTGAGATTATCTCTTTTTTTTTTTTTTTTTTTGTCACAATATCTATCGTTGTTGCCTTGGAGAGATTTGGGTTTGGGCCTCTGGAGCTACCCCTAGCCATAACAAAATTCATGGTTTATGCCCAAACATGTATGGTGTATTTTAAAATGTACATGTTTAATAAGTTAAAATTATAAACTGTATTTTAAACAAACAAATAATAATAATAATAATAATAATAATAATAATAGTAAGATGCTTTATAATAATAGTAATAATGAGTTGTAATCTGTGTGTATAGCTGTCTGTGTGGATATAACATTTGAAGTTTTGGATTTCATGCAACTAAATAAATGTAAAAAAAAACAAAAAAAAAACATCTAATTCTTTGCCCATCCTGTTTTTCCCAGGCACATCCACTGTTCAATTTCTGTCCTTGCCACTAAATAGCATTAATGTTTTGCTCAGTGTTAGTTATATCTTGTAATACTGTAGGTCAAGAGGGGACAGATAGTCCAACATGACACATCATATTTATAACAAGTAAAACCAAAATTAAAATCTCTTGATTATGAGTGTCATTGTGTCTCTCTACAGCTTGCGTGAGTGTGGTGTCTCAGCTGAAGGCTGTGTTGCCCTAATTTCAGCTCTGAGATCAAACCCCTCATACCTGAGAGAACTGGATCTGTCCTATAATAATGTAGGAGACTCAGGAGTGAAGTGTCTCTCTGCTGTACTGGAGAATCCTCACTGTAAACTGGAGACATTGTGGTAAGACACATTCCCTAATAGTGAGACTGAAGCAGAAGTTTTAGGTTCATCATCAATGTCCTGAGGAGGAAGATTGTTTCTTTTCACTGCACACTGATGATTTGTCACAGAGTCTTTGGGTCAGATGTACGTATGTGAGAAGCTGCAGAGCAAAACATGACTTACAGTAATTCAACTGCAATGTGTCTGAAATTATTGTTAAATTTACTAACACTGTAACTAATCACACAAACTGCACCTGGGACACAAACTAAATGCACCGTGAGCTACACTTTTGAAAAGCAGCATAGAAATGGAAATGTACAGAAATGTACAGATTTAAAATTTGATGATTAAAATAAGAAGAGTCAATGCCATGGGACTTCATAAAATGAAGTAAGCTGACTACCTGACAGTATTGAAATACTAGGGTCTTCAAGTTACGTAGAACAACCACATGCTAGAAGATTCTCACATCATTCTATTATAATATTCAAATTATTTTATATGGTGAATATGTTGTTAAGGAATTTAACACTGCGTCTGTCTACAGGTTGCGTAAATGTGGTGTCTCAGAAGAAGGCTGTGTTGCTCTGACTTCAGCTCTGAGATCAAACCCCTCACACCTGAGACACCTAGAGCTAACGTATAATCACCTAGGAGATTCCGGTTTGAAGTGTATTGCTGCAGTCCTGGAGAATCCTCACTGTAAACTGGAGAAGCTTGGGTAAGATGATCTCTCTAAGAGTCACTTAAACTGCTGCTCAGAAAGACAAATTATTTAAAAGAGAAACTGAAACAGAAGTCTTAGATTAATTATCAATGTTTTTTAGGGGGAAGATGTTTCTTTTTATTGCAAACTGATGATTGTCATGCTGCGCAGCAAAACATGGCGTGATGTGACTGCAATGTTGTCGGGCATTACTGTGAAATTTACTAAAACACTGTAACCAAACACAAACTCATTTCAGTCTAGCGCCTATAAACAGGGTTACCAGATCTGAATCACAGAAACAGTTTTAAAACCATGAAGTATTTCTCCATGGTGTTGAGAACAGCATACTGTAGGTGTGTATGAGAAGAGATCACAGTGCATGCTCACTACTATGTTTTACTAGAGAGAATACACAGTTTTATAGGGAGCTGATGACACCAGGATGGTACATACTAATTCACCTGGATACAGTGGTGCTGGCTGAGGTGCTGGATGCACGTTTTTTCTTTGGTCGATGGAAGGGCTGGCATATACATTATGGTAAGAGGCGCTGGCTGTCACAGCACCTCCCCGGCTTCAATCTCATACAGTACCAAATGATGAAAAGAGAGCATGGCAACTAAAGAGGCAATCCACATTGCCATGGGCAGAATTAAAATGAATAAAACCTGCATTGAGAAGAACCAGCAGAATGCAATGGTGGTTGTCTTTAGCCCTTGTCAGGGAAGCATGGTTGTTGACTAAAGTTAAGTGTCATCCTGCCATTTCAGCTCCTTGACATCTCACTTAATGGCAAAGACATCCCACTCACTAGCATGATATTTTTGTTTTGCTGGAGCTGGATTAATCACATACAGGACCGGATGTTCCTCTCCATCAAACTAGGGATTGTTGAAATCAGGGTTACAGAAAATGTGGGACTGTTCTTTCTTGCGTAGAGGAGATTTGGCACAAACGCCTTAATAACTCCCTAGGCCCATAAGGGCACATATTTGTTTCCAGAGTTCCTTGAGAAACTTTTAGAAAAGGTGGAGGTGATCTTCAAACACATGGCAATGGTTCAATCCACCTATTAAATAAATTAACATGATACAGAACAGCTTTTTTCTTCTTACCCGGCTGTTGCAATATGTAGTTCAATGCACCACTCATTCCACAACAGTGACAAGCTTGTTTCACTGGGCCAGGGACTTATAGTTACTGCAGCACTGAATAGTAGGAGTACGCTGTCACCTGTTTGAAATTCTGTGGGCGGTCCTGGCCAATCATACTGTGCTGTGCTGGACACTTCTGGCAGAATTTCTTTATTTCTGATTTGAGTCTCTGCCAGTTGTTGGGGTAGATTTCCTTCATTGATGTTAGTGATGAGGAGACATTTTCTCCTTTTCCCAGGTCTTCTTAGGTGTAGCCCAGGAGTGAGGGGTTTCTCACAGTGAGATGAGAGTTCTCATGCCCAGAGCCTTCCTTCCTTGTTGGAGTGCAAAACCCTCCCTGTGACTATGAAGACAATGAGCTTCTTTAGTTGAAGCTATTGCCAGGCCATTCTATACAGATAATCCAGATAAACTTGCAGCGGAATCTGTATATCATATCATATGTCCATTTGTGGAACTCAGTGGCCACCAGACAGCTGGAGAGACCATAATAGGACAAAAAGAACACTGGTTGAGGTTGAAGCCCCAGCACTGCCTAGTTACCACTGCTAAGCCCGTGAGCAAGGCACTTAACCCTATCTGCAACAGAGGCGCTGTATCCTGGCTGACATTGCATTCTGACCCCAGGTCCCTAAATTAGATATGCAAAACAATCTGTATTTTATATGTGACATGCTTGCATCCTCAAACAATGTAAAGTGTTGCAAAGGGGTGGGCAAGAACACAGACACAGGGACAGCAGGGTGAAGAGTAAGGTGTGCAAAACGGGATGAAAGGGGATGTGGTGAATCACAGATTAGTTAGTGCAACGATGCAATCTATGAATATTTAATGTTAGCCATGTGCGGTCAAGGTTTATCAACAGGCTGGGCAGGCTGAGGTTGACGATGACAAAACGGAGAAGGGAAGAGTTCCTTTTTTGGGGTTTGTCTACTTGCAGGAGTCTGCAACAAGAGTAGATCCATGAATCATGCAAGCTCCCATTAAGTGGTCCTTTTACAGGGTCCTGATGAAACCAGGCCAGTGAATAATAACTCATTGCCAGTCACCATGAATTGGAAACTTGAAGTTTGAAATTTACAAAAACTTGGAGTTAAGGTGCCTCACCTCTCTAATGAAAGCAGCAGAGCAGTCTGAGGCGCTAATTACGCATCCTAAACTCTCTTCCGTGGTAGAGCTGTGGGCAGGTGTATGGAAAGAGGTGCTGGCTGTAGGCACATTGTTTTATATGTATAACTGTTATAGCAGCTGATAACCTGAATGTACTGACGGACCAGTTTATGATATATATATATTTTTTTCTTTACATATTTCAGGTTTTAGAATATGAAAATGTGATTATGGTTATGTGGTTAAGCATGGGAAACTTTTTTGCATATGACTTGGCCGCCACATTGTGCCTTGTAATCAATGCTAAAAGTGATAATTGAAAACGTTGACTGTGTGACTTTTTTCCCAGACATTGTACAAGACTTTATGATTAAATTCTTTGTTAAGAATAAAAAAATAAATAAAAATAAAACTGCTGAGGAAGAATGCATCATTGTGTCACTCTACAGGTTGTGGGATTGTGGTGGTTCAGATGAAGGCTGTGTTGCTCTGATGTCAGCTTTGAGATCAAACCCCTCACACCTTAGAGAATTGGAGCTGTCCATTAATAAATTCGGTGACCCAGGAGTGAAGTGTATCGCTGCTGTACTGGAGAATCCTGAATGTAAACTGGAGACATTGTGGTAAGATTATCCCTTTGAGAGTCACATGACCTGCTCCTCAGTATGACACATTCTCTAATAGTGAGACTGAAACAAATTATTGGTTCACCATCAATGTTCTCTGCTGAATGATTGTTTTCACTGCATGCTGATAATTGTCTTTGGGTTAAATGTGTGTTTATGTGAAGCTGCAGATCAAAACATGACTTGATGTTACTGCAATGTGCTCTAGGGTTTAAAAGCAACAGATACTGTAAATGCAAATGAGAAAAAACATTGGTTGTAAAGCTAAAGTGCAGTAACACAGAGCAGTAGAACAGGATCAACCGGTTTTCTGTGAGAGAAAATCACAATGCATGCTCACTACTGTATGTGTTGAATGCAGAATTACAGGTTTCATACCACATTGCTTCTTGGAAAAGCTTTTGTGATAATGCTGATCAGTTCTGGAACTTTCTGACACAGATATGTTGAGAGTGACAAACAGTTGAGAATGGCTTTCTTAGTTATGTTATATCTGTCTAACTTTGCTATACAAAAGTTTGAGTTACAAACTTACCTCCGGAATGGATTAATTTTGAACAGCCATTCACTGTATATGATTTAGGATTATCATTTTTAATTACAATTTTAATAAGAAAAAGCAGGTAATGTGACTCCAAATAATCAAATAATTATACAAACACATCTGCTTTAAACAAAGGCTTAAATAATAATAAAAATCTGTTGATGAAGAGTGTGTCATTATGTCTCTCTACAGGTTGTGGGATTGCGGTGTCTCAGATGAAGGCTGTGCTGCTCTGACTTCAGCTCTGAGATCAAACCCCTCACACCTGAAAGAACTGAGTTTATCAAATAATAATGTCGGAGATTCAGGAATTAAGTGTCTCTCTGCTGTACTGGAGAATCCTATTTGTAAACTGGAGACACTGAGGTAAGATCACATCATCAATAGGAAAGTCACATGGCCTCTTGCTAACTAAGGTACGCTCTCTAATACAGTTGCATAATAAAATGTAACAGTTCTGTAGTGAGCACTTAAATAGGCTTGTATTATTTCACATTTTGTCATAAACCAAAAATATCTATGAATAGGTTCGCTGACCAAATGCATTCTTACAGTAACAGAGCTTTCTTTCAAGATGAAGAAGTGTAAAACTAATAAAAAGAGATGCTACTTGAGGAATTTAAATGTCAGTGCCATGCAGTGATATTTTGAGGAACGTTTAGCGTTGATCAAGACATCAAACTGTATGACCTGGTAGCTGAAAAGTGGAGCTCCTCCTAAATCATTCATGGGAATTTGACCAAACCTTCCCAGACTTTTTATTAGAAAGTTCATTCACTTTTGGAATTTTGGTTCCTTGGAAGATTTACAAGAGTTTTAAAAGTTTTTTTTTTTTTAACCAAAATGCAAAAATTGCTAATGTAGTGAAATGTTTGCTTCAGTTCATTTGGAACGCTTTAGATTCATAGCCTATAGTGTGTTGTGACCCTCTAGGGGTGTGCCAATTAACCTAATCTGAGTCTCATTGGATTGTAGGAGGAAGCCGGGTTACTCCCATTAAGCATGGGAGAACATTCCAGCTCCATTCACATGGACCTTGACCTGGAGGTTTAAGGCAACAATGCTAACCACTAAGCCACAATGTCACCCCTGCAGAACCTGATGAATCCAGTTTGATTATCATTTTTACTTTCCATTATTTATATTTTTTATAATTATAATATAATTTATAATTTAGGAATATCTATTTAGGTGACACAGTGGTGTAGTGGTTAGCACCGTTGCCTTTAACCACCAACGTCTGGGTTCAATTCCTGCCCCTGTGTGCATGGAGTTTGTATGTTCTCCTCGTGCTTGGTGGGTTTCCTCCCAGTACTCCAGTTTCCTCCCGCAGTCCAAAAAATGCAGGTTAGGCTAATTGGTGTTTCCAAATTGCCCGCAGTGTGTAAGTGTGTGTATGTGGGTGCCCTGCAATGGATTGGAACACAGTCCAGGGTGTACCCCTGCCTTGTGCCATAAGTCTCCTGGGATAGGCTCCATGCTCCCCCCACGACCCTGAATTCTAAATAAAGCAGTATAGACGGTGTGAGTGAGTGACTGAGAGTGAGAATATTTATTTAATAATAAACTATGTTGAAGTAATCTGGTTTAAACGAGACATAAATATTAATTCTTTTTAAATATAATGATTTCTACATCATACCTTTACATTTTTAGTCATACAGTGAAACATTTTAACTTCAGTACACATCAAGACTCGGTATGATTATTTTTAAAGACATTAATTGGAATTCCAAATAATAATCATATAAAAATCAGCCTTAATGTAAGTCTGAAATGAATGATGAATATTGTGTGTTATTGCTGTGGCGACCCCTGAAAAGGAATAGCCAAAAGACAAAGAAGATTGTGTCTCTCTCCAGGTTATATAAGTGTGGTGTCTCAGATGAAGGCTGCGCTGCTCTGACTTCAGCTCTGAGATCAAACGCCTCACACCTGAGAGAACTGATTCTTTCTCAGAATAATATAGGAGACTCAGGAGTGAAGTGTCTTTGTACCGTACTGGAGAATCCTGACTGTAAACTGCAGAAACTGTGGTAAGAACATATTATTAAATATTAATGATACACATTCTAGTCTTTAAAAGTACATAAACCAGCAGCTACGTCTCCAAAAACCAACTGGACTTTGACCATGTTCTATAAAACAGACACAAAGTATGGTTACACACAATATGGCCTTCACAAGAGTATAAATGTTGATGAAGAAAATTAAACAGATTTTGTTGAGATGTATAAAGTAAAACAGAAAACGTTAGTGAAACATTTTAAAAGACCTGAAGTTTTACTCAGTGCACAATACAACAAAAACTGTTTAGAGGAAGTTACAAGAAGAGATTAAGTGCTGTTGCTTGTCTGCTTTAGATGGCTTCCGATTGTTTGAGTAGGTTGTGTGTGTATTATTGTGTCTCTCTATAGGTTGGAGCGTTGTGGTGTCTCAGATGAAGGCTGCGCTGCTCTCACTTCAGCTCTGAGATCGAACCCCTCACACCTGAGAGAACTGTATCTGTCAGGGAATGATATAGGAGACTCAGGAAAGAAGCTGCTCTCTGCTTTTAAGAAGGATGACTATTACAAGCTACAGATGGTGTGGTGAGCAATAACTTACATGTATAGGCTTTTTCCCGTAATACATACATACTGTAACGGGTTCGACCCTTTGTGCATGGGTGGCACCACAGACATACGGACATGAGGTGAGGTCTTACAGGGGAAAAAAATAATAAAATTACTAAGAAAAAATGGGGAAGGAAAGTGTTAAAATGAGGGAGGATGGAAAGAAAGGGGAGAAAAAGAGTAAAGGTTTGCACATGCAGGTGTATTGACGGTGCCCAACTGACAGCTGGCGAAAGGCAGTGAATGTGGCAGACAGGAACATGCAGAGGTTGTGCTCTATGAAATAAAATCACTGTCAAAAATAATCACGGGTAAAAAAAAAAAAAAAAGATTTGCGTGTAATTGTGTTTTGTCCGATTGGGATTTCAGAATCTACAGCCAAGACAGTTTACAGATATGAGATTTTGTGTGTTTGTTACATTACCAGTCTGGAATATACAACTTTGACAGTTTACAGACACAAAACTCGATCAAACAGTGCCCCGCTCACGTGTCACTTACTTTAAGCTCCATCGTGTGACTCTTTGAAATCCATGCTTCGCTTTTTCCTTTCGCTGTCCTCATCATGGAGACCGAAGGGGCGACATTCCTGTGATGCCGTGAAAGTCTCTAGGGCACATACCATCTTACCATCTCGCTGTTTGCGTGCCACTCACAGATACTCTACCACGCAAATTTTTTGCTTTGTTTCCGGACTCCGGACTAAACTCTGTGCCTCGCTTTTATAATGCGCAGAATGTCGATTAACATTAATCATCGCAACCTCGATGCCTACATATGGAGCCTACGGAGTGAGCAAGGAGCCATAACCGTGTAGGGTTTCATAATGCTGACTGCTGCATTCTTCACCATTATTATGTAGGGTTTCAGCTCTGGGTCAGAGGTGAATCGAATTTTTAAGGGCTTTGGGTTAATTTGATTAAACTGATTAAAATTTATAACATACACTTCATGAGCTATCCGTTCAGCGTTTAGCATGATTTAGTGTATTTTACCAATTTTGTTTATCACGTGGCCAATGTTGATAATACAAAATCTGTTATTTACCTATTATGAGCAATTTAACATAAGATCTGGGCAAATGGTTAAATACATGACCAAGACAGCAAGAATTTATTTGTTTAATTTATGAGATGCACACACTCACACACACACACTTTCACACACTCACACACACACACTTTCACACACACACGAAGTTCAGAGGGTGAAGGTCAGTGGAGTTTTCTAGTACTGTTTACTAGACCTGAGTAAGTCACAAGAGTCTTGAGTTTAATGTTACGGTTTAGTTATGAAGTGAGCACCAATTTTCAGCAAGGTTATAAAGCTTTGTTTGCTTATTTGCATTATGTTTCGCTCTCGTCGGCACGGTGGTGTAGTGGTTAGCACTGTTGCCTTGTACCGCCAGGGTCCGGGTTCGATCCCCGGCCAGGCTCGATTCCCGTCTCTGTGTGCATGGAGTTTGCATGTTCTCCCCGTGCTTGGTGGGTTTCCTCCGGGTACTCCGGTTTCCTCCCACAGTCCAAAGACATGTAGGTTAGGCTAATTGACGTTCCCAAATTGCCCATAGTGTGTGAATGAGTGAGTGTATGTGTGTATGTCTGTGTGCCCTGCGATGGATTGGCACCCTGTCCAGGGTGTACCCTGCCATGTGCCCTAAGTCTCCTGGGATAGGCTCCAGGCTCCCCGTGACCCTGAATACAGGATTAAGCGGTATAGATGATGAGTGAGTGAGTGTTTCGCTCTCATCTGGTGGCTCGCCTCCAGTGAAGGGAATCACATTGTAATGACTGGTTGGTGCACTGAGGTTGAGATGATGTGTTTCGGGGAAGCCCTTCGGTTGTTTAGTTACTGATAGCCGCGCTCTGATACTTCTTTTGAGAGGACTTTAGAGTTCTTGCACAAAGTCTCGTTGAGAGTTCTTGAAGAGCAGATGACCTGGTCGCTTGTTGGTGCAGCGGCATAAAGACAAAGGCGAAGAACGCCAGTACGTGCAGTAAGTGCATTGCTTGCATATTTAAACCATCCAAGTTGGAGACATGAAGCTGTTTCTTTGTTCATGTCATGAAACTGTCTCTTCCATGTTCAACGACTTGCTGGTCTATGCCGTTTGAGGTTAGGGTTGGTAAAAGCCGTCTGGGTTTCCTCTTTTGACCGGGTCACGTTTCTAGTTACTTTACACCACCGCGAGAGATACCATTGTCACCATGGCGCCATTTTGCAGGAAGGTGACAGATTCACGGGTCCCTTTGAGGTGGCCTGCTAGTCCCTACAACAGGTTGAGACCCACACTGTGGCAATACATACATACACACATACGTACATACCTACTTAATTTCTTTTTTTCCTGAAAAATACAACAATAAAGCTCATGCTCCGATATAACATAGACCATACTAAACTAATTATAAATAGGAGATGATGTTTCCCTTAAAGGGGAGATTATTACATGCTGTTGATCATGAAGTGCCACAGTCCAGTTTATGGCTATTAATATATATATTTTTTATTTTATATTCAGGCTTTCATGAACATCTTCGTGTGATGAAGACTCTGGTATTCCTGTGTTGGGGAATTGAAAACATGTTTATAGAGCCATAAGAACATGTGTGTGTACAACATGCACATTGAATGATAGACTGCATGAACACAGACAAGTAGAGTAACACAAGTCATCAAAACTGCCAGTTCTGTTATGAAACATATGAGACATCAGCCTTCTTGGAACCAGAGGCAAATCTTTAGGGCTTTAATCAGATCTTTAGGGCTCAGTCCCATAAAGGGATAGTAACATGTATTGTGTCTTGCTATCAATATCGTGCTATTTATAATAATTATTATTTTATTATTTGTATATATTCAAATTAATAATAATTTTATTAACACCAGTATTAGAGCTAATGCTAAGTAAATCCATTCCAAATAATGTGTATTTCTGGGAACCATTAAATGTGGGGGAAAAACACACTGCATATGTATAAAATACTTGTAAAATGGTGTATATAGATTTTATTTTATTGATTAAACAGTTGTTCACTATACCAGTCTTGATCTGTTGGCTTTCTCACGCAGTTCTTCCTGCTTTTGCTGTCTTGTTCTGTCCTTTTACTCTTACACTGTAAAAAAACAAAAAAAAACAAAAAAAAACAGTCCATCTCAACATAGAATGTAACAAGTTGCACAGCTTTAAGTTTACTCAAATTTTAGAGAAACAAATTATTGCTCATTGCTGTTTAGTTGACCTTAAGTTGACTCAACTTGTAATTCAAATATAGAAATTAGCTGAAGTACTATTGGTTGTGGGCTCAATTAATTATATTTCTCTAGGGCTGAAGTACATCTTTTCATCTACTCAAAAAGGTAAGTTGTTTCCCATTAATGTAGCTTGTTGAAGTGATTGCTCTTCTATAAAAACAGCTTACACCAATAATACTCAGACAAAAAAACTAATTCTTTCAAAACTAGTCAAAGTTAAAACAGTGATCTAGCATAAACTAGGAGATTACACATTCTATTTTGCTTAAACGTGTCACGAGCAACCGAGGGACGGACACAACAGCCTTAGCAGTTAGCCCGTGTTGCGTGGATGGTAAACCCAAACGCGGAAGCAGCGCGAGCAGATAACCACCCATTTACACTTAAAAGAGCAAGGACCTACACAAATAAACCCGCGTTCTAGCAACACACACTCCATCAAGGAAGCAACCTGAATAGGTGAGTACTCACGAAATAGTCGGCCAAGCGTAGACGAAGGCATAGATGAACTCAATGACTGAGCGATGTGATGCGCCATCTTGTTTCCTTTTATGCTTCCTGAAAGCGTGTCCGTCTTCCTTCCGGGTCCTCGTGCCGGTCGCGGTGCGAGTGTGCATGACAAAACGTCAGTAAAATACCTGGAGACCACCAAATGATTATCAGTTCTTATTCTTTTAGATAACATCAAACCATTTTTAAAAACTAGAAAAGATTTGACTTTTGAAGCATAATTTTCCCAATGTGTCAGAAAGAAAAAAAAAAAGTCCAATAATAATCATTTGGATGGCTTCATAGGTGTACGTTCAGTCCTTTTGAAATTTAATGTTAAGAGCACAGACCTGACCAAACATCACTCCTAAAGCTCCTGCATTGTCACCCCAAGTCATCAAGCACTACTGTCCCCTCCATCAGCTTGTTCATGCTCCTCCTGTGCTGTAGCTCCAAAAGGCCAGCAGTCACCCCTCTGACCCCAATTCATCAGAGCAGAGCTCTGGTTAAAGAAACAAGAGGAGTCTTGTAAAGACAAAGATTATATATTTCACTGAATATCTAGTTATGATAAAAAAAATAAAATATATTAATAAGGCTATATACAGTACCACCAGAGAGTATAAAACACTGTTTCTGGAATTCCAGTGATGATTTAAAGCAACGTAGTGTTTCATGTTCAGGTAAAAGGGTTTTACTTTATCATTCTCAGGTGTAACTACAGTACATGTTTTGGAGTGATGTTTTTAATTAACCGAGTATTTACTGAATTCAGTTTACATACAGATAAGTTAACCGATATACAGTAACACTCATAGATGAGCATTATCGACTCTGAAGAGAAATTAACATGGAAATTTTTACATCCCTTACCTTACCGAGTACTGACGCGCTGTTAGGAACCTCCACTAGAGGTCGCTGTTCATGTCTGTCTGTCTGTAGTTTTTGTTGGTCGACTCAGTTTCCCAGAAGGCACCTCAGTCAGGTGATGAGTGCTCACCTGAACTGAGGTGGCTCGTTAAAGCTTCTATAAATAGCAGTTTGTTCTGGGTCGAGCATTGTTTATTTGTTGGTATATTTGTTGATTGTTTGTTTGAATATTTGTTTGGTTGAATGTTTTGTTTGTATTACTGTCATGTGGGCATTCCTTTTCGATTGTTTCTTTGAGTTTATATTTTAGTTATATTGTTTTACCTTTGTTTTTCTAGAGGGCTCTATTGTTTGTTTTTCTTGATGTTCCTTGTGTTTGTGGATTCATGGAGCTGTCCTGTTCAGTGTTTAGCTAGGCTGTGTCTCCTCCTGTGTAAGTACTGTTCTGTGTCTCCCCAGTGTCAGTCTTCTGGTTTAATCCTTTGTGTGTAGCTTCCCTATCTGTTTAGATTTTGTAACCACATGAGTGCTTAGCCGCTAGCAGGGTTAGCTGCTAGTAGGCCTGGGTTGCTAGTAGGGTTAGCCTCCAGTAGGCTAGCCTCTAGTGGGATTGACTGCTAGTGGTTCTGGTCGCTAGTAGGTTAGCCGCTAGTTTGGAATAGCCTCATGGGTGCCCTGCCTCTTGTGTTCCAGTTCCGGTCCCCTAGATCAGTACTAACCCGGTTAGCCACTAATCCAGTTTAGATACTAACCTGGTTAGGTCATCATTCCCTACAGCCAGTATTCCATGTAGCTACTAACCACTAACCCATCTGCTCTCCAGACTCTGTCTCTCCAGTCTCTGTCTCTGTCTCTCCAGTCCCCTGTTCCCCTATGTGTCTTTAGTTAGCTCCAGCTCCATGTTTCCTCATCCCCAGTTCTGTGTCAGCTCCTGGTTCCCTGTGTTCCGAACCTTTCCTGTTCCTGTGTTTTTCCTGAGCCCTAGTTTTAGTTTGAGTTTGTTGTTTTAGTTTCTTTGTTTTGTCTGTTTGAGTTTAAATAAAGACTCCTTTTGTTTCAACAACCCCTCTGCCTTCATGCCTGCCATTTATGCCCACGGCAACTACATCAGCCGGTCTAGCCAGCCACTACCACCAGCTAGACGCATGACACGCGCTGCTACTTCAGGGTTTACACTTTAGAGTTTCTCGAACTTTCGGCCGTGTGTGCTGGAGGGAGCAAGACGCTATTGCTGGGCAAAAGTCAGGCAAAGTGGGGAAAAAGATAGATACCGTTATAAATGTTTAGCTCCTTAGCTCCTGCACAGTGTAACCTAACGTTAGCTAAGCTCACCTTAGTAATATCAGGGTGCGCCAGTATAACAATCAGTGGGAACAAACCGGCCTCACTTATGTAATGCTAACTGCCTTAAATACCTGTAAGCTGACTGAAACATATTTTATTAAAAAAAAAAAAAAAAATACTCACCAAAATAATAGAGTTGTAGGGTTTCAACTTTGGATTAGAGGTGAATCGAATCTTTAAGGATTCAGGTTAATGTTATTGAATTGAATTAAAATTTATAGAGTACACTTTATCGACTACCCAGCGTTTAGCACAAATTAGTGTATCTTACCAGTTCTGTTTATCACGTGGCCACCGATGATAACAAAAAAACTAGTATTTAGCAATTATTATTGCTTATTAAAACGTAAGATCTGGGCAAATGTTTAAACTTTAAAATACATGACCAAGACAAGAGTTCTTTATAAAGAAGCAAGAATTTATTGAACTAATCTATGTTACATGAAACTACGCTATTTAATCACACACACACATGAACATTGTAGAGGGTGAAAGTTAATAGAGTTTTGTTTAGGTTTACTAGAACTGAGGAAGTGACAAGAACAGAGCCTTGGGTTTAATCTTATGGTTTAGTTATGAATCGCGCACCAATTTTCAGCAAGGTATGAAGCTTTGTTTGTTTTACTTGCGTTACATGACGATCGTTCTCGTTGGTTTGCCTTCAGCATAGAGAATCACGGCGTTGCTGGGGTGAGGTGACGTCTTTCGAGAAAGCCCTTGGCGGCGTGTTGGTTGCCTGGTTACCGATGATGAGGCTCTGAGACTTCTTCTGCGGGCCCATTCGTTGCATGAAGGTGACGTTCAAGCAGTATCGGAGTTCTTCGATCGCTAGATGGCGCAGGTCAGAAGTTAAAGTCCAGGCATTGGTTGAGAGCGGAGCAAGAGAGGCGTCCGCTTCCTTCCTTCAGACGTTGTGACATTAAAAAATATCTTAAAGTTTCAACTGCTGTCTGAAGTCACCTGCAAATGTTTTACTGATTGGCTAAAATGAGAAACCAGGGAATCAAGACCAGCAGTAACAAAACTAGGAAAATCGGAGGTGCCAAACATTCTGTTTTACTGTCATTCACACAGAGACAATTCTGTGACAGCCACAGTTTGATGTCATGCAAACAACTATGGATCAATTTAAGTGCATCAGAAGAATTTGGCACAACTGGCGAATAGATTTGTAAATCCCCTGCATACTGTACAAATTAAATGAAATATTGTGCTTTGAAATAATCTACCCTAATGGCAGCATGTGCAAGGAAAATAGAGGTCAAAGGTGTTGGAGTGGAAGAGAGATCACCAATCATTACTGAGAAAGTCCTATTTGTTAAATATGACCTAAAATATTACCTAAACCATTGAAGGCCAACTTCTTGTGCCAGATGTGTTATGAGAATTAAGTGGTCAACGGTATCAAAAGCTGCAGTGAGGTCCAACATCACAAGCAGTACAGTTTTTTTTTTTTTGCAGTTGCACTGTTTGAGTAACACACACCTTCTTGCTATGCAAGTACAAGTTAATATAGAAATACGCTACATTTTAATGCTTACATTTTTCTTCTATTTCACAACTACTTTTGTTACAGCACTAACCTGGATGATATTTTGCTCAAAAATTTTTAAGAAAACATTTGCACTCTTTAAACAATAATTTGTCTCTGTTCTAAATTACTAAGACCCACATTCATCTTGGATTTCACAGTATACATATATTTTAAAACATGTTAAGCACAAAACATTGATTGATGCTTGGTGAGGTTTCAAATGAAAACTTAGCTTTCATCTCAGCTAACTTCAGAAAGCTTCATTTAACAAGATTAAGGGGGAAAAGAGCACAAGCATCGTCTTATAAAAATGTTTTCTTCTTGATAGGAACATTTGGCAGCCATTCCATTCTCCAGGACATAAGGACATGCTGACATGTCCAGACTTCTTGAACCCAGATGCTGCTAGGGAGAACAAAAAATACATGATTTTGAACTTAACTATAGCATACATTACATATGTAGCATTTCACTGTACTTAACTGTATTTCTTGTATTTATTTATTCATTGAGTACACGTGTATGATTAATTCAGTGTACATAAACACTATTTTTTTATTAAAAATGTAAAAAATTGAAATAAATAAATAATGCTCATGTGTTATGACCAAACAATTTAATGTCTAATGAGGAGTATTGATGAAGATGGCGCCGCTGTGTATGGTCCGCCGTCCTACTCTGTCTTGTTTTTTATTAATTGCTGTGTTTATTCTAATTGTCTCTTATGATGCATCATCTCTGCTGGTATATGATCGCCTGACACTGTTAAAGATACTGGCTACTATGAACAACCTGTCTGACTGTACTAACAGTGGACATTCAAAGACACCGCCACCTTTTCTAGCGTCTGTACCTGCACACCTATGGCGTCCTGTTTATCCGTTGCGTCGCAACAAGAAGCACAAGAGACGCGGAAAGAGAGGAGGTATCCTCGTCAAACTGAAAGCTTATCTGGCCTCCTGTGTGGACAATCCGGTCTTTGCTCTAAATGGAGTATCAACTAAATGTGGGAATTTCGACCTGCGTCGCTCTCAGGAATACAGCTATCGGTGGCCCAGAACGGCTATCCCGGATGACGGGTGCTCGCTTCTGTGTCGCCAGCCGGTGAGGATTCAGACACGGGGCTGTGTACAGGGAGATCTCCGCCTGCTCAGTCGAGCCCCAAAGCAGAGCTGTAAGGCGGTACATACTGCCTTGTTGAACACGCGATCACTCACAAATAAGACTTTCATTCTGAACGATCTGATTTCCACTCGCGATTTGGATTTTATTTTCCTCACGGAAACTTGGCTAAAACAAGGTGATAACAGCGCCTTCTCCAAGCTCCTCCCTCCCGGCTATTCCTTCTTGAGCATGCCGCGGGTGTCCCGTCGCGGTGGAGGACTGGCTACGGTTTTCAAACAAAAATTCAACTGCCGGTTCCTCCCATGTAAAAGCTACAATAGCTTTGAGCTAGAACTGGTTTTGATTCAGTTTGCATGTCCTGTTCTATGCGCTATTATTTATCATCCACCTAAATACAATAAGGACTTTATCTCTGAGTTTTCAGAGCTACTTTCTGAATTAATGCCAAAATATGACAGTTTACTCATTTGTGGAGACTTTAATGTTCATGTTTGCTGTCCATCCTGCCAACTGGTAAATGACTTTCAAAGTCTTTTAAACTCCTTTGACCTGAACCAATCAGTTAGTGACCCTACACATCAGCATGGCTACATGCTGGATCTTGTAATTTCACATGGACTTCCTGTATCCATCTCAGAAATAATCAATATCTGTATTTCAGACCACTTCCCTGTTATCTTTGAATTTACTGTTTCACTATCTACTATGAAACCTTTTACTCCAGCCTGCCGCCGCTGCCCCATTACATCCACCACAGCTGGAGAGTTTGCTGATTCGTTCATGAACACTAGTTTTTACATCCAGGACGAGCCAGCTTCCCCCATGAGCCCAGAGGATTTTATATCCACCTTCTACTCCACCTGCTCTTGGACTCCATTGCACCTTACAAGGACAGATCCATGAAGATCAAACCTGACCCTTGGCTAAATAATACCACTCGTGCCCTTAGGCAGCACTGCAGACAAGCCGAGCGCAGGTGGAAGAAGGACAAATTACAAGTATCGCTGGGTATACTGCGTGACAGTCTTTCTAATTATCAAAATGCAGTTAAAGAAGCTAAATGTGTGTACCTGTCAAATGTAATTTCTACCAGCTGTAATCGTCCTAGAGTGTTATTCAATACGATTCAGTCAGTTACAAATCCATTGCGCAATGTTCCAAAACATGTATCAAGGTCATTTTGTGATGAATTTCTTAATCATTTTGTTGATAAGATAGCCTCTGTTAGGCAGAATATTAACACTACTTCTAATGGTCTTGATGTATGTTCTTCTTCTTCTATACCCTCATCTGTGTTTAACAGGGTTATGCCAGTGTCCCTATCTTTTCTATCTAAAGTGGTCCAGCAGTTATCCCCAACTAACTGTCCTCTGGACATTATTCCATCTAGGGTGTTGAAGCAGGTTTTTAACACAGTGGGTCCATGTCTCCTCTCTTTTATTAACAATTGCCTTAGCTCAGGGTTTGTCCCAGATGTCTTCAAGCACGCTGTGGTCAGGCCCCTTCTCAAGAAATCCAATCTTGATCCTGCAGTATTGTTTAATTTTATACCAGTGTCTCATTTATCCTTTTTATCTAAGGTTTTAGAAAAAGTTGTCTCTATCCAGTTACAGTCTTTTTTAGAAGAGAATCACGTTCTAGAGAAATTTCAATCTGGCTTTAGAACACGCCACAGTACTGAATCTGCTCTTCTGAAGGTACAGAATGATATCCTCTTGTCTCTTGACTCCAAAAAACCTGTGCTGCTTGTGATGTTGGACCTCACTGCTGCTTTTGATGCTGTTGACCACTCAATTCTCCTGACACGTCTGGCACAAGAAGTTGGCCTTCAAGGTCCCGTACTACAATGGTTTAGGTCATATTTAATAAATAGGACTTTCTCTGTCATGATTGGTGATCTCTCTTCCTCCTCGGCCCCTTTGACCTCTGGTGTTCCGCAGGGTTCTATTTTGGGCCCTGTTTTATTTTCCTTGTATATGCTCCCATTAGGGTTGATTATTTCAAAGCACAATGTCTCTTTTCATCTGTATGCAGATAATTTACAAATCTATCTGCCAGTTGTGCCGAATTCATCTGATGCACTAAAATCGATCCACAGTTGTCTACATGACATCAAACTTTGGCTGTCACAAAACTGTCTCTGTGTGAATGAGAGTAAAACAGAATATATTATGTTTGGCACCTCAAATCCTTCTAGTTTTATCACGGCTGGTTTTGATTCTCCGGTTCTTCATTTTAGCCAAGCAGTCAAACATTTGGGGGTGATTTTAGACAGCTGTTTTAACTTTCAAACACACATTGACTCTGTTGTCAGGGCAGGCTTTTTTCATCTGCGCCTCCTTGCAAAGGTCAAACCCTTTTTAAATCGGAGCGACCTGGAGAAAGCCATTCATGCTTTTATTAGTTCGCGGCTAGACCATTGCAATGCACTTTATGTTGGAGTCACTCAAGCTCGTTTACATCGTCTGCCACTTGTACAGAATGCTGCGGCTCGTATGCTGACCAGTAATCGTAAATATGATCATATCACACCAATCCTGTATTCTCTCCACTGGCTTCCGGTACAGTTCCGGATTCAGTTTAAACTTTTGGTGTTTGTTTTTAATGCGGTTAATGGTCTGGCACCTTCCTACCTATGTGAGACAGTAAATTTTTATCAACAAAGTAGAGTCTTGCGTTCTGCTAACCAGAACCTGTTAGTGTCAAGATCCAAACAATGGGGTGATCACTCTTTCTCAGTGGCTGGTCCTAAACTCTGGAATGCCATTCCACCTGAGTTACGCAGCATTATGGACCTCCCTCTGTTTAAGGCAAAACTGAAGACTCACTTGTTTAGAATAGCTTTTAATATGTTATAGTTTTATTTAATATTTTTTATAATTTTATCTTTTTATTTTTATTATTATCATTTTTATGGCTATGACTATTATTTAATTTTTCATTTATTTATTTATAACTATATTTTATTCTGTTTGTATTTTTATTTCTATTTTTAACGCCATTGTATTGTCATTTTTAGAACTGTGAAGCACTTTGGTACAACTTAGGTTGCTGTAAAGTGCTATAGAAATAAATGTTGATTGATTGATTGATTTTATTTTCACTATGGAAATCAGAAGAGAAAGTAGACAGCACCTGGTTCCTCATCTTACAGAGTAGCATTGTAAAGTCATTTCTCAGGGCCTTGTGCCGTATCACCAGCTGTGAGATAGATGTGTCAGTAGGAATATTGTTCAGAGCGCTATTGGTTTTGGCACAAAAATAAAAACATCAACAAGGAGCATTAACAGATTTCACAAAGCTCATTTCTCTGTTGCTTCAGATGGTATAGAAACCAACTACGTCTCTACCGCCACCTACTGTATCTGATTGTGTATATAAACAAGTGTGTCTGGGATCGGAACCGAGGTTACGATGTGCACGCAAACCTGCGGGGGGATTCAACAATGAGAAAAAGCCCTAAGTTCAACCTGAACCCAGGAAACCCCATTTTCATGATCCAAATTCCAATTCTTATGCTCCCTAACAAATTCAAGCCTTTGTTTCTGATTAGCCTCACTAGCGAGTTTTCTTAAGGTCACACAGCTGTTTAGTCTCCATCACATTATGTGTGTTGGAAATGCTCTTTAATGCAGAAGTTTCAGGCAGAATTTCAAATTCTCTCGTAGTTTTGGTTCGTGATGGTTTTTCGACCATACAACTTCACCAAGTGTTTAAGTGATCTCCATTCATGATTTCTTTCCTGACCACATTTCTTCCAAAAAGTCCAGCACTCTTCTTCCAAATTTTTTATAATGTACTGAAGGGTTCTTAGTCCAGTTCCAATAAATTCAAAATTTCTTTAGTTGTATTCTTTCCTTCGTGCAGCTCAATAATTAAATTGTGCTAAAATTGTGACTTTTTTTGGCCAGACAGTGTAGGCATTATTAGTAATAATGATGTGTTTGTGAGAAATATAAGCTAATATAATGGGGTGCAATATCTTTTACTACAGTCACTTCTGTCTAAGAATGTCACACTTCTTTCACAGAATGTCACTTATGAAAATATAATGTCCACAAGCTCAAGTGTTGTTTGTAAACTTTACTCATGGGTTTGAAATTATCGATACATGATTACACACAACGTGTCTTAGTTAAATACAGAACATGTTCCGGGATAGCAGTTCTCCAATAGCACAGTGTCCCTAAAACACTAACACATGTTATGTCCCCCTCCAGTGGGCAAATCATTAACACCAATTTTATTCGACACACAATATTCTTAACACAGTCTACTGTGTTAACATCACATTACCACAAGTGGAATAGCAAAATCTAAATAATAATAAATAATACATAATAGTAAATAATCATACCACACTTTAACTATTGTCCCCACACTAAAAGTAGATGAACACAATCTCTCTCAGAGATTAGGCTAATTGGTGGCCCATCCACAAGGGTGTTAGGCAGGTTGCTGTATATTCCTACTCCTTCCCAATGTTAACTGTAAGTTGCTGGCCTGGTATGTCTCCACAGAACTGTCATGCACACTCGTAACACGACCGGCACTAGGACCCCGAAGTAGTACGGTCGGGTTTCCAGGTAGCATAAAAGGAGACAAAATGGCGCTTCACATTGCTCAGTCATTGAGTTCGCCAATGCCTTTGCTGATGCTACGCTGACTATTCTGTGAGTACTCACCGATTCGGGTTGCTTCTTTGATTGAGTGTGTGTTGCTAGAATGCGGGTTTATTTATGTAGATCCTTGCTCTTTGTGTAAGAGAGTTCCTAAGAAGAATGGTTATCCTGCCTATTCGTGCTGCTTCTGCGTTTGGGTTTACCATCCACGCTACACGGGCTAACTGCTAAGGCTTTTCAGTTTATCCTTCGGTTGCACATGACAAGATCTTCCTTAGACGACATGATCATCCATTCGTACAGCTGGGAGGACCATCTACAGGACATGGAAAATACTGATGGTGATGCCAAAAATGCCATCTAGCCTGATTTTAATTCAGCTGCATCTCTGCCCCTGTGTTTAATGTTATTCAGTAATACTAAATGGCTCATAATTTCTAAATTAATTTCTTGATGGTAATAACCTGATAAGTCAATTTCTTACTCTACTTATTTGATATCTTGTTAAGATGCACTAAGTCGGTGTCCAGAGTACAGCTGCTGGGCCTTTCAATGATGTGTTAAACAATGATTCATTCTGTGTTTAGCATTAAAAAAAAAGGGAGGGTACACTCAAAAAAAGCAAACTGGGTGTCTGTTACATTATACTAAGTACAACATGTAGCTTCTATTCCATAAAATCATGTTTTAAATCATGTAGTTTTAGCACATTTACTAGAATAATTTGTCAACATTCTAAAGGGTTTAGTTTGCAAATCACTTCCGCATTATACCTCCAGAGCAGAGGGTGGCAGTAAAGTGCAAATTAGGCGTGGCCCTCATTATTTTATCTTTATACGTCAATTCATGGTCAACGGTGTGTCCCTGAAGAGCAACCATCACCTGTGGAAGAAGGTGCGTTCATTCCCTTATTATCCATCGAACAGAAGACAATACAGGTGCAGATATGTTATCAAAAGTTAGTTATTGACCTCTTCGGCATTTTGGATAATGTATTTCTTTACTGAGTGTTTTATTTAGACTGCATTAATATATCTGACTGTTACCACGTGCCTTCACACAATCAGCCTTGCTGACGTAGCGGCTTTGTCGGATTAATTAAAGAGTATTCTTTTTCAAAAAAGCGACGGGAGGGGAGGGGGAGGCTGTGGCGGTTAAATTGGGAAGAAAAAAAATGCTGTGCCACATTTCAAAATGTTGCCGGTCATAACTTTCATTAAAGCGTTTGATGAGGATTTTCAGAGTCTGCTATCCTCCATGTAACATAATCTGTAGTCAGTGTGTGCAGCAGTGGACTAGCAATGAAACGTTATAAGTTTAACTTTGTTTCCTCAAAGTTTAGGACATATAAAACTGTACGTAAAGCTATACATGTTCTATAAGCATGCTAAAGTAAGTGATTGGCAGACCTACTGACCTGTACGCATTCTTACACCAAAGTATGCCGGTACGATATGTTGCTCTAAAGTAAAGCTGTTCCACTAACACGACAGGACTGTATTTTTACTGAGTGAAATGCAGGTGTTAGATTTAGAGCAGATGTGTATAATTGTACCTCTTGTATTTTATATATTAAAGTATTTTAGAACTAAAAGTAGTAAAGGGAAAATGGTATGAAAATACACATTTTATTCATGTTGTTAACCTTTTAACATTTGTGTGATGTCATTAAATAACAGAATTGATCACCTGTGGAACAAAGTGTTTATTCCCTTATCATCCATCAAACAGAAAACAATACAGGTGCAGATATGTTATCAAAAGTTAGTTATTGACCTCTTCGGCATTTGGATAATGTATTTCTTTACTGAGGGTTTAATTTGGAGTGCATTAATATCCTCCTTTATCCTGGCTCTCTTCTCTCTCTCTCAATTCATCACAGAAATTTGTGTCCTGTGTCATCTTACAAGTGTCTCTATCTCCATTCGCCATCCTGTTCTGTGTGTCCTGACTTCATCGAACAAGAGTGACTGCAGGAACAGAGAGACATCTGCTAGTGTCAGGTTTATGACTTAATATTTAATTTAGTGCATAAATATAGTGGTAAGCTGTGTAAGATCAAAAAAGGTGAAGAAGGGAAAATGGGGGAAAAAGAGGTTAAATATTATGCCCAGATGTGCTTGATTTTTACTGTTACTGTATGTGTAGCTTATACGTGGAGGTGCAAGGATTGCAGTGTATATTTTTCGAGTAGATATGATCTACTTAGACATTTTAAGACTACAGCACCACCATAGACAATGTTACTCATGCCCACATCTAAACTGTCCATGCAGTTTTAAGACACTTAATGCTTTGCACATACATTTAAGTAGAGTTCATCCTAAGCAAACTTGTCAGGAGGTCCTGGAGTTAAAAACATTTAACATTTTGTCCATCGTGCAATTGTAGGAATCCTTCTACAGAGATTTTTTCATACATATTGCCCTCCATTTTAAGAATCATGAAACTGTTACCTGTATGTTTGGGGATTGTACTTTCAAAACAAATATCTATGGAACTTTTCACTCCCACAAGAACAGGAAACACAATCCCCACACGATAAATGATTTTAAAACCGGTATTGTGACAACCCGAATTTCTCAATCATCTGATTGTGCAGAGGAAAATACTCCTAACCTAAATGGTGTCACGTTCCTGTCATCATTCATTTCTCCTTTTTTTTCCCACGCTGTCATGCCTTCTCTCTCACATGCTCATGTTTTCCTCCTGGCTGTCATGATTTTTCACGTCCCACCCCTTTACACACCAGCATCCCATTCACAACTGTTCTATCAATTTATCCTACTCATCATTATTTCCTACCCAGCCTTTCTGCGCATGCGCATAAAAATATGTGACGCTGAAATTCATTCATGTGCGAATTTACTGAGGTATTTCATAGTTTAGTGCTTTTAATTGACATTTTATTTGATGTATATCTAACAGTTGACCTGTCAATTGAAGGGTAGGAGTGATTCTTTTTTTATCGTTTGTACCCATGTTAAAACTATAGGAATTACATTCTGATTAAGTACCGTTATTGTGTCAGAATCTGCTGCCCATGTTAAAACTGAGTATTGGGTTTTTTTTTTTTTGCAGACCGTTAACTAACTTTTTTTTTTTTCTAACGGTATGAAATTCTGACAAGTAGGCACTGGCATTTAAGGAAGCGCAGAGTTCTATCTCGCTGCAAGATTATTGCGTACCTTCGCTTGTTCTCGGTTCGAGCTTCTTGTTTTTGGATCTTGAACGCTGTTTGTTTCCCTGCTTTTTTTTTTTTACCTCTCGCTTCGGTTCACGTTTACGTCTCTGCTCACTCTCATTTTGGATTTTTCGCATTGCTGACTTATTCACTGGCTTTGAACTCTCGCACTGGCTCACGACAACATCTCTGCTTGCTCCCTTTTTTGACTCACGAATCGCTGACTGATTTAACTGGCTTTCCGACCCATTGCACCGGCTCTGTATTACGTCACTAGGACCCCCCCCCCCCCCCTTTAAACACGGACGTGCTCAATCGCCAGCGCGCCACACCTCCCTTGTCCAAAACCGTGTCTAAGCCACGCCCCTTTGGTGCTATAAATCTGCACTTGGGTCCTGCTTCTCTTACTTTCATTTCTCTGCGCTGCCTGACAGACGGGTCTTCAGTGGAATCAAACAGTGCATCTCCAAGTAATGATGGTGATGTAAGCAAGACTCTGCCTGACATAGTTGCCGCAGCTTTACTGAAACTAGAACATTTTGCACATGTGCCAGGCACAAAAATTTACGAGTTTCTATAGGAACTGCACTATTTATGCTCAGCCACATTTCCTCTCTCTGTAAACATCTCTGCGTCTCAACCCTTGCTAAGAGGTATAGAGAAGTTTGCCCCCTCACATATACTAATGTGACACAAACAGGATGTTAATATCACCAACCATTCCCATTTTATTAAGGTGTATCCATATAAATGGCCCACCCTGTAGTTTTCAAACCTGGTAAGGTTGTTTGGCAAGAGAGGTGGCATTCAAGGAAGAAATATTAAGAGCATTATGATGCCCATAACCCAGGTTATGATGATTAGGTACAAGGTAATGTAAGAGGGAGGGAGGAAGAGAAATAAGACTAGATTGAGAGGGCATAAAGTACTTTCTCTAAGATCGATCTGATAAAATAATGCAATGTTGGACAGATTTTACTTAAATTACAATGTTACCTGGAACCACATGAAAGAAATATGTAAAATAAACACAGTTATTTAAATGTATTGCTTGTACTGTGCTGTGTTTAACAAACATTGTTGAAGGTTCCTTTAGCTGAAACTTAAATCATAAAATTTGTCAAAGATTGTTACATTTGAAAATGTCTCATTCTGTGTTGCATTATGTTTGTGACCTCTGCTCTACCTGTTCATTAAAATGTATATTTGTGACATATACACACGTGGACAAAATTGTTGGTACCCTTCGGTCAATGAAAGAAAAACTCACAATGGTCACAGAAATAACTTTAATCTGACAAAAGTAATAATTTTAAAAGAATTCTATGAATGTTAACCAATGAAAGTCAGACATTGCTTTTCAACCATGCTTCAACAGAATTATTTTAAAAAAAATAAACTCATGGAACGGGCCTGGACAAAAATGATGGTACCCTTAGAAAATACTGAAAATAATGTGACCAAAGGGACATGTTAATTCAAGGTGTGTCCACTAATTAGCATCACAGGTGTCTACAATCTTGTAATCAGTCAGTGGGCCTATATATAGGGCTCCAGGTAGTCACTGTGTTTGGTGACATGGTATGTACCACACTCAACATGGACCAGAGGAAGTGAAGGAAAGAGTTGTCTCAGGAGATTCGAAAGAAAATTATAGACAAGCATGTTAAAGGTAAAGGCTATAAGACCATTTCCAAGCAGCTAGATGTTCCTGTGACTACAGTTGCACATATTATTCAGAAATTTAAGATCCATGGGACTGTAGCCAACCTCCCTGGACGTGGCCGCAGGAGGAAAATTGATGACAAATCAAAGAGACGGATAATCCGAATGGTAACAAAAGAGCCCAGAAAGACTTCTAAAGAGATCCAAGGTGAACTTCATGCTCAAGGAACATCAGTGTCAGATCGCACCATCCGTCATTGTTTGAGCCAAAGTGGACTACATGGGAGACGACCAAGGAGGACACCATTGTTGAAAACAAATCATAAAAAAGCCAGACTGGAATATGCCAAACTACATGTTGACAAGCCACAAAGCTTCTGCGAGACAGATGAGACAAAAATGGAACTTTTTGCCAAGGCACATCAGCTCTTTGTTCACAGATGGAAAAATGAAGCATATCAAGAAAAGAACACTGTCCCTACTGTGAAACATGGAGGAGGCTCTGTTATGTTCTGGGGCTGCTTTGCTGCATCTGGTACAGGGTGTCTTGAATCTGTGCAGGGTACAATGAAATCTCAAGACTATCAAGGGATTCTAGAGAGAAATGTGCTGGCCAGTGTCAGAAAGCTGGGTCTCAGTCGCAGGTCATGGGTCTTGCAACAGGACAATGACCCAAAACACAGCTAAAAACACCCAAGAATGGCTAAGAGGAAAACATTGGACTATTCTAAAGTGGCCTTCTATGAGCCCTGACCTCAATCCTATTGAGCATCTTTGGAAGGAGCTGAAACATGCTGTCTGAAAAAGGCACCCTTCAAACCGGAAACAACTGGAGCAGCTTGCTCATGAGGAGTGGGCCAAAATACCTGCAGAGAGGTGCAGAAGTCTCATTGACGGTTACAGGAATTGTTTGATTGCAGTGATTGCCTCAAAAGGTTGTGCAACAAACTATTAAGTTAGGGGTACCATCATTTTTGTCCAGGCCTGTTCCATGAGTTCATTTTTTTAAATAATTCTGTTGAAGCATGGTTGAAAAGCAATGTCTGATTTTCATTGGTTAACATTCATAGAATTCTTATTTATTATTACGTTTGTCAGATTAAAGTTATTTCTGTGACCATTGAGAGTTTTTCTTTCATTGACCGAAGGGTACCAACAATTTTGTCCACGTGTGTATAACATATGTCTTTATTGTTATTTATTTTTTTGTGAAGAACACAGACGCTGAAAGCAGTGAAGCTGCAAAGATGGAGACAACCTTTGGAATATTTGTCATTCACAAAGAAGGTGCAGAGCCAGGTTATGAACCAGAAGATGTAGGCATCATTCTGGAGGGTGTGCAAATTCTGGATGAGTTGGAAAATGTACCACTTGCTGTGGTCATGTTGTTCGCACTTGTATACGCTCTGAACCGCAGCTACCCTCCAGAGCTGAGATACACATTTGAGGCTTTGCAGAAAATAATCATGGAGCTTGATGGAAACAGACTTTCAAAAAAAAAAAATCAAGCATGGAAAACTCTACTTGCACGCTAGTCATCAATAGTGACCAGGCTCCAGCTGTTGCTAAATGTGAAAGACTTGTAACATATAAGGATGCACAATGCTGTATTTTCAGTTTGTCCTTTTCTTTTGCAGTGAATTGCCAGGACCATATTCTGCACCTAACTTTGTAAACAGCTGTGATTTATATTTTGGTAATCAGAAATCTAAAAATCTAAATTCAGACAGGTAATATTGTTAAATGGTTTATACTTAAAATCTGTTAATGTATGTAGGAATGTATGTTGAGCTTTATTCGCTACCTAGTCAGAATCTAGTCTTTAAAAATGAAGAATTGTGCATAGTTTTCTACCAAGATGTCTGCCTGAGTTTATATATCTCACCTAGAGGATTATTAGGAACACCATACTAATACGGTGTTTGACCCCCTTGTGCCTTCAGAACTACCTTAATTCTATGTGGCATTGATTCAACAAGGTGCTGAAAGCATTCTTTAGAAACGTTGGCCCATATTGATAGGAGAGCATCTTGCAGTTGATGGAGATCCAGTGCACGAAGCTCCCGTCCCACCACATCCCAAAGATGCTCTATTGGGTTGAGCTCTGGTGACTGTGGCAGACATTTGAGTACAGTGAACTCATTGTCATGTTCAAGAAACCAATTTGAAATGATTCGAGCTTTGACATGGTGCATTATCCTGCTGGAAGTAGCCATCAGAGAATGGGTACATGGTGGTCATAAAGGGATGGACATGGTCAGAAACAATGCTCAGGTAGGCCATGGCATTTAAACGATGCCCAATTGGCACTACGGGGCCTAAAGTGTGCAAAGAAAAGATCCCCCACATCATTACACCACCAGCCTACACAGTGGTAACAAGGCATGATGGATCCATGTTCTCATTCTGTTTACGCCAAATTCTGACTCTACCATTTGAATGTCTCAACCGAAATCGAGACTCATCAGACCAGGCAACATTTTTCCAGTCTTCAACTGTCCAATTTTGGTCAGCTCGTGCAAATTGTAGCCTCTTTTTCCTATTTGTAGTGGAGATGAGTGGTACCCGGTGGGGTCTTCTGCTGTTGTAGCCCATCCGCCTCAAGGTTGTCCATGTTGTGGCTTCACAAATGCTTTGCTGCATACCTCGGTTGTAACGAGTGGTTATTTCAGTCAAAGTTGCTCTTCTATCAGCTTGAATCAGTCGGCCCATTCTCCTCTGACCTCTAGCATCAACAAGGCATTTTCGCCCACAGGACTGCCACATACTGGATGTTTTTCCCTTTTCACACCATTCTTTGTAAACCCTAGAAATAGTTGTGTGTGTGAAAATCCCAGTAACTGAGCAGATTGAGAAATACTCAGACCGGATCGTCTGGCATCAACAACCATGCCGCGCTCAAAAATGCTTAAATCACCTTTCTTTTCCCATTCTGACATTCAGTTTGGAGTTCAGGAGATTGTCTTGACCAGGACCACACCCCTAAATGCATTGAAGCAACTGCCATGTGATTGGTTGATTAGATAATCGCATTAATGAGAAATTGAACAGATGTTCCTAATAATTCTTTAGGTGAGTGTGTATATGTATGTGTATGTATGTGTGTGTGTATATATGTGTATATATATATATATATATATATTATGGCATGCCATTTAGGAAAACATTCATGAGAGATCTTAATGAAAACTCTGAGTATATTGAATGAAACGTGAGAATATTGAATGAAGATTCTGAATATATTTAATGAATTGTAGAATATTGAATGAATTCTGAATATATGGATTGAAAACTAAGTATATATTGACTGAAACATGACGTCATCGAAACATAGCGCCATCTTTAGAAAGGATGAGTGAGTCGGCGAGAACCTTGGTTGCTGCAATTCTGAGAAATGGAGAGATGGTGAACGCATTGATAAGTGCGTGTACGGCCCAAAGTGGTGGCACAAGCCGCACTCAGTATCAGACTACAGATGAAGAAATGTATTCGCTATTTCACCGCGGAAGACCGGTGCTGTGACTGCACAATTTTTTTTATAAAAAAAAAGATTGTGCATCATGACAGAAGGAATGTTCAGGTGTTCAAGAAGGGCAACAGTTTTATTACGTGTTCTTTCAATTAAAAACAACTAGTTTAAGATTTATTATATCCGCTTGTCTTTTTTTAACTACACTAGAATCCCCATCCCACCCCCACTGTTAAAAAGTAACTCTAACAATTATTTTTACCTTTTCTTGAGTATATATTTTTTTTATTGTAATTTGACTTTTACTTCAGTAAAAGTTCACTGTAGTAACAGTACTTTTACTTGAGTACAAAATTGTATTACTCTTTCCAGTTCTGGGGACAAGAGCATTTCACCAGCATACTTTTTTTTTATTGATTAAAATAACTGATCTTGTTGGAAGAAAAAAAAAAAAGAATTTCCAACAAAATTGTGATCTATCTAAATAAATATAAAGACATTGTTATATACGAACATAAAGTCTTGTCACTATTGGTTATTTTGCCTGGTGGGGTTAGTGCTCACACACAAAACTGTCTTTTTTTTTTTTCCTTCCATGCCATGATATTTCTAATCGGATCTGTAGAATTGTAGTAAGCATTGTGAATGTTTTTTTTTTTATTTTCACAAAACTGAACATTTCATCTCTTCCTGTCTCACCTTAATGTGTAAAAATCCATGGAAAGCACAGAACACTATGTTTAGAGAAAGTGAGGTTTACCTGTATTTGTACAGGTAAAGAAAGTGAGGTTTACCTGTAAATGTAAATCTAGCCCGGTGGAGATTTACATTTAAATTTAGGCATTTGGCATTCGCTTTGCTTTGCAGTCGCAAGTGCTTTGAAGGTTACTTCACTGGATAGATACTTACACTGGGTTACTAGGTTACTAACAAAGTGCCATCATTCAAACACAACTGAAGAGTTTTTTTTGTGTGTGGGTGGGTGGGTGGGGGGGGGAGGGCGAGCATCAGGGTTTTGAATTTGATGCAGGCGGTTACCCCTAGATTGTGGGCAGTGGCTGAAGGAGTAATCTGATTTGTTGTCCAGGGATATTACAAGGTCTTGACCTGGGGATGAGTCACCATGAGGAACAGCAGTTCTGTTTTACTCAGATTGAGCTTCAGCTGATGAGCTGCCATCCAGAATGAGATGTCTGCCAGACATGCTGAGATCCGTGTTGAAACCTGAGTATTTGAGGGAGGAAATGAGAGAATCATTTGTATGTCATCTGCATAACAATGGTATGGAAATCCATGTGATTATATGACCTTACCAAGAGACCGGGTATAGAGAGAGAACAGGAGTGGACCAAGTACTGAGCACTATGGGACACCAGTAGAGTTTGTGTGGGGCAGATGTGAATCCTCTCCTCATGCTCAGTCAATTATGTTAGAAGGCGTCTTGTCTTTACCTGACCAGTCTAGTTGTGGTGCAGATGTGTTAGTTCAGGATATTGAACTTTGTGTAGTGAAAGTTCTATTACATATGATTTATTTCCTCTGTAATATAGTGTCTGGCTTTGTTAAGGTTGCAGCTCACCCTCAGTTGCCAAGCCAAGTCAAGCCAAGTCTCACTTGGGTAATAATTTAACTGGTGGTACGATTTTTCACTTGCCTGTTGTAACACACGCTCCCAAGATGAATGAAGGCAACATGTTGTTGTCAAATGAGTTTCTCTGTTTTTAGTTGTCATGACACACACTCTGCTTTAAACTTCGCCACAACTTTATTCCTGTCTTGTCTGGTGTGCTCCTTGTGCTTTATGATGTTTTTTGATCACTAATGTTCAAGGGGTATGAGTACTTTTGCAAGGCACTGTAAATAAACCCTACACAAACACACTATTTGTTTCTCCCAACTTTTTAATTTATCTCCCTTTTTTCTGTTGTTTTTTTTTTGTTGAATAGTTTTTTTTGTTTTAGTTTGTATTTTCTATATATATATATATATATATATATATATATATATATATATATATATATATATATATATATATATATATATATATATATATATATATATATATATATATATATATATATTTTTTTTTTTCAATAAAAATATTTTAGTTATAAAAATTACATTGTTTGTAGGACAAACTAAATTGAACACACCCTTTCTCATGTGTATGAAATGCCATATCTGTACCACAACTTAGCCCAAATTTCCGCAGTCATGGCACGAAATCAGCCAAAACTGAAAGGGAGGAACCTGTTGCTTGCATGTAAACTATACATACACCTATGCTCTTTCAGACATACATGCAGACACCACAAAGTATTGCATGCATCATTTATGCACTTGGCACTAGTTACGTCTAATTACAGCAAAGGCATAGTTTATCCTAATCAGATTTCTTTTTTTCTCCTATGTGTAATAAACTGTTTTCCTGTTTAATAGTTCCTGTTTTAAGCAATTTCAAAGCATTGCCAAATAAAAGTTCAACTTATTTAACTGTTAAATTGAATAAATTTAACAGTTCCATGATGGAGAATAGATTCTCTGGCAGCATCAAAAATGAGTTGAGCTTGCTGTTCTAAAGCTTTTTTTATGCTTCGAACTGCTGTTCTAAAGCTACTAAAGATCTGACTATGAGCCAACTCAAAGACTCATAGTCTCGTAACACTCGTTCTATGAATAATTCATCACCTGTAATGAATCCTCCTTCCTAAAGTGAAACTGTTTCTCCCTCAGCTCCAACTCCATTTTGTGAAAAAGCAGGAGTGATAATGTCATACAACAAGGACTGTTGAATAAAGGTGAGTGATTTGCTCATAATAAATGACTGTATATAAAAAGAATATGGATGTATTGTAAATAAAACTCATGTAAAACAGACCTTTTAACTTCTTTTCTTCAAATTCTCATAAATGAAGCTTTCAGAATGTTTGTTGAATATAGTTTAATTAGTAGGAAACAAACATAATCTGTTTATTCAAATATATTTCATTATAATTCTCTCAGTTGCCGTTTTGAAAAAAAAGTCACAGTGCTGTGCCATTATAGTCATTATAGGCTGTAAACAGATGCTGTAAGAAGTGAAATCAGAAGTAGCACAACCTGAACCTAAATATGTTACAGTTTGTTTGATGGAAAAACCTGAAAATCTGTCAATAATTCCAGCAGTTTCAACTTGAAACTTATATGATGTGAGGCAGAAGTAGTCAATCATAGCACACCTGTGAGCTCACTGAGGCATACTGGTCTGGTTCTGTGGCGATCGTATGAATCCCATAAGAGTAGTATGTACAATTCCACTGGGTGCATGTTGCAAACAACCCAAAATAACTGAATTCCTGGTGAGTAGATCCCATGATATGCATAGTAAAAGTTGTTCAATTCAATGAGATCTGAATGTGTACTAGGTTTCGTATGCATAAGTGAAAGTGTGTATGAGTAATGCAGCAGAATCTCATGTGAAAGCCCTAAAGGGGCCCAGCAGCAGTATCCATCCTGTGTGCTGATTTTCATTACTTTTTTGAGCATGTTAAGACCCCAAAAAGACAGAATGCTAGAAAAAAAATCCATAGAAGAACAATAGGACCCTTCACATGACATCAGCACTATGAGAGCATCAGTATTATCAAATCATCAGGCTTATCAGAGGTAAATACAGTCTTGAGCAAAAACTAAATTAAATATAGGAATCCTTATATTTTCGTTTGTTTTCAAAACTTTCCCTCTACGCTCACTCACCTATTTGTGTATGCGTTTGTGTGTGTGTGTGTGTGTGTGCGCACGTGCCTAACACTGGAAGGAGGGGTAGGGGTGGAAAAGTTTCTTAAAGGGACAGAGCACATTTTAGAACCGTATACAATAAATCTTAGTACTTGAACGACTATTAATTATTATTATTATTATTATTATTATTATTGCCCACGCACAATCACATCAGCCCTATTACATCATAGTGTGTGAAGGGCCCCATTATTTTTCAAAAGGACTATAATGATTTTTTTTATGGCCCAAGCACTGTGTTTGAGGACTCTCTTGTTTGAGTTGTTAAGACCTTAGAAATAAAAGAGGGCCCTCACACACTATGATGTTATAAGGCTGATGTCATACTGCTTGGGCCCTAATAATAATAATTACGCAAGTGGTGAGCTTTATTGCATACAGTTCTAAAAAGTGCTTTTATATAAATAAGATATATACAGTACGTCATAATGTCTCCACACTGCTATTATTTTGAACACGCCCCTTTTCAATTAATGATTCAATTACACAGAATCAGGTGCATGCGAGTCATGACTGTTGGTTCTGTTGGTTTTCTATTACTCAACTACACCTACAAGTAAAATATTTACCATGAAGAAATATAATTTCTCCCAAAACAAATATTGATGTTGGACTGCTATTATTTTGAACACAACTGTATATTTATGAAGATAGAATAGAACTACTATTTAGTAGTTTAGTGCACATGTGTGATTTGGCCGTGGCTTTAATATCTAGTAGAGTGAAGCTCAAGTTCACAGATCAGAGTTGTTTGAGTACTGCACGAATACAAAGTAAAAACAGATCTACTTGACTTACATAAATAGGTAACTTGTTTGTGTAAATAACTATCCTTGTGTAGGTGTGTGTGTGCGCGTGTGTGTAAATAATTATCTGTGTGCGCATGTAAATAAGTATCTTTGAGTGTGTGGGCATGTGTGTGTGTGTGTGCGCGCGTATGTAAATGTGTGTGTGTGCGCGTGCGTGTTTGTGCGAAGATAGTCTTACATACATGAATAAGTATGCTTGTGTGTGTGCAGGAGAATTCGAGGGAGCAAGATAATGACAGTGACATAAGTTTAAGGCCTCACCACAGCTGAACCATTTAAAATATCAAAAATCCATTTGCTATTTTGCATCCCGGTTTGGTGGCGGTTGTATAAATCCCCGAGAAGGATTATGTCAAATTCCATTGGATACACTTTGCAAAAAACTCAAAACTGAAAATTGTTCAGCTCAACGAGATCTAGAAGAGTACAGAATCTCACTTGCATATGTGCGTAAGTGAGTATGAGCTGTGCAGTAAAATCTCGTGTGAAGGCCCTGCGCAATGCCCTTTTAAGTGTTATGAGTGCCCACAGTATGTCACAAAAGTGAGTACACTCCTCACATCTCTGCAAATATTTAGTTCTATCTTTTCATAGGACAACACTGCATAAATGACTCTTTGACACAATGAAAAGTCGTCAGTGTAAAGTTTGTATAGCAGTGTAAATTTATTGTCCCCTCAAAATAACAAACAATACAGCCAATAATAGCTGAACCCCTGGCAACAAAAGTGAGTACACCCCTAAGTGAAAATGTACAAATTGAGCACAATTTGAAAAGTGGAGTTTAATTAGAGAGGTAAATTATTCTGTAAAAAACACGTGTCAAACAAGTTCCCCTTATTTAAGGATAAATGCAGAAAAGGTTGTCCTGTGCATTTCTCTCTGAAAATCAGAGTTAAAATGGATCATTCCAGACATTGCTCAGAAGAACAGTGTACTTGCGATTCAAAAGTTGATTATAGGAAAACATGCAAAGAAGTGCAGAAAAAGATAGGCTGCTCTGCTAAAATAATATAAAATGCTTTAAAATGGAGACCAAAACCAGAAAGACATGAAAGTAAATGGAAAACTACCATTCGAAAGGATCAAAGAATAACACAATTGTCAAAGACTCAGCCAATGATCAGTTCCATCATGATCAAAGAACATCCAAAGTTACCTGTGAGTACTGTTACTATTAGAAGACGGCTATGTGAAGCCAAGCTATCAGCAAGAAGCCCCCGCAAAGTCCCATTGTTGAAAAAAAGACCAAAGCCAAAGAACACATCGACTGGCCTAAAGAGAAATGGCGCAATATTTTGTGGACTGATGAAACCTAGATTGTTCTTTTTGGGTCTAGAGGCGGCAAACAGTTTGCCAGACGACCCTCAAACACTGAATTCAAGCCACAGTACACTGTGAAGACAGTGAAGCATGGAAGCACAAGCATCATGATATGGGGATGCTACTCGTACTATGGTGTTGGGCCTATTTATTACATTTCAGGGATCATGGATTAATTTGAGTACTTCAGAATACTTAAAGTGGTCACGTTGCCTTATGCCGAAGAGGAAATGCCCATGAAATGGGTGTTTCAACAAGACAATGACCCCAAACACACCAGTAAGCGAGCAGCATCTTGGTTCCAGACCAACATGATTAACGTTATGGAGGCGTCAGTGCTTTCTGAGACAAAACTAAGAAATGCAGAGGAATTGTGGCATGTAGTACAATTGTCTTGGGCTGGAATACCTGGTCAAAGGTGCCAGAAGTCGGTTGACTCCATCCAGCACATATGTGAAGCAATTCCGAGAAACCATGGTTATACAAGTAAATATTAATTCAAAGATGCACAAGAAAGATTAAACTTTAAGCATTTTTGTTGAAATGGTAAATTCATCACTTTGTAAAGATGAATGATGACTGCTATTTTTTTTAACAGACTAATATTTGTTTTTCTTCACTTTCTGTAAGCTAATAATACATTTAGCACATTTGTTCTTCATGTTGTGATTCAGGATAGTTTGTGCAGGGTGTATATATGAATCTTGAATGGGCTTCGTTCCACAATCCTTTTGAAGCTGCAGTTATCCCTGTTGCTTTCTACCACATTTTTTCCTCCATTCCATTTTCCATTCATGTACTTGGTTACAGCCAGCCACATTGCTGCAGTAATTCGTGCAAAGGGAGCCCTAAGCAATTGAGTGCGCTCACCGCCGCGACAAAACGACAGTGGCCAAAATAAATCGGTCGCATTTCAAAGTAATTCGTGAAATGACCGCCAGGTGGCGCAAAGTGACATTTTTCGTCGTCTCGGTTTTAAAATATAATTAAGTCATAAAAAAGTAAAAACTATGTTTTATCGAAGATATACTTCAGTTATGGTAATTTCCACATCTGTGTATTTTATACAACATATAACAACTGTATATTTTCTGAACAGGAGCTATTGATATTTACTGTACAATAATGAGTAAAAAAAAACATTGAAGTTGAACATTGAAACAAGTTCACTAGCTGACAATTTTATTTGTACAAAGAATGAACTGTTATATCTCTGTATGTATCTGTTTATTGTTATTTTAAAAAAATGCATTCAAAGACATCAAACGAAATATTTAAATAAATATAGAAATAACTGGGAAAACTAGACTTTCGTAATAAAACATTAAAATAACTCAAAAAAGACTTCCTAAAAATGGTGTGTTGTTTCTGTAAACACATTGTTGGGTTGTTTATGCTGGGTCAAAATTCTGGGTTATTTCGGCTACTTTAAACGCATTGTTGGGTTGCTCATGTTGGGTCAAATGAGATCTAGTGAGTCATTTACAAATGAACACCTGGTTGGGTTATTTTGACCCAACAACTGGTTTATTCTTTATTATCTGGTTTCTCCAAACGGCAGCCTGCGAAGTGTTCGAAATATTATTGTTATTGTGTTACAAGTTGTCACGGCATGCGCCTGTGATGGGCGTGCGGCCAAAACAATATCGTTCCTTGTCACTCCGAAGCTCACTAGCTCGGCGGTCTCTCCTTCTGCTGAGGCGCAAAGGACCAGGGCCATGGAATTAGGCACGGCTGGTGAGCTATCGCCGCTAATGAGCCCGGGCTTCTCCCCACATTATAAAATACAGCGGGGAGTGTAGCTCGAGGTCTGTTGGGAGACTGGACTTCTCTATGTAGTCTAATCAGCGCTCAGCCGCACGCATAAAGTTACAGAATGCGTCGGGGGAAAAAAACAGCAAGGAGACTGACTCAGGCCATTTTAATAATTAATTAATAAATTAGTTATTTCTTTGCTTTCAGCTGTAGTGATGAAGATAATTGTCATTTTGTCATCTCTGCAGATAATGGATGCGCCAATAATTCACTCACTTACTCACTCATCATCTATACCGCTTAATCCTGTATTCAGGGTCACGGGGGGCCTGGAGCCTATCCCAGGAGACTTAGGGCACATGGCAGGGTACACCCTGGACAGGGTGCCAATCCATCGCAGGGCACAGACACACACATACATTCACTCATTCACACACTATGGGCAATTTGGGAATGCCAATTAGACTAACCTACATGTCTTTAGACTGTGGGAGGAAACCGGAGTACCCGGAGGAAACCCACCAAGCACAGGGAGAACATGCAAACTCCTTGTACACAGAGACGGGAATCGAGCCTGGCCGGGGATCGAACCCGGACCCTGGCGGTGCAAGGCGACAGTACTAACTACTACAGTACACTACCGTCTTCTGGATTCCATATTCTAAAATTTACATTGTTACCGTTTTTAATCCCTGGAATGGAAGAAATTTAAAATTTCCTTATCATAACATGAATTGTATTGTTTTAATCACTCTACTGTATACACAGTTTTCTTTGGTATTTTTTAAAATAAAATCTTACAATTTCTTATTTTATAAAAAAAACATTTAAATAAAAAAAAAAGAATATACCATTTGTATTTTTCATTTGTAAAATAACAGAAAATTACTGGTTGTGTATAGAGTGATTAAAAACAATACAAGGCATGTTATGATGAGGAAACTTTCCATCTCTTCCATTCCAGCGATTATGTCAATTTTAGAATCTGCAGAAGGTCAGTGGTCCGAGCATAACCTCTCTCTTCTCTGAATACGCTGTGTTCACGTGGGTGGGGCTAAGAAACACAAATCTCGGTTTATTAATCCACGCGTTCGGTTTAGGTTTAGTGTTCATTGCGCACCGTTTGTTCGGTTTGTATACCTGTTATGTTACAGCTATATTATAACACTCAAAGACCTTTTATTTGAGGTAAAGTGACTGATGTGCCTAACTTTTGTCAGCAGAGCTTCTGTTTCACTGAATAATCCACGACTTTTCATGAATATGTAAGACCTATTGACACCTCTTAGTTGATGCCCCCCACCCACACACACCAAAAGGCAACACAGAAAGCAGACCAAACGGCATCAGCACGTCCCTCCCCCCAAACAGCGCAGCAATGAGAATTTACTTACATCTGAACTGAGTCGCTTAATTGAATCACTGATCAATAGCTCATCATATCAATTTATTCCTTCAGATGTACCTGTTTAACATGGAAAAGTACAGGCTTGTTACTGAATGATTTACTCTGATAAAGAGCCATAAGAACAGTGGCAGCTGGCACTCCTAAAATAAATGCAGGATTATTATTTATAATCTAAATAAAATGCTTTTCTAAATGTGGGCCGTGGATGCGCCTATAATTCACTTTTCGAATTACGAATTACATCGTCTAAAATTGTTTTCCATTAGTTTATATGAAAGCAGACATTTTGCTATTTATAAAGTTTTTTTTTTTTTTTACGTCTGTGAAGCAAGTATACAGGGAGTTTCGGTTATTATATTGTGTTTGAACATTAATCTGGCAAACTTTTTCTGATGCACACCCAGAGTCAGTTTTCTGGCTACGTTAGTGTTGCACATTATATAATCTAAAGGCTAATGTAACGGGTTCAACCCGATGTTGCACGGGCAGCACCATAAAGCATGGACACAAGGCGAGGTCTTACGGGGAAATGGGTAATTTATTTAGAAAAAATGGGGAAGGAAAGGGTTAAAGGAGTGAACATGGAAAGAAAGGGAAAGGAGTGAAAGTGCACGTGCTGATCTGGTTGGCAATGCCCTGCTGGCATGTGGGCATAGGCTGGTGAGCAGTGATGAGCGAAGGTGCCGCGGGAGCTTGAGCAGCTTGTTCACTTGCTGTCTTCTTGCTGAGATCAAAGGGCGGCATTCCCTGTTTTAAAGTCTCTGGGGCCCGTCACATCGCGCAGCTCGCGTGCCATTTTCCTTAGTAAACTCCACCGCACGCTGCTTTTTAAAGTCCAGTTTCCCCAACAGACTACACTACACTTCGCGCTGTGTTTTATAAAATTATGATGATCAAAAACAGCTACTGCATTTCATTCTTATAATAGTGCAAAACACAAGCGGGGCTGAATGACAACGACATCTGCTTATGCAGTACCACGTCCTGACAATGTTTTAATTTTATGGTAATTTAGTTTCATTTATTTCCGTTTTATCTCCTACAAATTTATAGAACACAAAATATACGATGCCCCAAAACCCCACACATGTAGCTTTTCTAATTACACATGATAAAATCTAAAGATTCACTTTTAACGTTTACTCTGCTTAAATTCGATACTAATAAAAATTAAATTCTACATTTGTACTGTAATTTTAGTTCTGTGATCATGAATTTGTTTAACTACAATGTTACACTTGATTTTATCCACTACTACGTGCAGCTCTAAAGGAGCTGTGGCTCATTAATCCTTGAGAGAATGAACTAAAGCCTGAGGTGTCGGTCTATAGTTATATAGCGCCACTCAGCGGTAAAAGCCAGCAAACGTACAAACCCAAACACTGTCGCCATGAGGCGCGACGGTGAAACTAGAATATTGCTCGTCTACCATATGTACATGTTCATATTTTTCACTAGTCCAACATTTCTGTGGTAAAAATCTTTTTTTTTTTTTTTAGAAGTCTTAATTAATATTCCGATTTCCTGAGATACTTAATGTTGGGTTTTCATTAGCTGTAAGTCATAATCATGCAAATAAAAAACAAAAAAACACTTAAAATATATAATTCTGTGTGTAATGAATCTACAGTATGTAATGAGTTTTCACTTTTTTATTGAATTACTAAAATAAATAAACTTTTAAATTTTATTGAGATGCACCTGTACATCTTACATTTCTGTGGCAGATGTGTGTGATTGCCAGCTTATTGTCAGATTGTATATGAGCACTTGGTGGTGAAGGACTGGTCCACAGCCCAACACCTTAACCACTGAACCACCCCTGTCCCCCGTATACACCATACTCACTTTGTAAGGATTGGATTTGTTAGAAAACCTAGTTACACTATAATTGGGTCTAGAATCCAACTTCTGGTGTGGTGTAGGCTTAGCGGAACAAGAAAAAGACAAACAACACGTACACATGATAAAATCTAAATCAAAACCCAAAGTGTATTAGATGCTAAACAGAAAAAGAAACCGGTGCACCACAAAACAACATTTACAAAATATATACAAATATAGGTGTGTGTGGGTGTGTGGATGGGGAAAATGTCCAAGGTCCGGATTATTGCTATGAGCGTGTGTGTGAGAGATGTATCGGTCTCACCAGTATTATCCGGGAGCACAAAAATGAAGCAAGAGGGTGTGTGAAGTGTCTGGCAAGGATTAATCCAAAGAAACCGGTACAATCCAATTTGTCGCGATCTCCACTCTCTCTCTTCCATAAATCCACAGTGCTGTTTTCTCCTCCCCCCTCGCTTCATCATGGCAGCACTTTAAACCGAGCAAAGATTTTTAATAAATTTTTAATCGGAAACCGAGCAAGTATTAGTTTACGAGTGCCAAGTATCATGTATCATGCATGCGACTCTTATTTTGACACCGAGCGGCAATGCTCGTCTCTTACTGGTATAATCAACATCTCCGTCTCCCTTTTGTGTGTGCACGCGCGTAATTTGACACTGTGCCCCACACACACTGACACACACACGTACTTTGTGTGAACTTTGTTTGTGTGCTGTCGGTGTCAAATTACGCACGCGCGCGCACACAGAAGGGAGACTCTCCCCGGCTGCACACACGCGCTTTCTATGCAATTCTTTTCAAAGGTAAGGAACTGGTTCATTTGTTTTGTTTTTGTTTTTTTTACTTTACCGCAGTGATTCAGTTAGTATGCTCTCATGTCAGTGTCAGAGAGATTTCTTTTTTTCTGTTAAAACGCTGTTTCCGCTGTGTTTGTGTGTGTGTGTGTGTGTGTGTGTGTTTGTTGTGAAACTTAAAAAGCGAGGCGGGGAGAGGGAGGAGGAGTGTTACTGTGTAAATCGAGGCGAGGGAAGGGGCTAATTCCACACACACACACACACACACACACACACACACACAGCGCCTGCGCGCACCAACGGAAACACTTATCTCTCGGGATTTATTTGTACTTTTTTTTTTAAAGGTAAAGTGTAGGGTAATTAGTTTTATTTTCATTTTATAGATTGTATTAATTATTTTTATGTATTTATTTTTTTGGGCTGTGGAACGAATTATTTGAGTTTTCATTATTTCTTATGGGGAAATGATGATTTGGTTTAAGAGTGTTTTGGAACACGAGCCCACTTCCGGAACGAATTATGCTCATAATAAGGTTCCACTGTTCACTTAATTATTCAACCGCCATTGAAAATATGTTTTTTTGGCCAAAATTACTAACTTGCAGCTGTTTAAATCAGTGAAACAAAAACTATTTAAATAGCGCAATATGTCTAATGTAACAAGTGGTTTCTCCAAATTCAACACAATTGGCCATTTTTAATGGCTTCTGCAGTCTCAGATTGTCTCAATTCCATGGAATGAAACCTCATTAGAACACAAATTCGGTTTCGTTTGAACAGGAAGGCAACCTTGGGTGATCAGAAAGGCACCTATATAAATTATAAACCTATATGAATGCATTATTATTATTATTATTATTATTAATAATAATAAATCTGTAACTAATGCAACTAATCTGGTGCAATTAATCATATGTCTAAGGTTTGATCTGGATGCTGTGGATTCTGTTATGATATATGTCTAATTATAAGTTTTAATTTAGAACACATAAAATTCCTGAACTCTTGAGATTTGTTAATGGTGATGTTTGACTGCACGTCAGAAATGCCAAGAGAAAGTCAAAGAGAGTCAAGAGAAGTGATTATTGCCTTACATAAACAAGAACAGGTATATAAAAATAGCAAAGGAACTAAATGTTCCTAGAATTACTTTAGGAAGCCTAGTTTGCAAGTTCAAAATCGCAAGAAGATATCACATGCTGATAATAGATTCCTGAGGAGGCAAGTGTTGAAAAACCCTCTATTTACTTAAAAGGTCCTACAGAACTATTTGGTATCAGCAGGCACATACTGAACACTAAAGGTCTCCATGCCCACACCCCAAGACCTGCTACTGACCCTAAAACATAGGAAAGGTCAGTTCCTATATGCTAAAACTGTCAGGGGTGTGCGTGGGGGTGAAGGATCCAAGCGCAGAGTGAGCATTTACTGTTTCTCTGCACGAGCTCTGCAGCGCGAATGCAGAGTAGAGCCGGTGTATGTAGAGAGCGAGTGCAACGCTTAGTCAATGAGCTCAGTGGCTGAAATGCGGAAGTGCCGAGAGCGCGCTCACTGTTTTTCTGAATGGGCTCCGTGGCAGGAATGCGGAAGTGCCGAGCCGGCGCGTATAGAAAGTGCATACTCTGTTTTCAGGTGATGACTATCCTGCGAAGCGAGGCAGACGAATCGCGCAGGCTGCTAGATCCGAAACAGTAGCTCGTGGTCGATGAACAGGCAGAGGTCAGAAACGTGAAACTGAGAAAGTCCGTGATCAGAGCTCGTGGTCGATAAACAAATCCAAGGGTCAGCAACAGTAAATCCGTATAGACGAAAGATCCGTAGCGTGAGAAAAAGACGAGGTCGTGAAAACAGAGCGTGGTCGAGATCCGGGAGTTCAAAGCAGAGAGAAACGCTGGAATACTGGGTATGGATAGCACACAATAATCTGGCAGAGAGCTGTTGTCTGAAGGTGTGTTAAATAGAGAGCTGAGATGATCAGCAATTGAGAACAGGTGTGTTTGGAGCGGTGAATGAGGTGGTGAAAAGCAAGTCTCTAAGGACATCATTAATGAGTGCCTGAAAAACTGCCGGTGCATTGGTCAGACCAAACGGAACAACCAGGTACTCATAATGACCCGTAGGGGTGTTGAATGCAGTCTTCCACTCATCACCCTCTCTTATCCTGACCAGGTGGTAAGCGTTTCTTATCTTGGAAAACAGGCGGGCATCCTGGAGTAATTCAAACGCGGTTGACATGAGGGGAAGCGTGTAGCAGTTCTTGACTGTAATCTCATTAAGGCCTCTATAATCGATGCAGGGTCTGAGGGACTTGTCCTTTTTTTCCACAAAGAAAAAGCCCGCCCCTGCAGGGGAGGAGGAAAGGCGAATGATTCCAGCTGAAAGTGACTCAGAGATGTATTGTTCCATGGCTTCTCTCTCAGGATGTGAGAGAGAGTAGAGTCGCCTTTTAGGTGGAGGGGTGCCTGGAAGTAGGTCGATGGCACAGTCGTATGGACGGTGAGGAGGAAATGAGATGGCACGTGACTTACTTAACACCTGGCGAAGGTCGTGGTACTCGGCAGGGACCTTAGAAAGGTCAGGGATCTCCTCCAGAGAGGTGGGCAAGACGCTTCTGGTGGCAGTGGAATGGAGGCATGAGGAGTGGCAAGTAGGGCTCCAATCCAGGATGCTTCTCCTTGCCCAGTCGATGTGAGGGTTATGTAGTTTTAACCATGGAAGACCCAGAACCATCAGTGCATGAGCACTCTTAATGATGAACGTGGTGGTCTCAACATGATTACCAGAAAACTGCAATGTGACTGGAGCAGTGCGGTGGGTGATTGATGAGAGCTTGCTGCCATCAAGGGCCTGTACGCCAAATGGTTGGTTAAGTGGGGTGTGTGGAATCTTGAGTTGAGAAACCATAGCTGAGGAGATTAAATTCTGGTCTGCTCCAGAGTCTACTAGGGCATGTGTGGCGTGAGGCCGATTGTCATGAATCAGGGTCACTTGGAAGCGAGAGGAAATGGGTGTTGTGTAGAACTCCTCCGTACCCCCAGAACTACCGTGGTGTCCCGGCCTTTTAATGGACAGGTTCGTACGACGTGGCCAACCTGACCACAGTAGAAGCAAGCACCATCATCCTTGACGGTCCTTAGGCGAGATGTGCGCGCAGTCGACCTGCATAGGTTCTGGGGGGGGGCTTAGGTGTGCCTGTGTTAGAAGTGGGTACGTTGAGGCACTGACGAGACTCCCGTGTTCATTTGCGGGCGTCAATATTTGTAGCCAGGTCAATGAGCCCCTGAAGGTTGGAAGGCCTGCTAACTCATCCTTGACTGGGTCAGAGAGTCCGTGAAGGAATGTGTCGAAGAGTGCCCGATTTTTCCAACCACAAGAGCCAGAGTCGAAAATCAATAGCATAATCAGAGACAGCTCAAGATCCCTGATGTAGTTCAAGTAACTGAGCTGCTGCCTGACGCCCCGTGAATGAACGATCGAAAACCTCTCTCATTTCATCCGTGAAAGTCTTGTACGTGTAGCAGCATGGCACCTGGTCATCCCATAAGGCTGTCCCCCATTCTCTCGCTTTACCAGAAAGGAGAGTGATGATGTAGGCAACCTTGGAGCGTTCAGTGGGAAAAGATGATGCCTGCAGCTCAAGCACAAGGGAGGACTGAGATAAAAATGAGCGGCAGGAGGACGGGTTTCCGTCATAAGTGGGCGGCGCAGGGAGGAATGGTTCATGATTGATAGAGTGCCCAGGAAGAGGAGGCTGGAGAATGGGAGCTGGATGTGCTTGTGTCCAAGAGTACCCCCTGTTTCTCTAGTGCCCCTCTTAATTGTACAGCCTCTGCTGGATCCATTAGTGGCCAGATTATACTGTCACGGGCGTGCGTGGGGGTGAAGGATCCAAGTGCAGAGTGAGGTTTTACTGTTTCTCTGCGCGAGCTCTGCAGCGCGAATGCAGAGTAGAGCCGGTGTATGTAGAGAGCGAGTGCAACGCTTAGAGTCAATGAGCTCAGTGGCTGGAATGCGAAAGTGCCGAGAGCGCGCTCACTGTTTTTCTGAATGGGCTCCGTGGCAGGAATGCGGAAGTGCCGAGCCGGTGCGTATAGAAAGTGCATACGCTGTTTGCAGGTGATGACTATCCTGCGAAGCGAGGCAGACAAATCGCGCAGGCTGCTAGATCCGAAACAGTAGCTCGTGGTCGATGAACAGGCAGAGGTCAGAAACGTGAAACCGAGAAAGTCCGTGATCAGAGCTCGTGGTCGATAAACAAATCCAAGGGTCAGCAACAGTAAATTCGTATAGACGAAAGATCCGTAGCGTGAGACAAAGATGAGGTTGTGAAAACAGAGCGTGGTCGAGATCCGGGAGTTCAAAGCAGAGAGAAACGCTGGAATACTGGGCATGGATAGCACACAATAATCTGGCAGAGAGCTGTTGTCTGAAGGTGTGTTAAATAGAGAGCTGAGATGATCAGCAATTGAGAACAGGTGTGTTTGGAGCGGTGAATGAAAAAGAAGGTGGTGAAAAGCAAGGAACGGGATGAATCGTGGAGCAGGAGTGTGCAGGTGATCATGATCGTGACTGAGATATGGGCATGACCTGGCGTGCTGTGACTAAAACCACATAAAGACAGAAGTTTTGGAATTTTGTTCTATGGACTGATGAAACAAAATTTTTTTGGCCTATGGATCGGTGGTAGGTTTGGAGGAGAAGAATGAAACATATGCAGAAAAGTTTCTCTGCCTACAGGGACGCAAGACAGTAGCTCAGAGATGCTTTGGTGGCCGGGGCAAACAAGGATAAGGAAATACTTATACTTTATAGAAAATGTCATGCCATCTGTGAGGAAGCTGAAACTTTTGGCATCATTGGACCTTGGGAACAATGATCCTAAGCTTACTTCAAAGTCCACCACGTCTTGGTCTTAGATGAAGTCCTGAAGGGTGCTAGAGTGGCCATCATAGTTGTCTGACTTGAATCCATTAGAAAATCTTTTGGTGATTTAAAAAAATCATTTGCAGAACGCAAACCCAGGAATTCTACCCAACAAGCGACCATTGCCCATGAGGAATGGGCTAAGATCTTACTGTCACTGTCAGAAGCTATACATCAAGTTTGCATCAGATCATAATAGCTAAAAGGGGCTCTAGTATTGAAGTATTGAAGATGTTTCTCATTAAAGGATTGAAGAATTTTGATGCTCTAAGCTGGAAACTTTTTCCTTTGTCGAATCAGAGACTAGAAGATGTACAAAGATATGGATATGGATACAAAGAGGAGGAGACAATCTAAAAAAAACGCATAGAAATGTAGTACAGGAATCAGCCTGGTAACGGAATTTCCCCAGCACTGTTCTCATTAGCATAACAGTGCCTTTCAAATGCATAGGTGCTAATCTAATCAGCGTGACAGAATCGCCCAGACATTCACATTATCCATGAAGCAAACGGTATGACACGATAAAATGGGATTAATGCTCCAAGAGTTCTTAACCACCATGTTTGTATAATGTCCTTAATGAATACTAGTATGGCAATCTTGATCATGTTGATGGATAACTGAAGTTCTCGTATGTGATTCTTTGAGTTGTGTATTTTTTTTTTTTATCTTCTCTGACAGTTGGCGCGGTAGTGGGTCTAGTTGTCTGTTAGAGGTTGTGTCCTTATTTGCAGGTGAGGAGGTCAGTATGTATGGGTCTTAGGACAGCCATCAAGTGGTATCTGCACAAAATTAGAAAGAAAACAAAAGACGACAGACCAGTAAATGTTGTAAAAGACTGCAAACACTAGGGTTGTATCCTCTGTTTTATCTGTGTCTGCCATTGTTCCTTCTTTTCCTATTTCCTAATTCCCATAACACCTAAAGAACAGTGAGGTAAGGATGCCTGTTGCATTCGGTTCTTCCCTGGGCTCCTCACTGGTCCATCTGTCCATGTGGCTCCTGAAGCCTGTTTAGCAGATACATCAGTAAGAGCATTACCTTTACTGTAGCTTCCATAGTATTAGTTGTGAGATGTGCTTTCATTTGATCATGGCAAACATTAGATCTTTCACTAATCCAGAATGCTTAATGGGGGATCCAGCAGAAGTTAGAAACTGTCTAATTTGCCAAATTACACCAAAATCATACCTGGAATCAGGTGTCACGGCGTGTGCCTAATCTGTTATCGCTCCTTGCTCACTCCATAGGCTTCCTAAGTAGCCAAATCGGGCCAGCTGGCAAACAATTAAAATTAATGGACCTCAGGCTTTTGCCGCATTATAAAAGCGCAGCGGAGTTTAGTCCAGGGTCCGGAAGCAGAGCAACAGCGGCACACGGTAGATTTTATTAACGAGAGTGGCACGCAAGTAGAGTGATGTGACGTGCCCCAGAGACTAAAAAGTAGACTGGAATGCCGCCCTTTCATCTCCGTGAGAGAACAGTGTGGGAAAGACCTGCTTGAGCTCTCACAGTTCCTTAACTTCCGCATAGAGCCTGCCTTCGCATCCCCTCCGCAGAAAAGAAAAAGGCCGCAGAGCGGATTGCGTTAAGGCCCCAAATCCCAGCCGACGGACGTCCAGGAGAGACTCCAGCCTGTGAGCGCACCCAGAGAGAGGGAGGGGCCAGTCTTGGCTCGTGTCAGCGGCAGAGGTCGCCGTCATGGGAGCGTGCAGGAGCACTGCTTCCATGTGATCCATCCTGCCACTTTGTCCACTGCCGCCATTCACCAGCCGTGTGCCTGCATGCCAGCCTCCGGACCTGCACATGCACACATCCATTCTTTTCCTCTCCCTTTATTCCTTCCTCCCTCCTTTAACCCTTTCCTACCCCATTATTCCAAATAAAATGACCCTTTTTCCCTTAAGACCTCACCTTGTGTATGTGCTTTATTGTGCTGGCCAGTACACAGTGTAGATATTTGCAACTGATCCTGAAGCTAGGATGGGCATCTTACATTTACAGTCTGTCCTAACACCATTCCTGATGAAGCTTGAAGTGCTAAATGAACTGCCTGCACTGCTTTAAGACATGGGCCCATATCTTAAGCGACTATGTCAAGTATACCAGAATAGTAATGAATTGGGCAAAAACTGCCCCCATGATCTTGCATCAGGCATGCAGTCATAACGCCTAAGTGTCCATTAAAATAAAGCACAAAGGGCCTATCAGATTGTGCAATTCCTAATCCTGTGCTTGATATAGTGCTCCCTTTAAACATTTTGCACTTGCTTCTAGTGTGCCAGAACTATGGAGTACTTGTGAGTTTTTTGACTGTATGTCTTGGACATACTTCTCTACAAATTGGAATGGGAAGGTATGCTCTTCCCAGGCCTCTTTTGCCACATCCAGCAGACTGGGGCCTCTTTTAGAACTTTTCAAAAGGGTCAAAGCTGGTCGAAGTCTTGTACTTCTTAGTCCCAGCCAAAGCAAGTGATGCTTAATTTTCTTCATTGTATATTTTTTCCCTGTGATAACCACAATGAGAGTGAGCCAGGTGTATCACAACATTGAACTTCCCCTGAGGGACCACTAAAATATTGCGTGCTTCTCCTATTCTCATTGTGTGGTAGTAAAAAAGTCCTCCATAGATGAGAAAGTATGATGTCAGCCTTAGGTGCCCGTCATCCTCTGCCTCTCCCTCTATCCCCAACAGTGTTTTAGGTATGCCTCCTCCTTCTGCTGTAGGGTGAAGCTGCCGTCATGGGTAACTTGCTGAGACAGAGAAAGAAATGGATTAAAGAAAAGGATTTGTTAAGCTTTCACTTCTGCATCCATACAATCATGGGTTTGAGCAATGAATACAGGTGAGACAATGCACCTTCTCAGCAAAGCTGGCAGTGGCGAGAAGATGCCTTCTTTTTCTTGGCCCATAGTCCAGGCCAGTTATGCCCTAGGGACAGGCATATTAGCGATTAGATCAGCAACAACGTAATGTGGCCAATCCTGGACTGTGATGCTGGCCATTGGAACCTCTTGACATTGACTGTGTATCTGTTAGGATGACTAATGGGTGAGCTAATGTAATATCACTAATGTATCGATGAGGGCAGGGAGCAAATGATGCAAACTACAATGGTGAGTCTGCCATGCTGATAAAAATGTTGTGCTTAAAATTTTGTGCTTCATATTCCATAATTGTTTCCTTAAAAGGGAAAATAAATAAATACAATGTTGAATGAATGTTATAATAAAGTCCCTGTGTGTAAGCTGATCACTGTAAACATGGGATTTTTTTAAAACCAATAAGGCATCATTTTACTTTGTTAGAGATCAGTTATTGTGTGAAAATGTACTTAACTATTTGTTTTGTCTTCTAGGAGTGTAATCCATTCCAGACGAGGAAATCAGACTCTTCAGAACTCAGCTGTGTGTTTGTGCAAAATTTACTAATATTCAAAAGATGGAGACTCCTGACCTGAACACAGATGATGTTGTCCCATCCTCAAACAGCAGGTAACCTACCATGTTCCTATATTAGTCAAACCCTCTGAGGTCCGCAGATGTTTTGGGGCTCTGAAGAAGTTTTGGCATGCCATAATATTTGTGAATTTTTCAGTTACTTATAAACAGTGTTGGGTATAACACGTTACAAAGTAGCGTTAGTGTACTTGGATTACTTTTTGATGTAACGAATAATCTAACGCCTTAGGTCCACCATCTAAGTACTCAGTTATTTAGTTATATTTTTAAATATGTAATGTTATTTAATTTAATTATTAATGTTATTTAGCCAATATATGTAATTCGTGATCCAGACAACAGTGATTCTGTGTGTGTGTTTGTGTGTGTGTGTGTGTGTGTGTGTGTATGTGAAAGTTATCCTACAAGCCCCTCCCCCCACCCTACCATCTATGTAGGCTATTTTGTTTGTTGCTGGTCTTTTGGCCGCTTCTGGTGTTATGCGCTAAAATGCCCCTCTGCCACGGATTGCCCCACCGTAGGCTACTGTATTTGGTTTTTAAGTTCAAAAGGATTTTTTAAAAGCATATGAATTTTAAAAGAAAAAGTTCTTTTAAAAACATAATAGTTCAGTTCTGTGTTTAAATAATTCATATATGTGCTTATAAAGCCTTAAAAATATGTTTTTAAGTATGTGATTTAGGCCTATATACCTGTAGTGCCATAACTTGAAGCCTCTGTGGGAATATGTACTAGAATACCCACTTTTACATTTTCCTTTAAGTAAGACTGTACAATAAAGGACAGCAGATGGAGCATGTTATTCTGTGTGTCTGTTATTCCTGCCTTTAGTGGTTTACAGATTAGGTCTTGACTAAAACATGTATTAGGAATCAAAAAGTAGTTTTAATTTTCTGCAATGGAAAAGTACTTTAACTTTTACTTTTGTAACCCACTAAACTTTCTGTAAGATAGTGGGTTAGGTTGTTTTTATTGTTTTCTTTTAATCTCTCATGCAGAGTTTAAATGTAAATTGAGTATAACACTTCATACAAGAGGTGCATAATGGGTGCCTGTGTCTTTAAGAATGGCTGTAGCAAGTTTGAGTGCATCATGGGATAATGTGCTTTTGCCTTACAGGTTAGATTGGGTAATTCTGATTGGCTTGAATGGGTTAAGACCCGCCCCCCCAAAAAAGGGCAAGGGTGTGTGTGGTGATGAGAGAGGGGAGAGGAGCAGGAGGAGTGCAGTGGAGTATGGAGATTAAATGAGAGAGATTTCGGTTGATGGAGCTGATTAGTCGACAAATCATTTGATTAATTATTGAAGTGCATAAAGTTTGTGTTTACCCAAGTGGTTAAGTTAGTGCCTGGCTAATTGTTAGTCACAATTAAGTTTGCTGTGCAAGTTTTTCCGGCATTGCAGTTATATCATCTGCTAGTTTAAAGCAATGATTATCAGACTGTGCTTCAAGTTATCCTAAAAAATACTTGAACCAGGACATCAGGAGATTTTGGGTAGAGTAGATGTATGACCCAATCGGCTGCCGGAGAAAGCGCATGACGAGGGCTGACAGGAGAGAACTCTAGTGTTTTATGACCACATCACGACTGCAGGAGAAATTAAGGTACATTTGTTTAGTTTGTTTGTGCTCACGAGAGGGAGAGGCCAGTTTTTAGTTTCCACGGCCACAACGATCTTGAGCCACGATCCGGGCCTGCAACAGGGTGGGTGTTGACTGTGTGCATGCGAGTTAGCTGTGTGTATGGGCCCACATGTGTCTCATATTGGTTTGTATAGTGTTATTTAGTGCGCTGAGGAAAAACTGAGTATTTAGAGTAATATTTTGACACCAAAAGGGGATTAATGCATTCAGTTGATTTCAAATGTGTTACTTCGTTCTACGGATTCCCAGCGTATTTGTGATTTCAAGTGTGAGTTTACTCAATAACTGCAAAGGTATATGTTACAAAGATTACGTTGGTTATCCTGTAAATTGAGGTATTTCTCGGTTGGGGTTACACTGTCTAACCAGAAGCAGCTGTGATTTTGTAGCAGATTTGTGACTTTTACCCATTTCGAAATCTGACTAGTTACCTATTGTGACATTTTCTTTCTAATTAAATTATTTTTGTTACTTATCTAAGTGTTTGCTTATTTAATTCATTTGAATAGGTTTGGTGAGGTTGTTTTAAATTCCTAGAAACCTGATAGAGATACAAGTATTCCATTCAGTGACTGGAGAGGAGCCTAGAATACACCATCTCTTAGGCATTGATTTGTTGGACCTTGTGCTGCTCCTTACTAGATTTTTAAATAAAAAGAAGGTAGGGGGCGTTACACAAAGTGGGGGCTCGTCCGGGATCTCCCTCTGATACGTCACTGAAGAGTTCCTGAACAGAGAAGACAAAACAGATCAGACAAGCCCAGACACCTCTTGTCATCTCCTTCACAGTAACGGGGAAGTAGATAAACTGTCGTCATGGCCCTGAGAAACGACCCTAGTCTCCAAGCAGAGGTAACGCGCTGGTGTAAAGATGCAAGCGTGGATGAGGCTCATGCTTTAATGCTGTTAAACTTACCTGTGCACACAGATGTGGCTGAGATTGAAAAGGAAATGAAAGCAGTGAAAGTTCTAGGAAGAGTACGTGTGAGAGACACACGAGAAGGACCTACCTCGCATTATATGATGGTGTTATGTGAGAGCAAGCAAGCCATAGACTACAAGCGCATACCTCCTGAAGTAGTAAGGGGAGAAAAGGAAGTGCCCTGGTCAGTCATAGTAATTCAAACAATAGAATCTGCTGGCGACCCAACTACGGAAGCATTCCCGGAAAAGCTGGCAAAGTTCCTGATGGAAGAAGGTAAGTCACTCAGTGATGTGCAAGCTTTGTACATTCCCCATAACCCAACTGGCAGTTCCCCTGAGTCCATCATACGTGCTGTAGGGGAGATTCTGGAAAAGACAGTAAGAGCTTCTAGTGATGGCAATGCATACGCGTGCGCACATTTTCAGCCGTAGTTCCCACTCCCATGGGAGAGGAGAATATGGAAAACTGGATTGAACAGGCCAGGTTGATGATAACTAAGTGTGACTGTTCTGAAAAAGAAAAACGACGCAGAATTATGGAGAGCTTAAAAGGACAAGCACTGGAAATCGTAAGAGCTGTCCGGTTCTCCAGTTCTGAGGCAAGTGCTTTGCAGTATTTGGAGGATTTGGAGAGTACATTTGGATCATCGGAGTCTGGTGAGGATTTATATTTTAAGTTTCGTCTTTTGCACCAAAACCGGCAAAGCTTTGTCAGAGTTTCTGAGGAGGATTGATAAGGCTCTTAAAAAAGTAGTGGAATGAGATGGTCTGTCTCTCAGACTGGCAGATAAAGTAGGAGTTGAACAGCCCATTCGAGGGGCAGTGAATTCTGACTTGATGTTACTTCAGTTAAGACTGAGAGAGCGGACAAATTGCCCACCTTCTTTTCTCAGTCTGCTGTAGGAGATACGTGAGGCAGAGGAGAGTGAAGCCTCTCGCCACAATGTCTGCTAATGCCAAGGCCATTCAATATCAGGAAGAAAGAGCTAGTTCCTCTGTTATCCAAGAAATGCAGGCTGAGATTAAAAAATTGAGGGCACAAGTATATGGAGGTGAGTCTGAAAGTGTCTACTTCATCCCTGACAATTAGAGCAAAGGAGAAACCCAAGAAGACTGAAATAAGCAGTGAGTCAGAAGTTCAAGAGTTAAGAAAACAAGTCCAACACCTACAACAGCAGTTGTCAGTTCTGAGTGTCAGTTCTCCTCGGTTCTCACATGATGTCCCAGAGCCGCAGCCGAGACCATCACAGACAGCTTCCCCATCCTTGAGATACCAGTGAGCTAAAATGAAAGATGATTACTTCTGTTACCGGTGTGGTCAAGACGGCCATATTGCCACAAAGTGTTAAAGTCCACCAAATCCAGAGCAAGTGATTCAGAAACTGATTCGTTCTTTGAGACAGGCAAAGAGTGTGTCTGAGGTGGATGAAAATAAAAAAGCACCAGACCAAGCTTATTTCTCCAAAAAGAGCCAGACCTGCATATACGAAGCCAACAATCTCCCCAAAGGTCTAGTTGGACCATCATCCACCGTTGAAATAAAGCTTAATGGTCAAGTATGTCAAGCCCTGTTAGACACCAGCTCACAAGTGACAATTGTGTTTGACAGTTGGTTTTCCCGATATCTCCCAGGCGTCCCCATTCACAGTCTGATGGAACTGTCGATATGGGGGCTCAGCTCATGCAGTTACCCATATAAGGGTTATATAGTTGTTGATGTCACCTTCCCGGCTTCTATTACTGGTGTCGAAGAATCACTTTCCATTCTGACCCTTGTATGCCCTGATACTCAAGGCCCACCCCAAGTGCCCGTCATTATCGGTACCAATGCCAGTTTCTTCAAACGCCTAGCTACTACTCAGCCATGATACTGAAAGTTCTAGTATTGCACAGGCTTTGAGAATCCAGACCCAACACCCCACCATCCCTATGAATCAACGTCAAGAGACAGAGACCTGTCTCGACCATCCTGAGGGAAAGGTCAGGTGGATAGGGCCTGGGGAGTGCGTAGTTCCCGCTAGAGGAGGGGTGTGTGCTGTCTGTACAATGGAGACTGACAAGCCCGGGAGGAAAGAGATTTTTGTGATAGACTCGCCTGAAGAGGACAGTCTTCCAGCTGGAACTTTCATAACACGAGTGATACTCCCTTCTTCAGCTATAAAAGGGAGCAATATCCAAGGCTTAATCTACAATGAAACTGCTAAAGACATTTCTATTCCGGCAGGGAGGGTAATTGCCAATGTGTACCTTACCGACACCATTACAGTCAGCTCGCTGGGACAGAACTCTCAAGAAATAGACCCAAGTATGTTTAATTTTGGCGAGTCATCTATTCCTAAAGCCTGGGAAAGGCAGCTACGTCACAAGTTGTCAACCCGAAGTGACGTCTTTTCTGTCGATGAGTGGGATGTGGGATTAGCTCATGGAGTTGAACACAACATCAGACTGACAGACTCCAAACCCTTCAGAGAGTGTTCCAGACGTATCGCTCCTGCAGACATTGACGATGTACGAAGCCATATTAAAGAACTGTTGGCGCCTGGCATTATTAAGGAGTCAAGGAGCCCGTACGCATCACCCATAGTGATTGCACGGAAAAAAAGTGGGGCAATCAGGATGTGCATTGATTACTGAACTCTAAATGCTCGCACCATTCCAGATCAGTACACTACTCCCAGGATTGATGATGCTCTGGACTGTTTGGCTGGCAGTAAATGGTTCTCAGTACTAGATCTCCGCAGTGGATATTATCAAATAGCCATGGCCAAAGAAGATAAAGAGAAGTCAGCGTTCATCTGTCCACTGGGTTTCTACCAGTTTTACTGTCTCACTCAAGCTCCAGTGCTTGCTTTTGCTGACCCCACCAAACCATATGTTCTGCATGTAGATGCTAGCATGAATGGTTTGGGAGCTGTCCTAAATCAAGAACATCCAACTGGTCTAAGACCTGTGGCTTATGCAAGCAGGAAGTTGAATGCCCCAGAACAGCGTTACCCGGTCCATCAACTTGAGTTCCTAGCACTGAAATGAGCAGTCGTGGACAAATTCCATGACTATTTATACGGTGCTCAGTTCGTGGTGAAGACTGACAACAATCCAGTACCTACGTCTTGTCCACTGTCAAGTTGAATGCGACAGGTCATCGCTGGTTAGCCGCCTTGTCTACCTATAGTTTCAGTTTACAGTACAAGCCAGGAAGTTGCAACATAGATGCAGATGTACTTTCATGTTATCCCTGTGAATCCACTGACTGCTCTGAATGGAAAGAAATTCCAAAGTTGGTAGTCAAGGCTATTTGCCAGCTGGCTGGTGTTCTGGAAAAGTCCTCAGCTCGACTTTTGGATCACTTAGGTGTCCCACCTCAAAGCATCCCAGAAGCGTTCTGTTGTCCCACAGTACTGGGACTGGGTCATATGGCACAGTTGACTAATGCTGAGATAAGGAAAGCTCAAGAGGAGGATCCAGTAGTTGGCATAGTGAAGCGAGAGGTGGAGTCTGGGAAAATACTTACCGGTGCTAAGAGTTCTAATAATACTTTTGCTCTGCTGCAGCGTCAAGGTCCCAAGTTGATGATCCAGAACCAACTTCTGCATCAAGTCACCAAAAGTTCTTGTGGGAGAGAAAAGAAACAGCTTGTCTTACCTGAAAATTACTGGACTCAAGTACTGTGTTCCTTGCATGATGACACCGGCCATTTGGGAGTAGAGAGAACAACTGAGCTCCTGAGGGATCGCTTCTATTGGCCTAGAATGTCCACATACATAGAGCAGTACATAAAGAATTGTGGCCATTGTATAGCACGTAAGACAATACCCAAGAGAGTTGCACCTTTACATCATATGACCAGCTGTGGGCCTTTTGACTTGGTATGCATTGACTTCTTATCAATTGACTCTAAAGGCATTAGCAATGTTCTCATCATGACTGATCATTTCACACGCTACGCCCAAGCATTCCCAGCTAAAGATCAAAGAGCTCTGACTGTGGCCAAGATACTGTGTGACAAGCCCTTGAGCAAGGCCCTTAACCCCAACTGCTCAGATGTATAATAAGATAAAAAATGTAAGTCGCTCTGGATAAGGGCGTCTGCCAAATGCCTAGATGTAGATGTAGATGTACTAAGAACGAAGCAACTGGGTACTCTCCTTATTTTCTGTTGTTCGGAAGGGAGGCTCGTCTACCAGTGGAGGTGTTTTTCGAGACTTCTCCTGAAAACTTCTCATGGAAAGAGAGCTAGTAACCATCAAAAGTATGTGCAAAAGAAAGCAGAGTTGCAGAGAGCATATCAGTTAGCAACTGAGACTGCCCAGAAAAGTTAGCAACTGAGACTGCCCAGAAAAGTCAGCAAAGAAACAACCGGTTGTATGATAAGCATGTGAAACACCAGACTTTGGCAGTAGGTGATCGTGTGTTGGTAAAAAATCTGGCATTGACAGGAAAGCACAAGCTGGCTGACAGATGGAATTATGTTCCTTACGTCGTGGTGGAAAAGTTACCAAACTTACCTGTGTATCGCCTAAAACCTGAATCCGGTATTGGAAGTGTGAGAACTTTACACAGAGACCACGTTTTACCTGTTGGGGATAATGTGAGATTGTCTGATCCTGGCGAATCCCAGGATGTGTACGTGCCAACGGAAATAAGGACCAGATTAGTGGAGAGAAAGCAGAGAGGATTAAGAGACAGGAATACAGCTATGGTAGAAAGTGAATGGAGGGACGACTCTGAAAGTGAAGAGGATGGCCTGTGGTACCTCCTCCGGAACAGGGTAGAAAGACAGCCCAGGCCAGAGAGTGATGCACAAGATGAAGCGGCTTTGGTGAAGGGCACCGTTTGCCATGGAGATGAATTGGATAGACTTCATGCAGAAGCTGCTGAGCCAACGTTCACTGAAGAGAACCCTGGGGACCTGCCAGATCCGAGTCAAGAGGAACAGGGAGACCCAGGTTTAGAAGGGGGAGATCCTGGCGGCCTTGAAGCCATCAGAGGAATAGTGGATACTCAAAATTCCCACCCTAAAAAAAACATTAGACCAGTAGTCGGATTAAGCTATGACTGTTTGGGCCGGCCCACATATCGACCGTTAACACTAGTTCATAGAGGGAGGGTCATTAATGTTGAGGGTGAAAATGAATCAGAGAGGAAACCCTGTAGCACAGTGTGGTGTCATCACCACATTAAAATCTGACTAGTTACCTATTGTGACATTTTCTTTCTAATTAAATTCTTTATTTTGTTACTTATCTAAGTGTTTGCTTATTTAATTCATTTGAATAGGTTTGGTGAGGTTGTTTTAAATTCCTAGAAACCTGATGGAGATACAAGTATTCCATTCAGTGGCTGGAGAGGGGCCTAGAATACACCATCTCTTAGGCATTGATTTGTTGGATCTGGTGCTGCTCCTTACTAGATTTTTAAATAAAAAGAAGGTAGGTGGCGTTACACTTTTATCAGAAGGAAATGCTGTAATGTAACTGATTACAGTGGGACCTTGGATTACAAGCATAATCTGTTCCGGAAGTGGGCTCGTATTCCAAAACATTCGTAAACCAAATCATTACTTCCCATAAGAAATAATGAAAACTCAAATTATTCATTCCACAGCCACAAAAATGAAATGCATATGAATAATTATTACAATATATAAAAAGCAAATAAAACTAATTAATCTGCACTTTACCTTTAAAAAAAGTACAAATAAATCCTGACAGTTAAGCGATTCCGTTGGTGCGCGCAGGCGCTGTGTGTGTGTGTGTGTGTGTGTGTGGAATTAGCCGCTTCCCTCCCCCCCACCTCGCTTTTTAAGATTCACAACAAACAAACACACACACACACACACACACACAGTGGAAACACCGTTTTAACGGAAAAAAGCGAGACTGGCATACTAAAGGAATCATTTAAGTTTCACAACAAACGGACACACACACACAAACACGGAAACACAGTTTTAACAGGAAAAAAAAGAAATCTCTCCGACCTGGCGTGAGCGCATACTAAGAGAATCACTGCTGTAAAATAAAAAAACAAATGAACCAGCACCTTACCTTTGAAAAGAATCGCGACAGAGCAGAGTTTCTGTGTGTTTGTGAAGCCGGGGGTGAAAAGGGGAGAGAGCGTTTGTGCGTGTTTGTGTGTGTGTGTGTGTGTCGGTGTCAAATTGTGCGCACACGAGCAGAGTTTCTGTGTGTTTGCGAAGCCGTGGGGGGAGGGAGGGGGAGGGGGAAAGGTGAGAGTGACGCTCGGTGTCAAAATAAGAGTCGCATGTGTGAAGCATGACACTCGGAGCTCGTAAACTAATACTTGCTCGGTTTTAATAATTTATTAAAAATCTTTGCTCGGTTTGCGGAACACTCGTAAACCACGTTACTCGCAATCCGAGGTTCCATTGTACTTCCTAATGACAGTAATTTTGTAATGTAATTAGTTATTTTAAAACGTAACATCCCCCAACATTGCTTATAATCCTACTCATTCATTCACAGACAACAATATATTGTTTTGAATTTTCTAATCATCCTGACACTTTTCGTTTAGAAAGGCCATATGCCAAGAGGGATTAATGATAATAAGTAATGCTATAATTCACAACAGAGAAAACAAAGACCTGTATAATAAGCTGCATAATGAGTCTTTCGGTTAGGTATTTGACTGAGAAGGAAGTGCTACAAAAAAAGTATTTGAAGACAAAATGAATATATATTTCCTTGTTTGTAGTTTATTTATAAACTGTGAAAAAAATAGACATTCAAGATAACAGGAACAGTGCAAAATAAAATGGTGTATGGTTTGTAAAAGCCCATGAATAACCTACTCGCTCAGCTAGTGCGGAAAAATGTCCATGATTGAAAGGAGAAAAACAGATGATATACACCATACTTGAATTTACACATTCAGTTTTTTTTTTTTTTTTTAACAGGAGATGTGTTTAAGTTAATATGGATTCTAGTTCATTATTGGAGGCTCAGGGAGACTGTAGGAAACTCCAGTGCTGAACTATCGAGCGACAGCAGTCATGAGTACTCAAAGAACAGCTGTCAGCATCAGCCGAGGCCAGGACCATTCTTTGAGGAAAAGTGTCCCCAGTCACCACACGCATCCCAGACAGACCACACGGGGGATCCATGTGATGAGATCTCCAACCAGAAGCAGGACACCAGGACGAGTCAGACAGGTCCAGAGGGCAGAGGCGGTCTGGATCACTAACAGCACAGGAGCGACATGTATAGCTCGACAGAAAGACAGGGAAAGGAAAAAAGAGAGGAGAAATGAGAGAAAAGGAGAGAGCAAAAGAGAAGTAGAGATGGCAGTTAGGTATGGTCACTGTCACACAATGTATAAGTGAATGCATATTTAGTGCAGATTACAAGCAGGGACTACAGCAGGACTAACTATGAAAGGGGATAAAAGGGAGAGCCAGAAGGAAACACAGATATGAGGGTGGAAAGCAACCAATCACTTCACCGTCAACAAACCTGAGTGATCAATGAGAGTGGGCAAGACATCATCTAAACATACCAGTTCACGATGATACTCTATGTCCATGTGTCCCCCAGATCTGCTCCTTTACCTAAGGCAAATCTATTTACAAAAATGCTTGGCTAAATAAATAGATTTTAGCCTAGACTTAAACACTGAGACTGAGTCCCGAACATTAATAGGAAGACTATTCCATAACTTTGTAAGAAAAAGATCTGCCCCCTGCTGTAGTTTTAATAATACGTGGTACTGACAAGGAGCCTGCATCCTTTGATCGAAGTAGGCATGGCGGATCATAAGACACTAACAGTTCACTCAGATACTGCGGCGTGAGACCATTTAATGCTTTATACGTTAAAAGTAGTATCTTAAAATCGATGTGAAATTTCACAGGGAGCCAATGCAGTGAAGATAAGATAAGATAGGGGTAATGTGTTCGTATCTTCTGGTTCTAGTGAGGACTCTCTGCTGCATTCTGGACTAACTGAAGCTTGTTTATACACCTAGTTGAACAACCAGACAGTAAGGCGTTACAATAGTCCAACCTAGAGGTGATAAAAGCATGAACTAATTTTTCTGCATCATTTAGTGACAATATGTTTATCTTGGCAATATTACTAAGGTGAAAGAAAGCTGCCCTGGTAATATTATCTACATGTGCTTCAAATGAAAGGCTGGAATCTATAATCACACCAAGGTTTTTTACTATTGCACTTGATGGAACAGAAAGGCCATCTGAAGTTACAGTGTGATCAGAAAGCTTACTTCTAGCTGCTTGTGGTCCTAGAAATTAGAACTTAAAATTAGAATTAGAACTTCTGTCTTATCAGGATTAAGCAGGAGAAAATTAATTAACATCCAATCTCTTATGTCCTGCACAGATGGCTCAATTTTAGCAAACTGGTCTCTCTCACCTGGTTTTGCGGAGACGTATAATTGTGTGTCATCAGCATAACAATGAAAATTAATACCATGTTTACGAATTATGTTGCTCAGAGGAAGCATGTAAAGGGAAAAAAGCAGTGGGCCTAAAACTGAACCCTGTGGAACACCAAACTCCACTTGAGAACATGAGGAATGGTCACCATCTAAATCTACAAACTGATAACGATCGGTCAAATAGGATCTGAGCCACAAGTTAGTTCATCTGTATTACTTAAATTGTCTGGTTTCAAAGCCTGAATTTTTTGCCTAATATTTATGATTTTGTTATTGAAAAAGTTCATGAAATCCTCACTACTGCATGATGATGTTGTGAAGATTTCTGCAGTGGTCTTGTTTTTAGTTAACTTAGCTATGGTATTAAATAAAAATCTTGGATTATTTTTGTTATTTTCTATAAGAGTGGAGAGATACGTTGATCTAGCATCACTGAGGGCTTTTTTATAGTTCAGGATGCTCTCCTTCCATGCTATTTGGAATACTAACAATTTAGTTTGGCGCCATTTACGTTCTAATTTTCTAGCGGTTTGTTTTAAAGTGCGTGTGCGGTCATTATACCAAGGAGCAAGTTTCTAATCTCTAATAATTTTCCTTTTAACTGGAGCTACATTATCTAAGCTATAACTCTAGATATTCAGTCGCCTGATCGATTTCTGTGAAGTCAGATGGCGATCCAATCAAAGTTGATAACTCTGGGAGATTATTGATAAAGCTCTGTGCGGTATTTGACGTGAATGTACGTTTAAGGCGGTAGCGCGGTGCTGTGCGTACATTATTACTATGACACGCTTTAATCGAGACAAGATAGTGATCTGAGATAACTTCAGACTGTGGAATTGTGGTTATATTTCCTATACTTAATCCGAAGGATAATATTAAATCCAAAGTGTGACCTGCTTTATGAGTGGGTCCTACTACACATTGATTTACTCCTACTTAGTCCAGTATGGACATAAATGCTGTTCTCACAGGGTCTTCTGGATTCTCAAAATTAATGTTAAAGTCTCCAGCAATAAACGCTTTGTCTACAGAAACAACAAGGTTTGAGAGGAAATCTGCAAATTCACAGAGAAACTCCGAGTACGGTCCTGGGGATCTGTAAATGATAATTAGCGGGATCGACTGAGCTGACTTTATGTTACTATAGAGAGCTTCAAATGCATTAAATTTAAATATGTGTTTTTGTTTTTGTACGATAGCCAGATTGTCATTGTAAATAACTGCAATGCCTCCTCCTCTACCAGTTAGCCGAGGCTGGTGTATGTAGCTGTATCCAGGAGGACTAGCTTCATTTAAAGCTACATACTCGTCCTGTTTAGTCCAGGTTTCTGTTAAACATAATATATCAAACTCCTGATCTGTGATAGTTTCATTAACAATAACAGCTTTAGATGCGAGGGATCTAATATTTAACAGTCCTAGCTTCAGATCAGAGGTGCCGGCTGCGCATTCAGTGTGATCGGAGTTTGTGTGTCTATGTTAATTAAATTACTAAAACAGACTTTCTGAGTCTTTCTAAATTTATGTTTATGTTTAGCTCGGGGAACAGACACAGTCTCAATATGATGAACCCTGAGTGACAACTCTATGCAGCTAGCAGACGGTTGGTTTAGCCTGTCTGTCTGCTCCCTGGCCTGGGCTCTGGATTGTCACAGATTAACTAGGCCTCTTCTGAGACTATGCGCTATACTGCAAGAAATGAGAGCAGCACCTTCCCGAGTGGGATGGACACTGTCTCGCCCTAACAGGCCAGTTTTGCCCTCAAAGGTCTTCCAGTTGTCTATGAAGCCCACGTTGTTTTCGGAGCACCACCTGGACATCCAGAGGTTCAGCGACCATAACCTGCTGTAAGCTATGTCGCCACGTCTCATTGGGATGGGACCAGAGCAAACTACTTCATCGGACATCGCCTTCGCTATTTTAAACACCTCTGTAAAGTTACCCTTGCTAACCTCTGATTGACGAAGGCGTATATCATTAGCTCCAGCATGTACAACTATCTTAGAGAACCTATGCTGTCCTAGAGCCCTAAGATTACCTGCTATGTCCGGTGCTCTGGCTCCCGGGATACACCTGACCACTGCTGCTGGCGCCCCTAAAGGCCTAGCTAATTTCCTCAGTATAGAGTCTCCTATAACCAGAGCTCTTTCAGGTTTCTCAGCGTCACAGCATCACTGAGGAGAGCAAACCTGAAGCGCAGAAGAGGTGTCCTCCGGTGGGCTAGCCTTAGCGTTAGCTTTGGCTGAACGAGTATGCCGCCGAGTCGTCACCCACTCGCCCCGCTGTGAGGGCTCTACTGCCGGAGTCGGGGGCTGGTTATCTCCGCCTGCGGCACCCAGACTTTCCGCTACGGGAATAACGCTGCTCTCGCGCTCTCTAACCCTCTCTAAAGTCTGGATGCGCTCCTCTAATGCTAATATCTTCTCCGTCACACTCTAAAAACTGATTCTGTGGCCTTGTAAATTTCATAGTAACAAAAGAGTTATGTTACCTTAATAAAATCTCTAAAAATCACATACATAATTGTTTGAGTTAGCCAAATCAAAATGAATGGGTAAAAAAACAACTATTCATTTAGTCTTAAAATTACACTATAATTTAAGTTTATTTCACTAAGAGAAATTGGTATTCGACTAACTGAATTATATTTTTTACATGCACCTAATATTTTTTATACATTTCAATCAAAATATTTAGCAATGGACTAATTATACTGATTAGTTTCAAGAACTACAATCATCAATCATTCCAACTCAATATTCTTTATGTTTAACAACAAAAACCTAAATAATTGAATAAGTTGCCCTGTGCAAGTGCTCATGGCAAGTCTGGTGTAACATCAGAGACAAGAAGCGAGGACACACTCCTGTGGGAACGGACAAGAAGCACCTGGAACATTCCTTACAATTCCTGGTAAGTAACATGTTACTGAAATAATGACTCTGTCTGCATTCATACACAACTTTATAGTGTGTAAGTTACTGTTCTGAATCCTGTCACAGCCGCTCCAGAGCTAACGATAGCTACCTAGCAACAGGCCAGTCCTGGTGTTCACTGTGATTTAGCTTGTTTGTTCCAACCACCAACCTGCTCAGCTACAGCGCGGTTAATACAGATAATTTAAATCTGGTGTAAAAGGAGAGATTTATTCGTTTAACACCGAGCAGCATGCGCGTGCATGTCGTGCTTTCCTTCGGTTTTCTCGGTGTAGGCGGCCGCGGTTGTGCCGCATTATTTTAATTTGTAACGGTCCGCCTCACACACTGAACCGCGAGTCTGCGTGTTTCCCTCGGACACTTTAAGGAGGAAATGCAGACCAAAGCAAGTTTCAACAGCAGAAATGAGGTGCACTGTCCGGGCTCTGGCAGTGTTTTATCCGTTACTCTATGTGAGTATTTAACATGATCAAACACTGAGCTCGCTGCTGTAGGAAACTGAGTCCGGCATGGCTCTGAGTATGGCACAGCTCCAGTCATGCTATACAGCACTAGAGGCAGGCAGTTTGATTAGCAGTATAATGCTGCATAGCTTTGTTTAAACAAATAGAACTTCAAACTTTTTACTCAAGTTAACGTCCTAAGTACATGATGTCCTAAAATGTATTTGAACCGCAAAAGTACTAAAAGTACTCCACAAACAAAACAGTGTACGTAAACATTATTGAATTTACCGTTGATGACATAAATGTGCTACGTTCTAGTAACTAAAGCTGCGAAATATAACAATTAAGTGGTACAACATTTCTCTCAGAATTTTAATTGGAACAAATAACATAAAATTTAAATGTTGAAGTGAAATACAGTATATGTATGTTGTGATATGTAAGTAAAAGAAACTAAAACTGATTTTCAATTGTTATATTTTTTTTTTGTGTGAAACATGTTATATATTTGCAATATCTCTTTCACAGCACCAACACCACTAAAGAAGAGAAGTTGAATGAAGATAAAACAGGAGGTAAATGTCAACCATTTTAATGTTACAACGTTACAATTTAATGTTAAACATGCAACAATTGAATCAACGATAGAAATTAAAATGCTTTAACTATTTCACTTCATCTAGAATACTAGAATATACAAATTTTCCCCTGAATATACTGGATTTTCCATTAACTAAAGTAAAAAATGTATGTAGTTTATTGTAATGTGTAAATAAAGTTGGGAATCATTTTTGTACAAGGGACAAAGACATGTACAAGGGATGTTCAAGTCAAAGCAGGACCTTTAATTGAGCAGAATAACAAAACACACTTATAAGAGTAAGTTTCTATATGTCTCTCTCTATATTTTTCCCTATACTTGAGGTTGTGCATGGTTCTGCAAGAGCAAAATGCCTTTGGTGATCATAGCAGTCCGTTTTTCATAAAACCATTCCACTGGAATATTCACCAGAATGACTGTAATGGGCCCTGTAAAATAAAATCGGTTTTGCGTCTTTGTTTCATAGAAAGTCCCGCTTTGACTTGAACACCACTCGTAGATCAGTGTGATTTATTAGTCCAAAAAGTATGTATTTGGATGGAAGTACTATTTTCCCAGTCTCCTAGGCTTTACAGTAACAGTCACACTTGTACACTATTGTTCCTTTTTTAGGTGCCAGCTTATGGGATGGCAGTGTGAGCTCTGCACATTTGTCGCATCATCAAAAGGAACTTCCATCATTATGGAGTGAAGCATGGTACCACTGGTCATGGATATTTAGTGTCCTGTCTTCATTTAGACTGTATTGCTTCTTTAAGACACGAGAAGGTCTGCACACACATTTGTATGGATCCCACAGTTTGCAGGAAACTGAAGTGTGAAGGTGTGCAATGTTTCAGATTTCAAATGTGACTCGTTAGATTCTAATACAAAAGTCTACTTTCCACATATTAACTGTATAATACTTGTGGCAGAAGTATTGTTTGAGAGACTGTTTTCTAATAAGATCAATTCAGCTCATTGTTTATGATATTGTTACTTGTCATTTGCAAAGTAAACCAAGTTTTAGTAACATGAGTTTAGACTTCATGTCTTGTCAAATAAATGTTTAATTAAAATGGTAGTGTGTGTATTGATTCTTTGTTTATAATCTGGTGTCATTAGATACAGTACATTGACCTGAATTAAAATACTCCTGGAGTAAAGGGTAAATATAGTTTAAAAACTTAAGTAAGTGCAACATATTAATTCTGTGATGGAGCAGTTTGAATTAAGTTCAGTTAAAATATTTAGTAAATGTAGCACATTTGTTAAGTAATAGTCTAATTTTCAATTTCTTCTACCTTGCATTTCAATTATATCTAATTATTTTACGCATTTTCACTTAGGGTAACCATTGCATTCACTTCTGATTTTGATTACATTTACTCAATTTTGTACATCATTGTACTAAATTTAGTTATTCAGGTCTACTCAGTTTTTCTACTGACTTGTACTCAATTCATGAAGTATATTTTATGATTTTGCAAGTTTTTATATTTACTCTATTTTTAAGTGTAAAAATGTTTCACCAAAAAAAATTGAGTATAGCACAGTTGTATTTTTTAGAGTGCAGGGTGCTAACTAACACACACCTATCACAAGTAAAATTATCACTAATGATGGAGGAAGAATGTCTAAACATCCTGCACTCTACACGCTGAACAAGCTGAACGGTAGACATGATAACGTACCTTAATGCCGGAGTTTTGATTATTTGGTGATGGATTCGCTTGTTGTTTGTCGGATGATGCGCGCGTTCTCCCGAAAAGCGCATAAAAAAAAAACGGAAAAAGTCCAGTACTATTAAAGCGTAAATGTAGTTAATATTGTTATTTAATTTAAACCGGAAAAATATAATTATAAAAATGTTACAAACAAACGAGGAACTTTCGCGGGAACAATACGAAAAACAGGGAGCTACGTCACCGGAAGTCCAGAAGACCGGAATTTTGCTAGTTTTAGGAATTTATTTATTAAAATTTATGTGCCAACAGAACAAGAGATTGCTTAAAATGTAATAAACTTTGACTAGTAAAAAGGTTAATAATTTCATATTTGCTTTGTGGTAATCCCTATTTAAGAAACTGTGTGTGTATATATACAGACCTGTTGAGGATAATTTTATATATAATATATGCAATTTAATGATATATTATTTTCTTTTATTTAGTATCAACTTTAACCAAGATGGAATGAAAAGTTGTTCAGCTCTGGACTCAACAGTCAACTCAGAAATCTCCCATTTGAGCGAACTGCATCTGACTGGGGAAAAAATGGACCTGACCCAAAAGACACTAAGTGACTCTGACATAAAGGCTCTCTCTGCTGTACTAGAGAATCCTCGCTATAAACTGGGAAGTGTGAGGTAAAATAATCCCTTTGAGAGTCATAATACCTGTGGGTAGCCCCTTGGAGGAGTTTGGGTTTGAGGAGCTGATCAGACAACTTCTCCTCAAAACTTTCCACCATTCTTGACTTGCTGGCTGACTACTCTGCCTGTAGCGGTTACAGTGAAACCTTGGATCACATAATCCATTCAGGAAGTGGGCTCGTATTCCAAAATACTCATAACCCAAAACGAATTTTCCCATTAGAAATAATGAAAACACAAATTATTCATTCCACAGCCCCAGAAAATAATTAATACAATATATAAAGTAAAAATAAAACAAATTAACCTGCTGCACTTTCCCTTTAAAAAAAGTAAAAATAAATTCTGACAGATAAGTGTTTCCATTCATGCGCGCAGGCAGTGTGTGTGCACGCACATTCCACACACACACACACACACACACATTAAAGGAAAGACTATTTTATCGGATTAACATTGCTAATGACACTTGCGTGAGCTTTACTAACGGAATCACTGCTGTAAAGTAAAAAAAAAAAACAAATGAACCAGCATTTTACCTTTGAAAAGAATCAGAAGCAGAGTTTCTGTATAGAGCAGAGAGTGTGCGTCTGTATGGGTGTGTGAAGCCGGGGAGGGGGGTGTAAAGGCGAGAGAGTGTGTGTGTATGTGTTGGTGTCAAATTGCGTGTGCACACATAGGACTAACCACACGCTGAATCAGAGAGGGAGATGTTGATTATAAGAGACGAGCACTAAGACCCAGCAGGGGAGACGATTACCCACAATTCCGTAGCACAAGAGAGAGAGAGAAATCATTGTTGTGATCACGTGATGCTCAGTGTCAAAACAGGAAATGCATGCGTAATACATGATACTCGGCACTTATAAACCAAGACTTGCTCGTTTTACAAGTCAAAATTTATTAAAAATCTTTGCTTGTCTTGCGTACCGCTCGCAAACTGCGGTACTTGCAACCTCGCTGTATATACATATTGCATTTTGACGGCATGTTGCGTGATGCACTAATCATATTCAGGTACACATTGAAGCCATCATGATCTGGCCATTAAGAACGCACGTTTCAAGAAAAGGAATTTCGCGAGTTTGCGGGGGAAGCTGTGAAATGCCGTTCACTACCTGTAGGGGGCAGTCGTGTTTTAATCTGAAGTATTGTGTGTCTACTGAAGCCGAAAATGTTATCTCTCTTAGGCGCCCATTGACAGCAAGCGACAGAGCTCAAATACTCAAACTGTAAATACTGATATGTCTTCATCGTTCATTTTCTTCTCTCCTTCAAGGATGATTCCTCTTTGACTACGCTTTATCCATCCATTATTATTATTATTATTATTATTATTGTTAATAGTAGTAGTAGTAGTAGTAGAAGTAATAGTGCTGTGAATTTATTATTATTGTTATTATTATTATTATTATTATTATTATTATTATTGTAACGCACCCGCGCGTGTGCAAAAAGACGAAGTACAACAAGGAATACACCCTGAAGGAAATCAAGCTAGGCCAGAAAGTGACTCTTCATCACTTTCAAAGATCTTTAGGTCTCATCGCAGCTGCGTCCACGGTGATACCTTTGGGCCTTCTGCACATGAGGGTGTTTTCAGTTGTGGCTAAGAGCCAAGGGATTTCACTCAAGAGCCAATCCCCAGAGTCTAATTAGGGTTACGCGCCGGGGCTTCGTACCCTTTCTATGTGGTTCACATCCCGGTTTCTGACTTTGGGTCCCACTTTAGGTCCGTCTTGTCGTCGCAAGATGCTAACGACAGACACTTCCCTCACAGGCTGGGGTGTGGTCTTGGATGGTCGTCCAGCACAAGGGAGCTGGAGAGGTCATCTTCTCGCAAGGCACACCAATTGCCTCGAAATGATAGCTCCGTTTCTGGCCCAGAAACACTTCCTCCAGCAGTTGAGAGGCTACCATGTCCTAGTGCGGGTGGACAACACTCTGGTAGTCTCTCGTACATAAATCGCAAGGGTGGACTGCGCCCGCGCCGCTTGAACAAGCTACCGCACCAGGTTCTGCTTTGGGCACAGGACAAGTTCCTGTCCCTCAGGGCGATTTACATTCTGGGGCACATGAATGTAGGCGCGGACTTGCTATCCAGACAACCTGTGACACATGGGGACTGGAAACTCCACCCCGAAGTAGTCAGTCAAATCTGGGAAAGATTTTATATAGCAGAGGTGGGCAATATCAGCACAATGTCCCCTTTACTACTCTGACTCCTCCAGTTCCCCTGGGTCTTGACGCGATGGCCCACACGTGGCCCAGATTACGCCTTTATGCATTTCCTCTGATAGTTCTGCTCCCAAGAGTCCTGGCGAGGGTCCGTCAACAGGGTTTGCGCCTCTTATCGATAGCACCCCAGTGGCCGACCCAATTGTGGTTTTCGGATCTAATATCGTTCCTCGACGGCTCACCCTGGGTGATTCCAGTGAGGAGGGATCTTCTGTCTCAGGTGCAGGGGACAATATTTCATCACCGGCCCGAGTTCTGGAACCTTCACGTCTATTACTCCTTTGAAGAGGATTGGGGATCTGCAGGCTCTGTCAGTCTCCCCATCCTGCCTAGACTTTGCCCCTGGGCTAGTCAAAGCTATTCTGCATCCTCACCCGAACTATCTTCATTCTCGAAGCCTCCTGTCCTCCGCCTTTCACAGCTCCGGAGCAGGAAAGACTTCACTTACTGTGTCCAGTACGTGCTCTTCAGATTTACGTCCACCACATTAGCCAGTGGCGTAAGTCAGAGCAGCTTTTCATTTGCCGTGGGAGCCGCAACCGTGGATGCGGCCACCACTGGGTGAGAGATGCTGTTGCCCTAGCCTATGAGGCGCGTGGTCACACTTCGCCTCTGGGAATCAGGGCTCATTCGACCAGAGGGATTGCCTCATCAATTGCTCTGGCAAGAGGCGTCCCCTTGCAGCAGGTGTGTGGTGCGGCAGGCTGGTCCTCTCCACACGTTTGTTAGATTTGATAGTCTGGATGTCGATGCTACTCCGAGCTTGCGGATCCTCGAGTCAGCATCCTAGAGCTAGGTCTGAGACCTCCTTGGCTATTGTGCGCACACGCTACACAACCTGGGGGTCCAGACACTTGCAGTGCGGCGGCGTTGGTATTCTTGTTCCCATAGCGTTTTCACGCAGCATTGAGTGTAGCTTTTGAAAGGGAATGTCTCGGGTTACTTAGCTGTAACCCTCTTCCCTGATAAAGCGGGAACGAGATGCTGCGCTTCAATGCCGCACTGCTGGACATCCTTCAGACAAAATTGACCTGAGGATGTTTCCGGTTCACTCCTATTTATAACCGGCAGGTGCACCTTATCGGGTGACGTCACCTGACTGAGGTTATAAGCCGAAGTATTCGGCGTTTTGATACACACAGGCTTCACAACCGGAGAACAAAGAGATGTTCCCATAGCATTTTCGCGCAGCATCTTGTTCCCGCTTTGTACTTTTTAAAAAAGTCTTTTTTGACTGCTACACTGTAAACCCGAAGTGTAACTTAAACCCGATTAAGTTGGCAAAGGTCAAAATATTTGAGTTAATCAGTTACATCTGATTTTTTAATTAATGATGTTTCCAATTTTAAGTAAACAGAACTATCAATTTTTGAGTTTGTTGAACAAAGCAAAAAAAATGTTGCAGACCATCCAGCACGGGAATCAAACCCAGGGCCTTCCGCATGGCAGGTGAAGCACCTACCACTGCGCCACGGGTGCTCTATAGATTTTACATTGGTGGAAGTTTTACTTAAGTTATTGTTACTTACGTACTCAAAATTATTACTCATTCAATTACTTGAAAAACAGTACTCAATGTGTTTAATTACTTTGAGCATTAGGGTTTACAGTGTAGTGAACAATGTTTTTTTTACTCATTACACTATTGTACAGCAAATATCAATAGCTCTGATTCAGATTTTTCATGCTTGTTGTATAAAATACACAGATGTGGAAATTATCATTACTGTAGTATTTCTTCGATACAGCATATTGTTTTGACTTTTTTAAGAATTAATTATTTTCTAAAACTGAGATGACGGAAAATGTCACTTTGCGCGCGCGACCTGGCGGTCATTTCATGAATAACTTTGAAATGCGACTGATTCATTTTGGTCGCTGTCGTTTTGTCGTGGCGGTGAGTGCGGCGGTAATAGATATTCCCCTCTTCACACCTCTGTATATGCAATAAACAACACCCAATTAATTGTACAAATCTGTCAGTGATGTGGTGTTTAGGTGTTTTTAATAATATAAAGAAAACAAACATAAACACAGGTAACAAAACATAAACAAACTAAACTTGAAACTTGAAATTACGTTTAAATACATCCATCCATAAATATATGTAAGATACTTTTCTTTTCCCACGTGAGTCAGTCCGCGTCAGTCATGCTCTTTAACCAATCAGATGTGACCTCACCATTTCAACCAATCATAACCCGCCAGGAGCGCAGCCTAAATCCTGTTTACATGAAATAAACCTGCTTCCGAGCAGGTTTAAGCTCACGGACATGTTGCTATGACAGCAAGTGCGAGATGCATTTCGAAGAACGAAACAATCCAAGATCAGGACAAATCCACAACAATCAAATCCAGCTAAGTGAGTTAGCGATGTACGAAGAACGGACCCCAAGACACAACTGAAAATCCAGGCTTCTTATAGCCAAAGTAATCATCAGTCACCTCGGTTCAGGTGAGCGTTCCCATCACCTGACCGAGGTGCATCCTGGGAAACGAAGTTCAAAACTAAATATAGTTGCAAGCAACGCTAAGGGGCCCAAGCACCCTGTGCCATCGCTGCCCTGGGCGCACCGCACAATCTGTGTTATTCGAGTGTGTTAAGACCTCAAAAAAGACATTGCCACTCGGTTGCACCGCACAACCTGCACACATCACACACTATACAGGGCTAATGTCAGTCTGGGCCCTAAATATTTGTTGAGTGCATTAGTGTGTGTGTGTGTGTGTGTGTGAGTGAGATGTTTGTGTGTGATAGTGTTAACATTTGTGATGTGTATGTGTGTACAATAGGCCGCAGATGCTGGAAAATAAGCCTCACACTATGATGTTCCTGAATGTGATGTCACTAAACGTGATGTCACAGAAGGTGCCACTGAATATAATGTCACTCAATATAATGCCACACAAAAAGTTATTAATAATTTTGTGACGTAAGTTTAAGACATTATCAAGAAGATATCAATTTTGCATCCTCAAAATTGGATGTTAAGACTTCGAAAAGTCCAAAAGGGTGAAAAAAAATAAAAATAATAATCCTTAGGAAAACAAGAGGGTCCTGCGCACCTTATAGTGCTTGGGCCCTATACAAGAAACAGAAAATGTGCAAGGCGCCCTCTAGTGGTTAACCCTGACAGAACCCCCCCCTCAAAAGGAGCTACTCGGAGGTCCAGAGCACCCTCGCCAAGGTCCTATGCATGGGTTCGTCACACAGAGGCTGTTGATCGTGCCCTTTGGGCAGGGTGGCAGGGCAGGCTGGTCAGAAGAGATTTCTCCTCTTTCTGAATGCATGGCAGAGACGAGGTTCTTAAAGTGGGGCAAAATGATAACCGCGTCGTCGGCGAGGCCGGACAGCGGAGAGAGCACTGGGTCGTCGAACCCACACGACAAAACGAGCACTGGATCGTCGCCGAAGTCAGGCGGCGGAGTGAGCACTGGAATTGGGTCGTCACAGGAACAGAGCAGAGGGGCTGGCACGATGTCCTTGAAGCCAGCCAGCGGCGGAAGAAGTCCGATGTCCTCGAAGCCAGAGGGTTGAGCAAGCAGTGCAGAGCTCTCTTGGTTAACTGGGCCATCAGCGGGGCTCTCTGGCAGGTCTGGGCCTCCACTGAGGCTCTCTGGCAGGTCTGGGCCTCCACTGAGGCTCTCTGGCAGGTCTGGGCCTCCACTGAGGCTCTCTGGCAGGTCTGGGCCTCCACTGAGGCTCTCTGGCATGTGGAGGTGGGCGAGCTGTCTCTGGAGTATTGATCCTTCCTCCAGGAGGGTCTCCATGAGCGCCATCCCTCGCAGCATGGCAAAACTTCCGGCGTCTAGGGGTTAACCCTGACAAAATCATAAAAAAAATATTTATATTTATTTTTCAAAAGCACAAAATCAGATAATACAAAACAAGTTCAACAGCGACATCATTACGATACTATTACTCAGAAGCACTACTGCCTGAGAGCTGTGCTGGACATTATCTCCCAACATCAGGATGTAGGTGTAGGGCCTTGACACTTCAGCCTGCTGGAGATATTCCACAGTGGCTGAAGCCCCCCTAAAAATGGCCTAGCGACGCCCATGTTTTCGGCCATGGTCAAATAACGGATGAAATGCTGTACACAAACAGCAATAAAAAACATTATGTTTATTATTATAAAAAGCCTGAAGCACTTTGTGTGCATATAAGAATATTTACAAAAAATATATAGATTTTTTATTCATTCATGCCTTTTAAAGTTTTAGATATGTTGATCTGTTGATATATGTGATATGAAATATGTTGGCATATTCACAAATCAGGACATTCACATAGTTAACACTAACTGAACAACAGGTCTTCACTTTGTAATACTCCTAATAATAAATAATAAAAAGGAATATTTAGGCAAATACGCTAAATATATTTCACTTAAATATTACAGATTAATACAAGAAAAGAAGACGTGCTGAGCTTCAGTTCATACAAAAGGTCTAGGAAGGAAACAGTTGTCGTTATTTTACAAAATCTGAACATATTCAGTAAATTTGTGAATTACACAAAGTATCTGTAATGAGGCGGGCCGCGCGAGGGGCAGAGCCGTGCTTAAACTGTTCAGAACGGGTAGATCCGCAGGCTGCTACCATGCGGAGTTCTGAACACGCAAAGGCCATTTATACACGCAGTTGACAGACAACCCTAACCCTAACCCTAACCCTGAGGCAAAGCCTCTGTCTGTCTAAAATGCTGGTGAGAGAGAGCAAAAGAGAGTCACTATCATTATTAAAATAATATGAAGCACATATACACACATTCATCATGAAAGATCTATTGTAAAACAAAATAAAATTCATGTTTGCTTCAGCATTGGAAACAGTATTGTTTTAGGCTAATTAATTATACACAATTCTTCATTGTACTTGCTCTGGCTTTTAGATAAAGTCCTTCCATGCGCCATCTGGCGGTTAGTCAGTGAACCACAACACATTTATTTAAATTCCCGAATGTTGCTTGAGAGATCTAGCGGAAAAAGCATGCATTCTTAATAGCCAGATCTGTACATACATACATGTCATTATTGGTTGAGATGTGTTATTTAGATTCAAGTGGCTAAGTAGCTATAACATTTTGGATTTAGGCTTTCAACAATATAATTAAATATATTTAAGTTCTTTTTAGCAGCTGCTGTCTCTTGTGATTTCTTTTCACACCTGTGCCGACCCTGTTTTATCCAGGCCCACCCGCTGTTCAATTTCTGGCAACGAAACAGTGTTAATGCTTTAATCAGTGTTAATTAAACCGTGTAAAGTGTCAAGAGAGGCCAGCTAGTACAACATAACAATCACATCATATATATATATATATATAACAAGTCAACCATGATTAAAATCTGTTGATGATATTTGTGCTATTGTCTCTTTACAGATTGTTCGATTGCGGTGTGTCAGATAAAGGCTGTGCTGTTCTGGCTTCAGCTCTGAAATCAAACCCGTCACACCTTAGAGAACTGGATCTGTCTAAGAATAAAATAGGAGACTCAGGAGTGAAGTGTCTCTGTGCTGTACTGGAGAATCCTCACTGTAAACTGGAGACACTGAGGTAAGATCATCTCTCTGAGAGTCACATGACTTGCACATGACCTGCTTCTCAGTCTCCTCCTCCAATAGTTCTCCAACACATTCTCCAATAGTAAGACTGAAGCAAAGGTTTTGTTCATCCAATGTCATGGGGAGGAAGATTGTTACTCTTCACTGCTCACTGAAGATTTCTCACAGAGTCTTTGGGCCAGACTTAGCTATGTAAGAAACCACAGGATAAATTGGCTTAATTTACCTACAGTGTGTCTAAAATTAGGGTAAAAATACTTAATTACACTAAGTAACAATGAATTAATGAATGAATTAGTGCATGCTCACTATTGTATGTTTTAATATAGAGATTTAAATAATGTATGTGCAAATGTCTCTAACTCCAATCCATAGCCAGTCAGTCTATGTTGGACTATAATGTTACTGAAATTTTTGACAGCAGTAATCAGAGAACAGAAAATTAAGACAACCCTTTTCACATCTTTTATATGCACTCTGGTTGGCTGGTCAGGGGAGCGGATATCAAACGTTAGCCAGTTGTTTTGTCTTTTGCAAAAGCAATAATGGCAGTGTAATCTTTGAATCCAATTAGAGAGAAAACTAGCATAAACTCTTGTTTAGGCTATAATGCATGTGTGTACAGCTCAAAACCTCCATCAGTTATTGAAGATAGCATCTATTTACAAAAATTGCTCCAGTTTTTTCAGAGAATTGAGCTCCAGACAATCTCTAGGTGCTCTGTGCTCATGTACCCCACTGTCACGGCGTGCGTCTGTGATGGGCATGCGCCCAAATATATTATCGCTCCTCGCTCACTCCGTAGGCTCCCTAGGTAGGAGGCACCCCCTTCTGCAGTTATGCAAAGTGTAATTAAGGTTAATATGATCTCAGCCTTGCTCTGCATTATAAAAGCAAGGTGCGGAGTTTAGTCCGGGGTCCGGGAAGTACATAATGCGGTGGAACTTGAGAGAGTGGCATGCGAGTGGGGCGATATGACACGCCCCAGGGACTTCTGCCCTTTGATCTCCGCACTGGCACTCCACCACCTTTCGCCAGCTGTGTGCCCGCTTGCCCAGCACTGCCTTGGAGCTGTACATGCACCTTCTCACCTTCTTTCCTATCCTTTCTTTCCATTCTCCCTCCTTTAACCCTTTCCTTCCCCAATTATCCTAAATAAATTATCCTTTTCCCTTTAAGACCTCACCTTGTGACCGTGCTTCATGGTTCCATGCACTAAGGGTCGAACCCGTTACACACACCCAAATAAGCCTCATCTCAGCAAGAATTTCAGAAAACTACCAGTAGCTCTCATGTCTCATGTGCCAATAGTCAACCATACTGCACTTCGTTAGCACATACAAATAAAATAATACATTTACCAAATGTAATCTTAAATGTATTTTTAGGTAAATGATTAATTAATCCTCACTAAAGTTGTGTGCAGAAAGTCTGTTAGCATATTTAGGACCCAAGCACTATAGGGTGCGCAGTTCCCACTTGTTTTCCTAAGGGTTCATTTTTTCCCCCACACTTTTGGGATTTTTGTGCATCTTAACATGCTCAAAAATTCCTTTGGTTGGAATCTGCTGCCATTAGGATGCCTGAGAGTCTGGGCCACGGGTGTAGCACGGAGCCCTCAGGGGCCCTCACAAGCAATTTTGCTGCATAGCTCATACACACTCACACGTATGTACATGAAACTTGTTGAGCCGAACATCTTATTTTGCATGTCTTGGGCTCAACTCAACAAGAGGCCAGTTATTTTGGGTTGTTCGCAAAAACACACCCAATGGATTTTGATATACTCCTCCTAGGTAATTTATACTGATCTAAAGACATTGAGGATGCAAAATTGTAGAGGGATTTTTGAAATCTCAAATGGGTCAGCCATGACGATGCCTTAAACTTAGGATGAAAAGTGGTTAATAACTTTCTGTGTGGTATTATATTGCGTGACATTATATTCAGTGACATCACATTGAGTAATATCATCATGTTTTTCTTCCAGCATCTGTGGCCTATTCTATACATGTACACATCACAAATGTTAACACTCACACACACACACACACACACACACACACACACACACACACACACACACACACACACACTCATGCACAAACACACCCATACATCACACACACACATGCACACATACATGCACACACTTTACAAATGTTAACACGCTCACACTCACACAAACACACACATGCATGCATGTACACACACACACACACACACACAGACACACAATCACAAATTTTTACACTCACGAACTCACATCTCTCTCACACACACACACACGCAAAAACACACACACATCACACACATACAATGTACTATATACATCACAAATATTAACACAGACACACCCCACACACAAACATGCACAAACACATTTACTTGTCACACACAGACTGACACACACACACACACACACACCAACACACTCAACAAATATTTAGGGCCCACACACAAGTTGACATCAGTGTGTGTGACTATATAGTGTGTGAAGTGTGTAAGTTGTGCGGTGCACCCGGGCGGCGATTGCTTTTTGTAGGTCTTAACATGCTAAAATAACAAATGGGTTGTGCGGTGTAGGTGCAGGCCGCGAGCTTCTTCAGATCTCCTGTGGTGCCGCAGTAGTGAGAGCAGAGGCGTTGGAGCAGAACCGCAGGATCTGTAGCATTGTAGCAGCACTGAGACGTGAGGCTGAGCCGTAGTCCTGAAAGCAGAAGCATTTATCAGAGCCATGAAACCCACCTGCGATGTAACAGTGCAGAGACATTAAACTTGAGCCGTGGTCGTGAAGGGAGAAGTGTGAGATCTGAGCTGTGAAGTCTGTCCGCGATGTCATTGAGCCAAAACGTGAAGCTGAGCCATAATCAAGAAAACGAGAGCGAGAGTTCAAAGCCGTGAGATCCGTCAGCGAGGGCGTAGAGCAAAAGCGTTAAGCAGAGCCGTAGTCGAGGAAACAAGAGCAAGAGTTCAAAAGTCGTAAAATCGGAGCGAAGCGATGAATCCAAATCGGGAGACAAGAAATGGGAAAACAAGAAACCAAAGCGAGATCGATATCGTGAAAGCCATGAAAGGAAACGCGGAAATATTGAGGTGAAGAAACGCACAATAATCTGGCAACGAGATAAGCCTTCCTTATAAGGAAGAAATGAGCGCAGGAAGAGAAACCGGTGTGCAGGCGGGGCAGTCTGGGGGTGTTTGAGGAGACATGACAGCATGGGAAAGGAAACGTCAAAGATGAAAGTGGTCATAGAACAGCGTGAGTGAGCAGACAGCGTGACTTTGTGGGGTTAATGTTTACTTTCTCATTCTGTTTTTTATTATAAAAAAAATTAGAAAAATGTGTCATTAAGTCATAGTTGAAAACTAGCTATATCTGCATTCTTTTTGAAATATATAACTATCATATTCATCTAGTGTTTGTTGATCATTTAAAAGGGGGGAATGTCGTATTAAATCCAGATGAAGTGCCATAAACTGTTATCCATCACATATACACTTAATTCATGTTCTCATTATGTATATTATTTTGTGTATTTACAAGTAAAAACACATTTTGCATTAAATCCATACATAGCTGTAAGTCATTCACAAAAATGCTTGACTTAAATTTCAGTTATATTGTAAAACTTAGTGATGGTGTGTAACCCACAGTTGGGGACCAGCATTGTGGGATATCTAGAAAATATGGAGATGACTGGAGCATTGTTCCATGTTTTGTTCCTTGAGGATGAAACAAGACCTTTGGTGTTGTTGGAGACATTGCTATTGAGACAGACTCTTTGGTGGAGCCTGTTGATGTTTGTTTGAAAGTTTTTTTTGTCTTTGATGTTAACTACAGAAAGCAATATCTTCCCACCTTGGATTTTCTCCAGCATACTTTAAATAAGATTGTTGAACATTGGTCCTTATCTGTTACATTTTTTAGGTCAACAGTTTCCCCATAAGAAGTAATGGAAACACAAATTATTTATTCCACAGTCCAAAAGAAAAAAATACAAATAAAAAAAGAGTACAAATAAATCCCGACAGATAAGAGTTTGTGTTTATGCGCGCAGGCACTGTCTACTGTATGTGTCTATTTGTTAGGAATGAGCCCCTCCCCTCTCCCTCTTCTCGTCTTACACAGTAACGGAAAGACAGTTTTATCTGAAAAATTAACAAGGAACATCGCTAATGACACTCGCGTGAGTGCACACTAAAGGAATCACAGCTGTAAAGTAAAAATAAAACAAAGTAACCTTCACTTTACCTTTGAAAAGAATCGCGACAGAGCAGCGTTTCCATTAGAGAAAAAGAATGTGTGTGTGAAGGTGAGAGGAGGAGGGGTGTGTGTGTGAAGGTGAGATGAGGGTGTGTGTGTGTGTGTGTGAAGGGGCACAGTGTCTAATGACCTGCACGCACACAAAGTGCCGGCTGATACAGAGAGGGAAAGAGAAAATGGATCTTTAACCTCTCTAATGAGACTTTCTTTTGCTTTACACACGCGCACACGTGTTATAATAAACAGTACATGCGCGCTGTACACACACATACAAACGCAATATAAAAGATGTTTTACGCATACACACGAGGTCACAGTGTTATAGTAAACAGTACACACATGCACGGATGTTGATTATACTAGGGGAAGACAATTACCCACAATTCCGCAGCGTAAGAGAAAGAAAAAAACATTGACTCAATTGTGATCACGTGACACTCGGCGTCAAAACAAAACATGATACTCGGTATTCATAAACCAAGACTTGTTTGTTTTCCAAGTCAAAATGTATTAAAAATCTTTGTTTGTCTCGCGGAACACTCGCAAACCACTGTACTCGAAATCCAGGGTTTGTAGTTAAAATAAATAGGTAAAATATTAAGATGGGATCTGTTTGATGTAATGTGTATACGATTTGTATTGAAAACCTTCAAATAAAAAAGTGTTTAAACATTGTATTAAATGCAAAAAAAAAAATGGAATTCAAATCAGATTTCCAGGGGCCTCTTAGTTATTCATTTATTGAATATGTAATATAATATCATAATATAATTGATTATGTTACATTTTTTTTTTATATTTAACAAATTGTCACCTTGGGATTTTATGGTTCTGTCTAATATTTTTGTCAAAATTGAGTTATTCACATTTTCTTATTCTGTGACGATCTATTTACATTATGTGAAGTTGTGTACATTTTGGGACTTTTTTGAAAACAAAATGGTTTAATCTACTAAATCAAATGGAATGTGTCTACCCAGCCAGAGTAAATTTTACCCACTGGTTGGGTCAAATGGTAAAACCCAGAACTTGGTTCAAAACAACACAATACGTGTTCTGTCCATTAGTGACCAAGCGACTGGGTTATGATTGGGTTGCTTTTCCAACTTCCATCAGACTAAAGAACCTATTTGGATGTATAGTAAAATGTTTCCAAATGAGAAATTTGTTTAGTTGACATAATTCAACTTCCAGATAACCTCACCTGGAAGACTGAGAATCTGCTTCTTGTAGCCTCATAATAAAAATAAAAATAAACTGACGGTAAAAGTCACACCTATTTTAAAAAACTCAAAAGACTAAACAGCTGTATGGCCATAAGAAAACCACTTGTTTGAAGATAATTTAGAAAATGGTTGGATTTGCTACCAGACCTTGGAGCAATAGATAAAGATCAGGTGGTCTGATGAGTTCAAATTGACCCTGTTCCAGAGTGATGAGTACTGTACATCAGTGTAGGGTTTCATAATGTAGACAAAGAATGGCCGCTGCATTATTTGCCATTATTATGTAGGGTTTCAGCTCTAGGTCAGACGTGAATCCAGTCTTTCAAAAAAAAAAAAATTGAAAGTTAATGGAGTTTTCTAGTAATGTTTACTAGACCAGAGAAAATCACAAGAGCAGAGCCTTGGATTTAATCTTACTGTTTAAGTATGAATTAAGCTCCAATTTTCAGCAAGGTATGAAGCTTTGTTTGTTTATTTGCGTAATGTGTAGTTCTCATCCATTGGTTCAACTGCAGAGAAGGGTATCACAGTGTTGCTGATTGGTTGGTTGTATGATGTTGAGATGACATCTTTCAGGAAAGCCCTTCGGTAAGGCGTTGGTTGCCTGGTTATCAATGGCGGCGCTCTGGATCTACTTCTGAGAGTTTCTTCATTGCAGGACATTGCAGGCACAAAGTCTTGTTGAAACATCCCATATCTTGCATACCCATTCATACCTTTATCTATAGCAAGGGTTAAACAGGTTGATTTCACTCCCTAAGTTTACGATTAACATGTTCAATCATATAATTTTATATTTGCCCTATCATTTCTTTGTTCTTGAGCCAAGAGATGAAGCAGGAAACGCATTCTGGTGATCAGCAACTGCCGGGGGGGGGGGGGGCAGGGGTGGTTGTGAAACTCACTTCCTTCTTTAATGGCTTGCTGATTTGCACCATTTGAGGTCAGGTCATGGTTGGTGAAAGCCATCTGGATTTTCTCTTTTGACCGGGTCATGTTTTCAGCTGCTTTACACCACTGAGAGATAACATTGCCAGCATGGCGCCATTTTGCTGGAAGGTGACAGATTCACGGCTCCCTTTGAGGTGGCCTGCTAATCTCAACATCAGGGTAAAAAGGAAAGATGTGATGCACCCATTCTACATAGTGCCCACTGTACAATCATGTGGAGACAGGGTTATGATATAGGGGTGGCTTCAGTAAGTTAGGTCCAGGGTCATTATGTGGGAATAAAATAATATGGGAATAAAACGTTTATTTAAAAGTTCAGTTGTTTCAATGACTCAAATGTACTGAATTACAAGGTTATAACATTATAGTTGATTATAACAAACAAATGATAATAAACGCTCACATAATTATGAATATTCTCAGTATTTTACCAACATAACTTCTAAGTAAATCTGTTGATGAAGTGTGTGTCATTGTGTCTCTTTACAGGTTGCGTGAGTGTGATGTCTCAAACGAAGGCTGTGCTCTTCTGACTTTAGGTCTGAGATCAAATCCCTCACACCTGAAAGAACTGGACCTGTCTAATAATAATGTAGGAGACTCAGGAGTGAAGCATCTCTCTGTTCTACTGGAGAATCCTCAGTGTAAACTGGAGAAACTAAGGTAAGGTCATTTCTCTAATACACCAAGGTGGTTCTGGAGCTATTTCTGAGCCAGTGCCTAATTTTCAACCAGTTTTTTGTTTACAGACAGCCAAAGTACCAGCCATCAAACAGAAAAACTGTTTCCACCAACACTGCTGGGCTAGATCAAAGAACCACTTGTAACAATCAGATTTTGTTATTAATCGAGTTACACTAAATATGGGTCTTTTATCTAAATTCTAGAGTGGGATAAGCCTAGCGGAACAAGAAAAGAATCACAACAACAATGAACCAAAACCCAAAGTGTATTAAGTGACAAAGAAATCCAAATAGTGCACCAAAAAACACAATATTTACGAAATATGAACAAATACCAAAAAACGGATGTGTGTGTGTGGATAGAGTAGGAAGTCCAGAGTTCGGGTTATTTATGAGCGTGTTTGTGAATGTGTGTAGCGGGAGAGATGGCTCGCTTTCACCGGTAACAATGACACTGGAAACTGTCTGGGAGCACAAAGACGGATCAAGAAGTGTTGTTGTCATGTCACGTCAAGCCGCAGCCTTGCCATGATCACCTGAGCACTCCCGTTCCATGCTCCCAACCACTCCTTTCATCTAACTGCCTTACTTCCCGCTCTCCACACCTGTAGTCTATCACTGATTAATTCTCATACCCATTTAAGCCACGCTCTGACACCACTACGTTGCCAGTTTATTGTGTGCCTTTCCAGCCTCAAATTTACCAGCATTATCTCTCATCTCAGCCTGCCTAGTATCAACCTTGCTTAGTTTTTTCAGACCACATCTTTGCCTTTGACCACATACTCGTGCCGGTACTCCGTGCTTCCACATTACAGCGAGACCCTTCCTGCTCACACCGCAGTGCGGAATTGACGCCACGGCTTCGAAGCACTACCCTGCCACCTCGAGTCAGTCACAAGCACTCCAAAACACCACTTCAATCCTTATCGACTCCCAGGATCTCCACTTGGATCCACCACACCCCATATTGACCCGGACGGTTGTAAATCAGTCCAGAAGGGATTAATCCAGTAAATGGGAAAATCCAATGTGGCACGATATTCATTTTCCTGAAATCTCCGTAAATAGTGCTGTCTCACCAAAATCTCTCCACCCCGAGTTGCTTCCTGGGTACTCTTTTATGCCGGATGACATGACCCAGCACGTCATTGGGATTCGCTTGCCCTGCAGCCACGCATGCTCGCAAGAGCTCAACCCCGGAACCAAACCACCGACAAAACCGACATCGGGACAAAATGAAACTTATCGGGTGTGATTATAAGACAAAGCAGTTTTTTTTTTATTTTCTTTTTGTTAAACTACTTAAAATTGCACTTTAAATTTCATTGTACTTGTTGCAATGACAATAAAGACTATTCTATTCTATTCTAACCTTTTTCAAATGTATATTACACCTTAATGAATTTATTAAAAATTAAACTGGCCAATGGGAAACTTACGTTCTGTACAAATGTCATTACCAATGAAGAACTAAAATGCAATACACAGATTATTATTATTTATTTTTAACCAAGAAGTGAAGCAGTGAGATACTGTTTGTGTTCAGTGGTTTCTGTCTACAAATATAATTTAGAGCCAAACCTATTTTATACATTTATAACTGAATGTTCAATATTTTCTCATAGCCAACCCAATTAAGCCTACAGTACATGTAGATTCTAATAAAGGGAGCATTTCCCACAATTTCTCCCACACATGCTCTAAGTCTGCGAATGTTTAAGTAGCCAGTGTGTTAGAGGAATGTGCAGGGCATCACCAGGCTTTAGTGTTAAGTCAATAACATACGATATACAGGTCAAACTGCATTTGAAAATTAATCAAAATGAGCAAAGTCAAACAGAATCTCTCTAAGTAAGTATGGATAATAATAGTGTAACCCCATGGGTAGGAATTTCCACCCAACAGCCCACAACAAAAAGTAAATAAGACAAAGAACTAACTAACTTCTTAGAAAAAAAAAGAGTTTTCCTCTTAAAAAAAAAAAAAAAAGCATATTACCCTTACTTTTGCAAAGACTTTGAGTGACCATTTGCCATATACCTGTCTGCTATATTCTATATTTAATAAAACTATTGAAACAAAATTGTGTATTTTCCTTATTTAATATTTAATAACGCTTCCTGAACATTGTTGTCCATACATTTTATGTATATGGAAAACAGTGAAACTTAAACACAAACACAAAGGACGAATAAAAGAATGTACAAAACATTAACACTTTTACCGTGTTTAAATAAACAAATAGTTACTGCATTATGTTTCAAGACATCCTTAATTTAAATTTTTCTCCTAATTATATGTCCACAAATACTTTGACAACATACTGTCAGGGTTAACCCCTAGAGGGCGCCTGGCGCCCAGAGGCTCTTGTATTTTCGTTGTAGTTTTGGTTAAGTAAACTTCATTTCTAAAGATGCACCTCGGTCAGGTGATGGGAGCGCTCACCTGAACCGAGTTGGCTCATTAGTTTCTTTATAAATAGTCTGTTTAAGTTGTGCTTTTTGTCTTGCATTTGTTGAATTAGAATTCGTGTGTGACAGCTTATCGGTTTTATGCCGCCCTTAGTCACAACGCGACGGCTGAGGTTCTTTTCACAGATGTTTAATATGTTCATTGACACCATAGGACACTTTTGCCTGCTTGTGCACTAAGAGAGGGGGTTTATCTTAAACTTTCTTGGCTGGATGGCTTACATTCATCAAGAGAAAATCCTATACACCCGCACACCACAGCATCGCTCGTCAAACAGGAAGTGGCATGCAAAATGCAATATGGGAAAAGAAATAAAACATGACCAAAGTTCTTGTATCTTAATCAAACAAACGATAACTGAATACAAAACCCACAAGTAACATTATAAAATAATCAAAATATAAAATTATACTAATTAAATCAATCAACATTAATTGAAATAAACACGTGTTCAAGTACACAAGTGCCATCTAGTGGAAACGAAACAAAACTGTGTGTCAGCAAATACAGGCTTGGTTTGTTCATGTTTGAAAGTTGTGTTTGTTTGTTTTATTTCATTATTATTATTAAAACATCTCAACCGTCTTAAACCTCTGCATTTATGCCTCACTTACACCAACACCACAAGTGTGACACATACTCTTATCAACTTATCAGCAATTATCAAGAATTGCATTTCATATGAATGTCACATATGAGACGCGCGGACAAACACACACACACTCTCCATGCACACACACCTACAGTATGAGATGTGTGCGCTGGCACACAAACCTTCCATGCAGACGCGCACACAATCTCTCCGTGCAGGGAACAACTGAACAACAGGTCTTCACTTCATAATACACCTGAATAAAAAGGAATATTTAGGCATATACGCTGAATATATTTCACTTAAATATTACAGATTAAAACAAGGCAAGCAGACGTGCTGAGCTTCAGTTGTGATGCGGACAAAATGTCTAGGAAGGAAACGGTTTTTGTTATTTTACAAAATCTGAATATATTCAGTAAATCCATGAATTACACTCAAAGTATCAACTCCAACGATGAAGTCTGATTTAATTTGCTGGGGAAATACAATTTAGGCAGAGACGTCCGTTCTGTCTTGTTAATTCATCTAAACCCCCCTACAGTATTTGCCAACAGCGCAACCAGTTGGATAAATTCACATCTACTGTGAATGAAAGGTGAGAAGAGATTCAGCAGAACATTCTGACACCGTGCTTGCTCTGAAGGACTATATTCGACAAGAATATAGAGAATAAGAATTGTATTCATAATAAGATAATTAATTAAATAATAAAATTAATTAATCAAATAAGGACTTTATCCAAAAGACAGACCAAATTTCTCATTCACAGCTGAAGTAGTTAAATATGCTTATACTGTAGATACGTAGGTTATATTTTAAAAGTACAATTGCAAGTAAATTACAAACTGCATGTAATGTAAAAAATTAATGAAACAGTATTAGACACCTGTACAGTATGTGACATGGTAGTATATAGAATGAAAAAGCTATTTACACGAGTGCTCAAATGTAAAGCAAACGCAATTATTAATTTATTGTGTATATTTAACTTCATTCAGTCTTTTAAGTTACATGAAAAATAACGTGCCTAAAAGCCCACTATTATTTTCTGTTAAAATTTAAAGATTCCTGCGCGTGTGTGCAAAAAGATGAAGTGCAACAAAGAATACAAAAGTGTATCATTTTTAATAAATTAATAAAAGTCTGCCTAAAACAATATCTCCAATGCTGAAGTAAACATTATCATTTTTTTTTTTGATAATTCGCTCAATAAAACGTGACAGCGCGCTCCGAGGTGAACACCCGCAGACCCCCAGTTACTGTAATCCCTCTTCTCACCTTTCATTCACAATAGGTGTGAAGTTATCAAACTGGTTTCACTGATGGGGGAATTGGCAGAATTGAGGGGTTTAAAAAGGATTAACAAGACCGAGCAGACGTCTCTGCCTAAAATGTATTTCACCATCACAATGTACTGAAGCTCACCACGTCTTCTTTCCTTGTTTTAATCTGTAATATTGTGAAATAATAAGTGAAATGTATTTTGCATATATGCTTAAATATTCCTTTTTATTTATGGTCATGTGTATTATGTTTCATCTGCATTATTGCGAGATGCGATGACTTTCTGGCATTTTTATAAATAAATAAATCGCACAGGTTTATCAGCCTTTTGATCAAAACGCTGCCTTTTGTAAAGTGAAAGTTTACGGACAAATCGGGGTTTATGCACGGAGGTGAACAGCTTTATTTTAGTCATAAATTCAGAATTACATTCCAGCTATTATTTCCAGCTGTGGTCAAATAATGGATGAAATAATGATTCAATGCTGGACACAAACAGCAAAAAAAACATGATTATTATTTTTATAAAAAGCCCGAAGCACTTCGTGTTCATATTTGTTCATTCATGTCTACTGATGGTGCTTAATGTCGACCCATTTTTACGTTTTAACGAAGATATGTTGGCATATTCACGAATCAGGACATTCGCGTAGTCAACACTATCAGATAATTAAATCAATTTCAAGACCATTTAAACTGAAGCATTGCCATGTCTTTCATTGTTTTGTCCCTGTTAAGACATTACAAAAACTATACAAGAAACTTATTATAAATTTTAAAGCACGATTTAGGGAGTCTCTTTGCATCATAATGAACATAATATGAAGCACATATACGAACATTCATCATAAAAGATCTATTGTAAAACAAAATAAAATTCATGTTTGCTTCAGCATTGGAAACAATATTGTTTTAGGCTAACTAATTATACACAATTCTTCATTGTACTTGGTCTGGCTTTTAGACGGGTATTCAGTGAAGCACAATATATTTATTAAAAATGTGGGATCTCGCGGCATGGTGCGCGCCGATCTTCGGGATCTCTCTGGAAAAAGTGTGCATTCTTAATGGCCAGATCTGTACTTCATCTGGACTCTTCCCTTCAGTTTGGGTCACCCAAAGATCAAAGGTCATTCAAAGATAACAAACTGCTTTCGTGCTGTTTCCTTTTGTACCAACTCTCCCCAGAGGAAAAATACGGCATTGGCCAAACACTCTCTCTCACCAGTTCTTTCCAGCCCATGATCTGGCACCTGAAGCCACTGTCTTGCCTCCTCAATGTCTTGTGGAGGCAGTACTACTAAATGTCAAATTGTGGTCAAGAACATGCTCCATCAGGGACCTGGTCCCCCAGAGACACCACAAGATAAACTGGAGGCGGAACGGCCCCTTGTTCTGGAATGGGAACATAGCTCTAGACTGGCCTGCCACCCTGGTGCAGTACAGACGCTGACTCTTCTTTAATAACGGTTTTGGTGGCCCACCATTAAAGGAGACACTCACTGCTTCGTTAACACCTGCGACTCTTGCACCAGGAGCAAAACCAGCAACCAGCTTCCCTTAGACCTCTACCGATTCCTCACAGGCCCTGGTCCCCACGCACACTCCCGCTGCTGCACGTGGCTGGAGTTGAGTGAGCTCAGCTGTCATAGCTTGTAGTCCTTGGGACTGCTGCTGATTGCTGGTCTGTAGCAGATGGCTGACAAACTGTTCCAGGGTTCGGCTGCCTGCATTAGCCACAATTATAAATCTTTTAAGCTTGGCAGGCCTGACCAAAGACACGTCAGCGAGTGTACAAAAAGATAGGGCTGTTTTATTTAATCTGCTCAATTGGTACATGGATAAAGGGAGTGAGGATCAGGTGAAGATGTAAAGAGTGCAGGCCCTTTGGCAAAAGACAGTGGCCTGTCGTGGCAGATCAACAGCAACAGCTGGCTGAGGCTGAAGGCATAGAAGCCAAAGAGGCTGTCGTGTTTTGGCAGAGGCTCCTTCTTAGTGATTTACCTCATGTTGGAGAATATCTGCAGCAATCAGTTTTGCCAAAACACAGAGGAAGATCATGAGTTCGTCACCCAGGAAGTGCTACTCACCTGACTGATGCTCTGTTTTCCTTTTATATTTTGCTGATGACTATAGGATGGTGAGTAATAATTCACTTCCAGCTGCAGTATGTTACAGTGCCCCAATCCCCTATCAGCATTTGCGGTGCAGCTGGCCTTGGTGCTGATCGTGTGCTTTGCTTTCTATTTATTTTGTGGAGCAAGGAGTGGGCAGATGATAAGAGTCATTGGCTAAAGGCTAGTTATTAAGTTATTAATTAGAATAATCAGAATGTTATTATGAATATTTTTTCAAACACATCAGCTTTTAAGTAAGTTTTAAATGAAGATAATCTGCAAATGAATGTGTGGTTTTGTGTACAGGTTGGAGTGTTGTGGTGTCTCAGATGAAGGCTTTGCTGCTCTGATTTCAGCCTTGAGATCAAACCCCTCACACCTAAGAGAACTGAATCTGTCTGGGAATAATATAGGAGACTCAGGAGTGAAGTGTCTCTCTGCTCTACTGGAGAATCCTCAATGTAAACTGGAGACACTGAGGCAAGTTCATGTAAATGTGATTAATACAACAAGGTCTAATCTTCAACCACGTCATAATAATAAAAAAACAAAAACTTTATCTGTACATAAAACACAGTGACTGTTGTTCTTGTCAATACGAAATAAACAATTCACACAGAACTATTTAAAAAGTACATGAAACAACTTCATAAAGTGTGTCGCATCCAAAGGGGGAATAAAAAAAAAAAATGCACTGTAAAATACACTCTGTCTGATCACACATGGTCTGATTTCCTTTGGACACAAGGAATCTGATTTCTGATTTGCACACAAGGAAATGTGCAAATTCCGATGAAAAATGAAAACAGATTTTGTTGTAAGGTGTAAAGGAAATTGTTAGTGAGGTAATTTTTAAATACATGATGAATGTTACCTAGTTCGTAATAAAACCAATTGTCTACTGCCACAAGAAAGTCAGTGCTGTTGTTGCTCTGCCCTAGATTGAAAGATTGGTGTGTGTGTGTGTGTGTGTGTGTGTGTGTGTGTGTGTGTGTGTGTGTGTGTGTGTGTGTGTGTGTGTGTGTGTGTGTAAAACACAATATGTCTTTTTTTCTCTCTGCAGATTGCGTAGTTGTGGTGTCTCAGATGAAGGTTGTGCTGATTTGACTTCAGCTCTGAGATCAAACCCCTCACACCTGAGAGAACTGAATCTGTTTCATAATAAAATAGGGGACTCAGGAAAGAAGCTGCTCTCTGCTGTTAAGGATGATAAACATTACAAACTACAGAAACTAATGTAAGTAATGACATTTTAGATAAATGTTTAAAAAAAAAACCTTTAGGTATATTTATTAATATACCTATATTTATTTAGAATAAATATAGTATAATAATAAATATCTGATTTATATCATATATCATATAGTATAATAATAAATATCTGATCTAAATATAGAATAAATATAGATCAGATATTTATTATTATACTATATGATATATGATATAAATCAGATATTTATTATTATACTATATTTATATAAATAAATATAGATCAGATTAACAGATCTTTTAATTAATTTATTTATTTTGTGGAGCAAGGAGTGGGCAGATGATAAGAGACGCTGGCTATAGGCTGGTTATTAAGTTATTAATTAGAATAAACAGAATGTTATTATGACTGATAATTTTTCAAACACATCAGCTTTTAAGTAAGTTTTAAATGAAGATAATCTGCAAAAGAATGTGTGGTTTTGTGTACTGGTTGTGTAATTGTTGTCACAGATCTGTATTAATCAAGTTATGATTAATACAGATTTTTCTTTTATATTCAGTGTGTGATGAACATCTTTGTGTGATGAAGATTCCAGTGCTCCTGCATTTCCATGTTGGAATAGAGAACATGTTTTCAACCTCACAATTTATTTAGTCAATGCTGTGTGATTATTCAATTATGCCGTGTTTATTAGTTTTATTCTTAAATACTGTATTTTTTATTCATTTTGTCTTACATGCATAGTGGAGCTGTTTTGTTGGATATACAACTAATATTGACATTGTATTTAAGTACTTACAGGTTCCTAAATAATGTTACATTTACATTAGGCATTTGGCAGATGCTCTTATTCAGAATGACTTACATTTCACATGTGAGCATTTGAGGGTTAAGGGCCTTCCTCAAGGGCCCAACGGTCCGATTTCTTAACCACTGAGCTAGCCCAGACAAGACAAATGTCACAAATCATAAATGTTTGTAATATTTCTTCAAAAATATGTTTATTTTTATGTTTAAAAACGAAGAATTGTTATAATACACTAAAAAAAACACCTGTTGAATGTCATTTAAATAGGCCACATTTTTCCACATTAACAGTCACTTGGTCTCATGTTTGTTGAATGCAGTTAAAATGTTTATACCACAAGGATCACGGTCTCACTGACTCATGGTGATTTTGTTAAAACTTCTACAAAATAAAATCATCTACTGTACATCACACTGAACCGATGTAATTTTCCTTAAAATTAAACACATCTCTATTATATTAAACCAGTGTGATGTCCCTGAAAGTTAAACTTAACTATTGTACATTAATATAATAACATAATATATATTTACAGTAACACATGGTTTTAAAATGTAATTGCCTACATTTAAAGTATTTATTTCATTTACCCAGTGTAGTTGGGTTAACATAAGTGTTACATCAATATTACATATTTTTCCCTCACATACATTGATTACTTTACTGCATTATTTGTTGCCTACAGTATTTTGATTATCTTGTAGCTGTTTTCATACATTAACATGCTTTCAGAAATTAGCACAAAACTTAATAACATTTTATTTGTATAGTGCTTATAACAATTGACCAAGCAGCTTTACACAATCAAAAGAATTATATAAGTGTATGAGAAGTGAACATGTATGAATCAATGATATTAATGATAAGACTGTTCCTGATGAGCAAGCCGAGGACGATGGCGACAGTGTCAAGGAAAAACTCCCTGAGATGGTAATAAAAAGAAACCTTGAGAGGAACCAGACTCAGCAGGGAACTCATCCTCATTTGGGTAAAACGGATAGCAGGGATTGATCTGCATCATACTGTGTGAGATTGGAAGTTCAGTATAACAGGAGATGTGATCAAGTTAAAATTGAGTCCAGTTCGTTATTTGAGCCTCAGGTAGACTGTAGAAAACTCCAGTCCTGAACTATCGAAGGACTGAAATCACAAGTCCTCAGAGAAAACTGTCTGTATCAGCCAAGGACAAGACCGTCTTTGTGGAAAAGTGGAACTGTCCCCAGTCACCACGCGCATCCCAAACTATGACAGTATAACTAAAAGGGAGAGCCAGAAGGAAACACAGACATGAGGGATCCTTGAGATGTAAAGCAACCAATCACGTGGTACTGACAGGCAGCCTGCATTCTTTAACAGTTCACTCAGATACTGCGGCGCGAGACCATTTAGTGATTTATATGTCAAAAGTAGTATCTTAAAATCATTGCGAAATTTCACAGCGAGCCAATGCAGTGTAGATAAAATAGGGGTGATGTGCTCGTATCTTCTGGTTTTAGTGAGGACTCTCGCTGCTGCATTCTGTACTAACTAAAGCTTGTTTATACACCTAGTTAAACAACCAGACAGTAAGGTGCTACAATAGTCCATCCTAGAGGTGATAAAATCTTCATGTATGTTTAAATGTAGTTATGACTTTTATACATTGTCTGTATACCCACAAGCATTCTATGACTAAAAAACAATTCAGTTTGAAAAAATCTAAATGAAGGCAGGTACTTTGGTAAAAATCGTTTTAACCGACCTCATTTGTTTATTCATTTTTATTTTTTTATTTTTTATTATGCATTCATAGATAGATAGATAGATAGATAGATACTTCATTGATCTTGAAGGAAATTACAGATATCCAGCAGCAATAGAGACAGTAACACAAAGACAGGTTTAAAAAAGGTTTATTGTTCTTTTATATTCATTTTGAAGTACATGAAATAATAATAGTTAAAATAGTAAAATAAATAGTTTAATGGTTTAAATAGTTAAAATAAATAATTAAAATATTAAGACGGGGAATGTTAGATTTTACATGTGGGCCTTGTAAATTTGTATTGAAAACTTCTAAATAAAAAGTGACAGCTGGCACGCCTAAAAATAAATGCGATGATAAATTGCAACGCCTAAAAATAAAATGATTATTTTTATAGTCTAAATAAAAATGCTTTATTAATTGTGGGCTATTGTTGTTTATTTATAATATTTGTTAATTTAATTTAAATGAGGTGTTGATCCAGCATCGTAATTCTCCTCTTTAATTTCCTACGTGGTCTAATCAGCGCTCAACCACACGCATTAAGTTTTCGAGAGCGCAGAGGAATTTTGTTGTACTAAAGAATATTTATGCAGTATATTCAGGGTCTCTTATTCCTTTTTATCCTAAGTTGTTGTTTTAGTGTTACTGTGTGTGCTTTACAATGTCACACAATATTCCAATGCAATTAATTTACCCCTGAATCAGCGGTTCTCACCTATACATTCAGAGAAACTAAAATTCACCCCTCCCCACTTTAAGACCCTCTTGGATCTGAGGCTCTTCTGAGGAGTGCGACTTGCCGGGTTCCCTTCACCTCTCTGCCACCACTACCAACGTTTCCCATCTCACGGTGCAAGTACACCTCCAGTTTGGCCACAAACGGGTCAGAAGTATGGCGTTCATCGACTCCGGTGCCGCTGGCAACTTCATTGACTCTTCCTATACCAAAGAACTGGGAGTGGAACTCGAGGCATTATCCCAGCCCGTTCGGATTACATCTTTCGACGGTCGGCCCCTTTCATCCAGCCCTATCATCACCCAGACCCAACCAATCATGTTAATCATCGACCAACACCAAGAGCAGATCCGGTTTCACCTCACCCCCTCATCCTCGGGCACCCTTGGCTACTGCAACATGACCCGCTCATCTCATGGACACAAAACCGGATCTTTCAATGGGCTCCAACCTGCATTGAACTTTGCCTACTGGCCTCGGCTGGGACATGCTCTAGGGAGTCTGAGGCCCCCGAAGTCGACACCAACGCCATCCCCGTCGCCTACCGAGACCTGAAGTGTTCGGCAAGAGACGGGCCACTCACCATCCTCCTCATCGCCCCTACGCTCGCTCTCTGCCACCGAGACGCAGGCCATGGAGAAGTATGTCACCGACGCCCTCTGCAACGGCACCATCCGGCCCTCCTCCTCACCTGCCGCCGCAGGGTTCTTCTTTGTCAAGAAAAATGGTAACGACCTACGCCCGTGTGTCGACTATCGGGGGCTCAACAATATCAAAAATTGTCATCCATTGCCTCTTACAAACTCTGCCCTGGAGCCCTGTCTGGCACCACCATTTTTACAAAGTTGGACCTACTGAACGCCTACAACTTGGTGCACATCAGAGAGGACAATGAGTGGAAGACGGCTTTCATCACCCCAACAGGACACTATGAAAGCCTGGTCATACCTTTCGGACTCTGTAACGCCCCCGCCGCCTTTCAGCAGTTTATTAACGATGTCCTCTGAGATATGTTAGGCCGGTGGGTTTTTGTCTACTTAGATGATATTCTCATATACTCCCGTACCGTTGACGAACATGTCCAACACGTCAGGGTGGTCCTCAAGAGACTGCTCGCCCATCAACTGTATTGTAAGTTGAAGAAGTACGCCTTTCCACCACGTTCCTGGGCTACGTCATCTCGCCCCAGGGTGTGGCCATGGACCTGCAGAAACTGGAAGTTGTGCGTCATTGGCCCCTACCCAAGACCCTCAAGCAACTTCAACGGTTTCTCGTTGAAGCCATTCGTTGTGGAGGTGGATGCTTCGGATGTGGGCGTCGGAGCCGTTCTCTCCCAACGAGGTCTAGACCAGAAGCTACATCCTTGTAGTTTCTTCTCCAGGAGATTTAACCCCACTCATCAGCGATACAGGGTAGGGGACCGCGAGCTGCTGGCCATAAAGTGGGCCCTGGAGGAATGGTGACACTGGCTCCAGGGCACCAGAGAGCCATTCATCATCTGGACCGACCATCAAAACCTAATCACCATCCAGAATCTAAGACAGCTCAACCCAAGACAGGTGTGGTGGGCTCTTTTCTTCGAGCACTACAATTTCCATCTGTCGTACTGCCCGGGGTCCAAGAACACCAAAGCCAATGCCCTCTCTCGACAATACGAAGAGGACATTCCCTGGTCAGACCCCGCGCCTGTCCTCCCACCATCCAAAATAATTGCACCTCTCCACTGGGATTTGGAGACAAGGGTTCGCCAGGCACAGGCTGCGGAGATGGAACCGGCAGGAGTGCTGCCTGGATGACTCTACGTGCCTCGTGACATCAAAACGGAGGTCCTTCAATGGGGCCACTCATCCCCCCTCTCCGGACACCCCGGCACCAAACGCACCCTCCAATTCGTCCGGCGTGCCTTCTGGAGGCCGTCCATGGCAAAGGATGCTGAGGAATTCGTCCAGGCTTGCCCAGTGTGTGCCAGGGCTAAAGACACCAACCAGCCAACACCGGGAGAACTTCAACCACTCCCGGTTCCCCGTCGGCCCTGGACACACATTGCCGTTGACTTCATCACGGGCCTGCCGGTCTCCAAAGGGAAGGATACCATCATGACCATCATCGAGCGATTCTCCAAAGCCGTGCACTTGGTGGCCCTCGCTGGACTCCCGTCAGCTAAGACCACAGCCGAGCTGATATTAGAGCATGTAGTCCGCCTGCATGGGTTCCCAAAGGTCTTGGACAGAGGGCCCCAGTTCACTGCCCAATTCTGGAAGGCCTTCTGCCCTCTGATCAACTTCACCTGTAGTCTCTCATCCGGATACCACCCTCAGACTAATGGTCAGACGGAACGGGCCAACCAACAACTGGAGCGCTATCTGAGATGCTTCACCACTGATCGTCAGCACTCCTGGGCCTGCCACCTCATCTGGGCTAAACTCTCCCACAATCTCCATGTTTCGTCCGCCACCGAGTTCAGTCCATTTGAGCTATGCCACGGTTTCCAACCTTTGATGTTCAACCACCAAGAACTGGAGGTTGATGTGCCGTCGGCCCAACGGTTGGTCCGTACGTGTCGGCAGCTGTGGGACCAAGCAAGAGCAGCCATCCAACGTGCCAACACCCGCTACACCACTCAACATTGCCGTTGACACCCTCTGGGACAGTTGTACAATGGAGGTGACGAGGTCTGGCTATCAACAAAGAATCTGCATCTCCACACAGAATCCCGTAAACTTTCACACAGGTTCATCGGCTCTTACCGTGTCACCCTCCGGATCAACCCTGTCACCTACCGGTTCCAGCTGCCTGCAGTGCTCCGAACCCACCCGGTATTCCATACCTCTCAGCTCAAACCCTTCATCACTTCACCTATGGTTACACCCATCCACCCAACTCCTCCTCCCCGGATCATCAAGGGCGGTCCCGCCTATACTGTACGCCGGATCCTTGACTCACGGCCTCGGGGAATGGTCTTGGATCCCGGCCCGGTTCATTCTCCACCCCGAGCTTATACGGGACTACCGTCGTTGGTATCCTCCACCCATGGGGGGGTACTGTCATGCGCACTCACCGCGACCGGCACTAGGACCCAGAAGTAGTACGGTCGCGATTCAGGAAGTATAAAAGGAAACAAAATGAGTTTTCCAATGCTGTCTCCGACGCTATCTCTCCAATTTTGTGAGTACTCACCATTTTGTGCTATTTTCCTGATTGAGTGTGTGTTGTTAGAACGCGGGTTTAATTGTGGAAACTCTTGCTTTCTGCGTGAGAGAGTTTTAATAATAAATCACGTAGTTATCCTGCCTGCTCGCGCTGCTTCCGCGTTTGGGTTTATCCTCCACGCTACACGGGCTAACTGCTAGTCTTCTGGTGTGACAGTTACCCATTTTTAATCCTTGGAATGGAAAAAATTTTGATTTTGCTAAGTCCTTCAGTTTCAAACAATCATTCAACGTTGAACACAAACGGCAAAAAAGCATGACAATAATAACCATAATAATAATAATCATACATTACTCAAACATACATTGTTGTACAAGTACAACAGTAGTGAAATGCAGCAAACTCCTAGACTGTGCAGATTTAAAGAAATGTATGTACAAAATACAAATATACTAAGGAGACAATGAAATAAATGATATACAATAAAGTATACTGTGAATATGAAATTATAAAGAATTTTGTTGTAAAAATGTGAAGCCAGTGCAATAATATTTGATAAAGTGACTGTGTGCTGAATCCGGTCGTTGGTGAGGTTGAGTGTTTATTGCCCTAATAGCCTGGTGGAAAAAGCTACTGTTCAGTTTTTCCGTATGTGATCGGAGTCTCTTAGATGGCAGTCACTGAAACAGATTATGATTACATGATTATTGTAATATGAGTACAAGGGCTGCCTAGCTTTCTTCACCAGTGAAGAGATACTGTATGGGGTGACCAGGACAAGTCCTCAGTAATATGGACTCCCAGATACTTGTAGCTGGTCAGCCTCTCCATCAGTGTGCATTTCATTTTGAGCGGCGTGTACTGGAAGTCCTGCTTACTTCTCCTGATATCCACCACCATCTCTTTGGTCTTTGAGACATTTAAGTCCAAGTTGTTGTTCTTATTCCAAGAAGATAGTGCTGCTGTCTCCTCCAGGTAAATTAAATATTGAGACAATGGTGAAGAGTGAGTGAGTTAAGAACAAGATAATCATACTGATTTTTAAAAATACTTTTGCTGTAAAATACTGAGTTTGAGAGGAGATAACAAAATAAAACAAATACTTTTCGTAGCAGCCATTGGAGGTTGTGCATTTTATCTGAATTTATTTGATACATTTATCTGAAAACTTGTTATAGCACTTATTCATTGTTGCTCTTATAGTTGTTTAAATCACTTCCTTGTCCTCATTTGTAAGTCACTTTGGATAAAGGTGTCTGCTAAATGACTAAATGTAAATAAACCACCCACAAAGTAATAGTTTGTAAGTAAGGTTTTTGCAGTAAAAAAGCTTCTGAGACTCACTAAAATGGGATTTTTATCATAGAAGCAAAAGGGCAACCTATAACTCAAAACATGATCCACTACTGAAGTCACATGAATGGTTTTATTGTTTTAGCATCATTCATTATTAAACAGCTTTCCCAGTAACCTAGAAAAAACATGTGCAAACATTGAATGTTTATATGGAATTAAAAAGGTCCTGGAACTGATCCCTAAAACAATGCACTGACACTTTGATTTGTTTGTATTTAGATAAAATGTATTAAATGCATAAACCTGGTTGAGAAAAACAAAAAAATATATATCAATCCCAGTTTCCAACTTCACATTTTCTCTGTCTTGAGCTTACACATCAGGGTGTATTATTTTAAAGAGTCCTATGCTGGCTTACAGTAGTAAATAGGACAAGCACACAGAGTGCTTGCCAACAACATGAGTGTGCCACTAATGGCAGAAGCTCTCTTTCTGCCAAACCATTTTGCCCAGAATCTGCCAAACAGCTCACGCTACAGTACAGTTTATATTAAAGTATATACAACACCAAAGTTCAAAGCGACACCAGCCATCATATGTCATTTCAGCCCTCACATAATTTTCCCTTCATTTTTTCTGGACACCTCGGATGCCATTGGCAAATATTTGGATAAATTCAAAGTTTGTCAAACTCAAAAATGGTGTCTGTGAAAACCATTACACTAATGCTGTAAAATCGGTGGCAACTTCTATTTATTGTAAATATATATATATATATATAACTAAATTAGTTACCAGGAATGAAAAAGTATAAGTAAAAAACTTGTTAATGTTGATGTTAATTCCAACATTTGTTATTGAATTCAAATGTTGTACTTTATTTATTTATTGACTTAAACTAACATCACCAAAAATGAACAAAATACATTGTTCATGTACATAATATGAATGTACAGAACTTATTACAGTGATTACAATTTTTCTCATTTTCTAAAATGTAATCATTTTACTATATACCGTTCACACCAATCAGCCATCAACAATAACACCTCCGCCAGGTGAATTGGATGACAAGATCATGGGCATTCATGGCCCATTTACATACGTGCAGACCAAAGACTAGCCTGTCCGACCTGATTGCACTGAAAGCCAATGCAATAACACGGTACTAACGGTACCTATGGTAATACCCCAGTACTAACCCTAAACCTACTTAAATGTGTTGTGACTTCCGGATTGGAGTTCTGAGATGAGAATTCCATTAATTACTCACCCTCACGTAGTTCCAAACCCGTAAGACCTCCGTTCATCGTCAGAACACAAATGAAGATATTTTAGATTTAATCTGAGACTTTCATATACAGTCAACACGCTTCACGCTCAAAGCACAAAAAGACCAAAAAACATTGTCAAATAAGTGATGTGGTCAGTGACTGGTTCAATCATAATTATATGACGCTACAAGAATACTTTTTGTGTCAAAAGAAAACAAAAATAAAGTCGTTCTTTGAAGAGGTCTTACGGGTTTGGAACTAAATGAGGGCAAGTAATTAATGACATAATTTTAATTTTAACCTGGCCACTGAAAGTTCAACATGGCACCTCATGGCAAACAACTCTCAGAAGACCTGAAAAAACGAATTGCTGCTTTACAGCAAGATGGCCTAGGCTATAAGAAGATAGCCAACACTCTGCAACTGTGCTGCAGCCCAGTGGCCAAGACCATCCAGTGCTTTAAGAGGACAGGTTCTTCTCAGAACAGGCCTCGCCATGGTCGGCCAAAGAAGCTGAGTGCACGTTCTCAGCGTTAGATCCAAAGATTGGCTTTGGAAAACAGATGGATGAGTGCGTCCAGCATTGCTGCAGAGATTGAAGGGCTGGGAGATCAGCCTGTCAGTGCTCAGATCGTGCGTCGCACACTGCATCAAATTGCTTTGCATGGTTGTCGTCCTAGAAGGAAGCCTCTTTTAAAGATGATGCACAAGAAAGCTCGCAAAAAAATTGCTGCAGACATGCAAACTAAGGACCAGGATTACTGGAACCATGTCCTGTGGTCTGATAAGACCAAGATAAACCTATTTGGTTCAGATGGTTTCAAGCGTCTGTGGCGGCAACCAGGACAGGAGTACAAAGACAAGTGCATCTTGCCTACTGTCAAACATGGTGGTGGGTGTGTCATGATCTGGGGCTGCATGAGTGCTGCTGGCATTGGGGAGCTACAGTTCATTGAGGGGAAAAATTAATTCTAACATGTACTGTACTGTGATATACTGAAGCAGAGCATGATCCCCTCCCTTCGGAAACTGGGCCGCAGAGTTCCAGCATGATAATGACCCCAAACACACCTCCAAGATGACCACTGGCCTGCTAAAGAGGCGGAGGGTAAAGGTGATGGACTGGCAAAGCATGTCTCCAGACCTATCCCCCATAGAACACCTCTGGGCATCCTGAAAAGGAAGGTGGAGATGCACAAGGTGTCAAATGTCCATCACCTCCGTGATGTTGTGATGGAGGAAGACAAGTCAAGTCAAGTCAATTTTATTTATATAGCGCTTTTAACAATTGACATTGTCGCAAAGCAGCTTTACGCAATAAAGTAAGTTTGTATGCAATGTGTATGAATCAAAATGATAAGATTGTCCCTGATGAGCAAGCCGAGGGCGACGGTGGCAAGGAAAAACTCCCTGAGATGGTAATAGGAAGAAAATTTGAGAGGAACCAGACTCAACAGGGAACCCATCCTCATCTGGGTGATAATGGATAGCAGGGATTGATCAGCATAATAATGTGTACTGGAAGTTCAGTGTAACAGGAGATGTGTAACAGGAGTCCAGTTTGTTCCTGGAGGCTCAGGTAGACTGTAGGAGATTCCAGTCCTGAGCTATCGAACAACTGAAGTCACAGGTCCCCAGAGCATCAATCGATGATAGGACAGTCTTAATGGAAACCATCCCCAGCCACCATGCAAATCCAGGCAGACCACACGGGGCATCCATGCGGCGAGATCTCCAACCAGAAGCAGGACTCCAGGACGGGTTAGACGGCTCCAGAGGGCAGAGGGGTCTGGATCACTGGCAACTCAGGAGCGAACATGTATAGCTCGACAGAGAGACAAAGAGAGGGAAAGGAGAGAGGGAGAGAGAGAGAGAGGAAAGAGCAGAAAAGGAGAGAACAGAAAATAAGGAGAGATGGCAGTTAGGTATGGTCACAGTCAACATGTATAAGGTGAATGTATATTAGTGCAAAGTGCAAGCAGGAAGAGGATTCCAGTGACAACCTGTGAAGCTCTGGTGAACTCCATGGCTAAGAGAATTCAAGCCGTGCTGGTGATGGTGGCCACACAAAATATTGGCATTTCACATTTTCACTTAGGGGTGTACTCACTTTTGTTGCCAGGGGTTCAGCTATTATTGGCTGTATTTTTAGTTATTTTGAGGAGAATAAATTTACACTGCTATACAACCTTTACACTGACTCCTTTTCATTATGTCATTTATGCAGTGTTGTCCTATGAAAATATATAACTAAATATTTACAGAGATGTGAGGGGTCACTTTTGTGACATACTGTATATAAACTTTCACAGGATGTTGTAAGGGACCACCAGTAGAGGGCACTGTGTGCATGTTTTTCTGTTTGTGTAGTTTTTGTTAGTCGACTCAGTTTCCCAGAAGGGACCTCGGTCAGGTGATGATTGAGTTCATCTGAACCGAGGTATCTCATTAGAATGGTTATACTGTAAATAGCTGGTTGTTCTGGGAAACTCGGTCAAGCATTGAAGATGTCAAGTGGGCATTTCTCTGTTTGTTTTTTCTTGATTTGGTTTTGTTTTAGGTTTGGTTTTGTTTTATGAAGGCTCTTGGAGGTTTTTGTGATCAGTGTTGTGAGTGCCTTTGTTAGTTTTGTCCTTTGAGATGTGTATGCTCTAAGCCAGTGTCTGCTCAAAGCTAGTGTACGCTCTAAACTGTATGCTCTAAACCTAATGTATGCCCTAAACCTAATGTACTGTATGCCCTAAGCCTAGTGTATGCCCTAAGCCTACACTGTAAAATGGCTGCCAAACAAAAACCATAAAATTAAGATAAAATACTCTAGTTCATATTATGTGCAAAAACAATACATTTACAAAAATTATTTAATCTTTGACAGAGAAAAAAACGTTATTTTACAGATTTTTCCTAAATTTATACGATTAAGGACCTTCAATAAAGCAAGAGCACTATACGTTTAGTGGATAAAAACTGTTATTTTACAGATTTTTCCTAGATTTATATGATTAAACATCTTCTTTAAAGCAACAGCACTAGAAGTTTAGCAGTAACACACCGTTATTTTACAGATTTTTGCTAAATTTATACAATTTAACAACTTCATTAAAGCAAAAGCATTATATACTGACAGTCAATAGAAACTTTCAGGTATAAATGTACGAGTGTTTCTATTTGTACTGGGGTTTGAAATGATCCTTGTGGATTTGCTGATATCTTGCTGTTTGGGTAGTTCCGACAATGTTGAGTTGTCATGGTTTCACAGTTCATTGCACACGGGATGGTCTCTTTTCAAATGTGGCCCAAACACCCATGGTGCAATACTCAATGCGTACATGAATAATTTGAGGATTGGTTTTGGAGGCCTATATAAGGGCCCAATAAAGACCACCATTACTAGTCCAGTGAACGTCATCATGCCACGTCTATCACGTGAACAGCGTCTCCGGGCACTGGGTATGGTGGAAGCCGGCTTGAGCTACAGCGAGATCGTGAGACGTATGGGTTGTTCACAACCCACAATCAGAAACTTGGTTCAACGGCACACTGCAACAGGTTCTGTTGATGATAAACCACGTCCAGGGCGAGAGAGAGTGACAACCCCTCAGCAAGATTGCTACATCCAGCTGCAGCACCTGCGGGACCGGTTTCGCCCTGCCAGCCGTACAGCACGAGAAACCCCTGGCAGGAACAACCCCCGGATCAGCAGCCCCACTGTGCGGCGACGTTTGCGGGATGTCGACCTCCAAGCACGCCGACCTTTACGCACCAATGTCCTGACTAGGGTTCAACGTCAGACACGGCTACAGTGGGCCAGGCAGCACCTCCGCACCTCCGGTGGACACAGCAGCGCTGGGCAGGTGTGCTCTTCTCAGATGAGAGCCGTTTCTGTCTGGATCATCCGGATGGTCGGGAGCGAGTGTGGCCAGGTGAGCAATCTGGTTCCCCAGCCACCAAATAGGCAGAGGCTGATCCAGGCACTACAGCAAGAGTGGGACAGGATTCCGCAGGACACAATCTGACGTCTTGTCAGCAGTACGCGCCAAAGGATGGCCGCCTGCATCAATGCACATGGGGGCCATACCCGCTATTGACTGTTGTGAATTTGTGTGTGTTAGACGCAATTTTCTTTTGTTAAATTTACCGTGTTTAAGTTATTCTTGAAACTTTAAATCTTTGTTAATGCATGTCAGCAACCTCAAGAAATGATTTATATGAAACAAAAACATTTTTGGGTTCTAAAATAAAACTTATGTTAAAAAGTATGGCCTCAAAGTTTTCATTGACTGTCAGTGTACAATTAGCAGGGAAACAGTTATTTTACAGATTTTTCCTAAATTGAAGATCAAACACCTTCAAATAAAGCAATAACACAAACAACCCTGTTATTTCACAAATCTTTTCATAAATTCCTATGAATTGTTAACACAAACTCAAGATTATACTATTTGTAAAACTGTAGAACTGTGACACAGTATAGTACAAGTATGATGCAAAATACAATAAAAAGATGTTTTATAGCATTACACTAAAATCTTAAAATGAAAAACTAAATGAAATATTTAGACTACTGTGCTATAACAGTGGAACATTCTCTCTCACAAACATTGCTGTGAAATATCCTAGAATAAAAACCTATGAAGAAATGAACAATTTCGAACAAGATTAGCAATGTTCCATGATTGGACAATTTATTACAAATAAAGTACAATGTGGTCCCTTTTTTTACTCTATAGTTCTTATATAATGCATGTGTACAAATAACTTCACCTTTTAGTTCAGAATCCTAATGCGTTAGTGCAAGTCAGTCAAATCTAAAACATACCAAAATAGCAAAATGGTCAGTCCAGTGTATCCAAGAAAGATCCAAACAAGCAGTAAATAACTGGATCCTTGGTGCATTAGGGTGGATTGGAAGAGAGAAGAAAAGAACACATTAGGATCTTGGATTCAAAAGAAAAAGTTAATATTTTTTTCTGTTCCCTGAGAAACAGATTAACAAAATACTAGAAATCATATTTAATACTAGATATGTTAAAGGGAAACTCGAACTTTTCAACTGGGGCCCAGTTGTGTCTTTTTGTTGTATGAGAGAACATAATCGTAATCAGTCCAGTATCATTATACATTATTTTCAGCACTGAAAGGCTCTTAAAAGTTATAAGTGAGACAATACAGAAAGGATCTCTACACAGTAAAAAAAATATCCAAGATTTAAGTATTTAACTTTTAAATCACCATGAAAAGATTCCAAGTAGTCTTATTATTGAACTCCATACTCACTAGTGATGGACTTGTCTCTCTACTGAATGCCTCTTCTCCCATGGTAAATGTTTGATCTAAAAAAAATAAGCAAGTTTCATTATCACTGGCAGTAATCAGAGCTGGAAAATGTTCATGTAAATATCAGGCAGCTACATATACAGAGATGTTTTCAACATATTGATCTCTATGGAATTAGAGCAAGATGTGTCGATGTATATACTGTATTATATATGTGAGAATATTTACATGAATATACAGTCTTATATAAGTATTGACATTAATTTACTGAATGGAATGAGTCGTTTAAAAGTACAAATACACAATGTTTGTGGAAGTTTACATTTTGGAGAGTAAAAGCAGCTGTTAGTGAGTGGTTAATAACATGGCAGTATTGATAAATGAGTAATAAATGACCTTCGTTTACAGCAACAACAATAAGAATTAAAGTGACAATAAAAAATCTCTTACCGTCATTGTTTCATGAGCTTGCAGGTATTTTTTCTCCCACTGAAACACGATGACATTTCAGAGTCTTCTCCTCTGTCCCTCAGAGACTGCTTTCCTCCTCACCTGTAGCTCACCAACGTGTCTTCACTCCTCTGAATTTACACACAAACCGTTTACTGAAAGATCCAAAACAGACCACTTCTGCGCGCGCTAAACTTTTTTTTTTTTTTTTTTGGATTTTTCCCCGATTTTCTCCCTAATTTAGTCGTGTCCAATTCCTCCCCGTCACTAGGGGGCTCCCACATTAAGGCTACTACTACCACTCAGCCGGGAGGGCCGAAGACTATCACGTGTTTCCTCCGAACGACGTGACGCCAGCCGACCGCATCTTTTCGAACTGCTCGCTCGCGCACCGTTGGGGGCGGCGTAACACACTCGGATGACAGCGGACGCCCGTTTCCGATTGGCTGGTTCATATCACGTTACATCTGTGTCTGATACCGAAGCGATTTCCCTTCAAGTCCCGCCCTCACTCGCACGCTTGTTTAAATGCGTTAATAACAAAGCGGTAATTAGAATATCTCCGCCTCCAGCTGCTGATCAGCCAGTGACAGTTAACACGGAGAGCTCGCAGAGTTTTCGCTAACATTTTTGGTACAAAAATAACACCATAGTTCCCCTCATACAAGCAAAATATCAAAACGTAACTTAAAGCGCTGCTTTAAAACAGCTACAGAGCAAATACATTATCCTTAGTCAGAATCAGGGGCGCAACTGCACATTTGCTGAGGAGTATGCAAGATCATGGGTAGCGCCCATACACACACACACACACAATATATATATATATATATATATATATATATATATATATATATATATATATATAGTGTGTATGTGTTATATCAGGCCTTTAAGGTGTCTTTTTTATGAACACTCATATACAAAGCATTAAAATTATTGTATTTGCTAAACAGTGATGTAATTTCATTAGCACTGTTATTACAACAGAAACAGAAAAAAAGCTCATGCATTACTAAATTTAAACTGCATAATTTTTAGAAACTTTGTGGTTTTTCAAGCTGTTTTGAGAATCCTGTTTACAAAAAGCTTACAATAGGGTCTCGAATACTGTATGAATGAACGTGTAGAGGGATCCATACTCTAGTCTCGTTCTGTTTACACAGCAGGGCTTTCCGGGGGGAAAAAAATCGTGCATTTATTGCGCCCCTGGGCTGAACATAACGGACTGAGCGGATAAGGCAAGAGCCCAATAACTTGGTTGTGCTTGGTGGTGAGAACCTCAGTTAGCATTTTTAACAATAAGTTAAATAGTTTTAAACCAAACGCCAATTTTTTTCAGGAATAATGATTTGATATTAACGGACGGTAACTATGCCCAGCCTCGCTGGCAATAACGTTAAATGTTGATGAACTTAAAGACTAACAGTAATACAAAATGATACGTCAAGCTTACCAATATCTTTTTATCCACTTTGACATTGCTGTCCTCATTTTAAGACACTGTTTTTCATTTTCTTTTTTTTTCCTTTTCCTGTTCTGTGCGCCAGAAAATTTCCCCCTTCTGTCCATTTTGCATAAGTGACTGTCTGGCAACTACAGGGGGGGGTGGAGCTTAATTTATATATATTTTTTAAATGATGATGATTATTTTTTTTTTACTCTTTTTGCAAAAATAGTCTCTTAACAAATATATTTTTTGCAAATATTTTAAAAGCTTTATTAAAGACAATTTTCAAAGGTTTTTTTTTTTTTTTTCACAATGGCGCCCCCCTCCGTGTGGCGCCCCCATGCACTGCATATACTGCATACCCCATTTTTGCGCCCCTGGTCAGAATATTCAGGCCTGCATTACGAAAGCTGATGGCTAGATTGCCATGGTGATATTCCAAAACAAAGGTCATCAAAACAAAAGCAATTTTTGTGGTGTTTACAACGTGTGCATGTGTGCTGCGCTGAGTATCAATCTCGTACATTCCCTTCACATTCTTTGAAGGCATGAAGCAGATACTATAGCCTACATGTAAGTGTGGGACTTCTGCTGCCTTACCTGTGCCACTTCCTGTGGATAATCTTTTAAAATGTCATGAGAAAATGCTAGATTTGCATCAAAATATTATACACTTAATATGAGTTACCTCAAAATTACAAAGAAAAATATTACATTTTTAGTATGGACATTAACCTTTATCTAATGAGTTTCATATTTAATTACAATGTATTATTGTCATTTTACGTAAAGTTGCACGTAATTTACAAAAACAGAAAAAAATACAGTAAATTTTTTTACTGTTAAAAATGTGAAAAAAACTTTAATTTCTTAGTATTGAAATGATTCTTAAACAGTCAACTTAATCATTTACAAATAATGTCTGTAATTTTACAGAGCTTTGTATGTAGTTTAAAAAAAAAGGAAAAGTACTATAAAATGTTCTGTTATAAAGTTATTTTCTGTAAAAATTAGGACTTTTTTTTTTTTTACAGTGTAGTGTATGCTCTAAGCCTAGTGTATGCTCTAATGTGTTTCGCTCATAGGAGCGCGAGAGTGTGGGTTTTGTTCCAAGGAGCGTGAGACTAAGATTTTGGCTTAGCTCGGAACGAAACCACAGGTTATGCTTAGAAGAGCTTGTATGTCTGTAATGTGTATAGAGTCTGTCTGTTGTGCTGAGAGAATCCTGTGTCTATTTTGTGTAAAGAGCCTGTGTTTTGTTTAAGTTTTGAAGTTTGGTTTGCTTTGTTTTGAATAAAGAACTTTTTTTACGTTTAAAACAACTCCTCTGCGTCCATGCCTGCCCTCTTGAGTCCACGGCAATAACGACAGCCCGAACTACTAGTATTACACCTAAGTTTGTGACAGATGTGTTTAAAAACACAGGCTGCGTTGGCTCTGGCTTCAGCTCTGAGATCAAAGATTAGATTCAGTGTGTGAAGAACATCAGTGTGTGACTCTGACAATCCTACAATTATCCGACGAGTTTGTTTGAGGAAGCCCTTTATAGATTCCATACCAGTCATATCATAAATATCAGCACTTTTGGAGTACCAAATTAGTGGACCAGAATTTTTTTTTTTATTTAGATCTAATAGTTTATGGGATTTTAATATGATTAGCATTTGTTTATTATTGTAATGTTTTTTTTTTACACCTGCAAAATTAGGATGTATTGTATTCCATTGTAGTTTTGCTGAAAATGTAACTACAATTGTATCCAGGGTTAAGTCTGATCTGGGGGATGCAATAAACATCCCTGGGCCATACTGTCAAGCGCCACCCTCACTTTCCCCTTGTACTGTGTTTTACCCCATTAGTGTCATAGGCAATTTGCGAAACTAAAGAAGAAGAAAAAACAATGCATTAATGTAATCTGATTACTGCATTGCACAGACGTTTTAGTGCTATTGGTACAGTACAGCAGGTAAACCTGTAGAGGAAGCAAGAGCAGATAAAAAGAGAAGTGATAAACACAAGTTACCTGAGAATCTTGTTTAGCATGCTCTACTCTATTGTTCTCTCTAAACCATTTGAAAGTTTAAAATGCCATTGCTGAGAAGTGATAAAGTAACTGACCAGTACCTGATGTATGGTTCACCTGCCAGGCAATAAAAAGAAGAAGAAGAACAAGATCTGAAGAGGGTTGTTCTTGTTCCTGTTTTCTTTCTATTTTAATGTTGTGTAGAATGGTTTAAGATGTTTTATTTGTATGTCAGATGACAGCTTTAAGACATTCCAGAAATTTTAAGAAACTAATAAATTAACTTATAACCTTTCAGGAAATTTATGTGACTTTAAATGAGACCATCTTTGTTTTAGGTCACATAATTTCTATTCTTTTTATTTTTGCTTAATGAACAAAAAAGTATTAAATTTTACCATCGTTAAATTTCTAAAACGTTTATTCAGGTTATAAAATTATCTGTATATTATCTTAAATCTTATCTCCCTTTATTTTGATAAAGAAACCACCATTTAAATCATTAGATTTTATGTCACAGAGTTATATAAATATTTAAAGTTAGAATTATTTAAATATTTTAAACAGAATAATAAACAGGTTAGAGACACTAAAACGTTCTAACCTGGCTATAACACTAACCCTCTATGTGCAGGGAATGTCAGTGAACAGGAGACCTGTTGCTCCTGCTGTGGAAATTTAACACTACGAACATAACATTTTTAATATTTATTAAAAGAAAAACCGATACCATTATAAATCATATACTATTGAAACATGTTACTTGTGAATAAATTATATGATAAATTTACGAGATGTACAAAGGATTTAGAATTCTTTTACAGATTACTAGTCTAAAAAATACTAAGGATTTCTTGATTAAATAAAAAAAAATCAATTATTATGTTTATATTAATATGATGATGTCCTCGATAATAAATATATAAATAATTTTTTAGCAAAGTTTTTTCATGCTCACGTGAGACGCAATGACTGAAGGGAAATTTTCAATTCCTTTTTCCTGGTGAAGTGAATACCTGATGTTCAGTTGTTCCCTAGACTGTTCTCAGTTCCCTTAGAACTAAGCATTTTTTTTTTCTTTTTTTCTTCTTCTTTTCCTTGTCAGTAAAGGATTTGTATGAATGTATCTATTAAACTGCTATGGACAGGGTTGCAAGAAGCAGCTGGTTGTACAAGCAGTATTCAAAACAAGGATTTATTATTTTGTCAGTAGGTCTTTTAGTAAGTTTTGAATTTTTTTTTTTTTTTTTTTTACATATTTTGGAAAAGTAAAGAATGTCTAAAAATACGTGTGTAGGCAAGAATATCACAATGCAGTTTCACAGTGTATGAAATAAAATGGATACATGCATCGTGACCTTTGTGTGTTTATACATGCTGGTAATTTAAACCTGGTTTTGATGGTTTTTTAGACTTAAAATTCCTGAACGATTCATCAACTGTAATGAATCTTCCTTCCCAAAGTGAAAATATTTTTTCCATCAGCCGCGAGTACATTTTGTGGAGCTGTTGAGAGGAAGAAACAGTAATATTAATGTTACAGTGACTTTTCACTAAAGGAGAGTGACTTCTCTTCAAAAAAAAAAAAAAACTTGAAGAAAAATGTGGATCAATCGTAAATATAATTGGTATAAAATGAGCTGTAGGAAATTCGCAGTGAGTGAGGTAGAGGTTCAACCTCACCTGTAAACCTGGTATTTATACGGAATGTTCTGTTCAGGCCTTTCAGCTTAGTCTCTGCAGTTTATAAAGAATTAAACTTTTAGCCCTTTTCATTTAATATAGTTTTACGAGTCTGGAAATTATATGATGTATAGCAAATAGATTTTTTTTTTACATTTCTCTCAGTTTTTTTTTTTTTTTGGTCTGGAAACAGAAGTCATGATGTGTGACTTCTAAAGGACGGTGTATGTATTGAAATCAGAGTCGGTGTAATCTGAACCTGTAGGATTTGAAAAATGGTGCAAATGAAATATATGAAAAACTCAGAGTAAAAGAAACCAAACAGTTTTAAATTCAGGGATGGAAACATACGGAATGATCCAAAGGGTTATTGATCGTGTGTGATGTGGGTGGGGTGTGACTGTACAAATTAAATAAATATGCTACTGAATAAATACTGAAAGTTGAATAAATACTGAAACAGACTCAGGAAATCCTTTGTTCTCAGGGCAATACACTGCTTTTTCTACCACTACCTTTTTCTGCCTGATCGAAATTCTTGTCCGTAGGATCCCTCAGCCACTACTCATCCGAAGTTAAACATGTTGCTCTCCTTCATAACATACTGACTGTTCATATTCATATGTATTTATCTCACAAATGACTAAATGTATTTATCTTATCATGTACCCTCATCTGCATTGACTTACACCACCTCAGTCTTGAACCATTCACTTTGGCATGGCTGCCACTTTTAATGCTAATAACTCATTGCGCATCTCAATTTAAAATATCTATCTATCTATCCATCCATCCATCTATCTATCTATCATAGTTCTTACTTTCAACTGAGACTTGTAGAAAATGTAGAAATAGAAACGCATGTGTGTATGCGCGTGGATGCTCGTTTACTATGTCGGTTAATTTGTTCAATTCGTTTGAAGATGTATCTTTTTTTCCTTTCTTTTTTTTTTTTTTTTTAAAGAAGCCCCCACCCAGCCACATACCGTCCAAACCGCTTAAAACTGGTCTTGTTTGTTTGTGCACATTTAGTTTTGAGAAATCAGTTTCTTCTTCTTCTTCTTCTTCTTCTTATTATTATTATTATTATTATTATTATTAGTGCGTTTTGTTTATTTGTACATAATCAGCGGAGGCGGTCGTGTTGCTGTTTAAGTTCACAAATAACTGCTCGGTCTTGGTGACCATGAGTGTAGTGCTGCAGGTGTTCCGGTGGTGTGTCGAAGTTGGTTACCCCATCGAATTGCGTTTTCTTACCCCCACCCCGTGAAAACAGCGCGCATGTAGAGCAAGGCTCGCACGCGAGAGGTTGTGCGCGTACCACAGAGCTTCCACACAGCGCGGTAAGGAACAAAATGTACATTATTACCCTTTTTTAATCACTGGAATGGAAGACAGATAATTTAATTACCTTTGACTAAATGTCTGCACACTGTAAAAAATCTGACCTAGGGTTTCCTTAAAAAAATGATGGCAATAAAGTGTCTCCTAATATATGTAAGTAAAATTTACTACTATAATAATGAGTAAAAAAAAAAAACATAGGTTAAACTATTTATATGTAAAACAAATATATATTTAATTGTAATTTAAATCAAGTCCTTTATTGTGTTGGATTTACTATTAACTGTCGAAAATATGATGTATTCCGCATACATATTTTAAGCTCAATTAAATAATTTAAAGGAAAACAGTTTTACCTTTACTTAAAAAATGTGTTACATTCACTAAATATCTGAGAGAAATCTGAAAGAGCTTTGGTTATATCTATTGAATATCTTGACTGACATTAATTAAATATTTGAGTGAACCTGATTTACTTTTTACAGATAAATCTTCATCTGCACCTAAATACAGTTAAATTAAAAATAAAATATACTCAATAATATTGGATTTCAATTCATTGAAACAATTGTAATATTTCTAAGTTACTTAAATACGTGTGCTGGGTTAACATAAAAACAACAGGAATAGCATTTAACATTTGTAACATTGACATTTATTTACCCAATAAACATTGTCCAACATTTTTAAGTGCAGCATCAGAAGCTGGTAAAATGGACAGTAACTGAACCCCGGTGTAAAAAAAAAAAACAAAACACTTTAATGTATTACAAATATATTGAAATCTTCAAAAGTAAATTGCAAGTATACTAACAAAATCTTGTGCCATCAGTTAATATATAAAAAGGATACTAACATCATGCTTTTACCAAATTTTGGAATTAAACTTTAAACATCCTTTAAAATAATCGTATCACAGTACACATTCCAAAAATATTTTATCGGAAAATATACTTTAAGTGAAAGGTTGGTCTAATTTCCAAAGTACGCTTATTTAAACTTTGTTTTTCAATTTATTTTTAGTATATTTTTAAAAACATATGCTTGAAATAATAATTGTACAAATGTACAGAAAGTATACATTAGAATACCAATTTTGATATACGGTAGTCTCAGTATATTTTCAGTTAAATTTAAATGTACTTATTCATATGTACTTATTAATGCTTATATTTAGTGCACTACTCTCTCTCGCGCGCGCGCTTTAAGACTCGTTTTTGCACGCTGAATCTCTCTCTCTCGCGCGCGTGCGCTCTCAAACTCGTTTTTGCGCACCGAAACTCACTTTTGTGCGTTCAAGATTTATGTTTGCACTCTCTCACTCTTCTGCGCGCTCACTGACATTTTGAAAGAATGAGCTTGTTAATAAGGCTGATCAATTTTGTAAAAAGCTTTGTACAATAAAGCTCAAGGAGGATTTTTTTTGGAACATCTCAAATGTATATCTCGGGATATACAAGGTTTAAGGCCAACAAACGCAATCCAGAGCACTAAGCACTTGCACACCTTCTATCACAAACCCAAATTCCTCTGCAGCAGAGTAAAGTTTGATGTGGTAGATTTTCAGGTTTTGTTCTGAAAGGTCCTTGGACACACTGTCTTCATCATTGTCCTACAATCATAATAAAAGTGTGTATCAGACCGATTGAACAGCAAAAGTTTACTAACATCTACAAAAACATTTTTTTTTTAAATTTCAACTAATCTATTCCTGTAATGTACTGTATGAAAAACATTATCAAAGAAATGTCATGCAAGGAAAATAAAAATCATATACCAACTTAACTCATACTCTCTTAAAATTGCACTTGAAAAAGTATTCGATTAAACATCTAATAACTTCTCAGTGATGTTTATGCCTGGATTGCTTGGATCCTGAAAAAAATGGATAAAGCCTATCCACTGATCTAAAGAGGGTTAGCCCATGTGTGGTCTTAACATTCTGTACACTTGCCTTGTCCTAAGGGTCAGATGACCTTTTACACATCTTACTTTAGTAAAGGACTCAATCCTGAAGCAGACCATTTTAGTAAATGTATATGAAGTATTTAAAATAAAACTGTGCAATAATTTTATACTTAATTTAGAGAATTGTACACCAACACTATATATTACAGGTAAAATCGAAAAATTAGAATATCGTGCAAAAGTTTATTTATTTCAATAATGCAACTTAAAAGATGAAACTAATATATGAGAGACTCATTACATGCAAAGCAAGATAGTTCAAGCCGTGATTTGTCATAATTGAGATGATTATGGCTTACAGCTGATGAAACCCCAAGTCCACAATTTTAGAAAATTAGAATATTACATGCAATCAATAAAACAAGGATTGTACATAGAACAATATCGGACCTCTGAAAAGTATAAGTATGCATATGTACTCATTACTTGGTTTGGGCCCCTTTTGCAGCAATTACTGCCTCAATGCAGCGTGGCATGGAAGCCATCAGCCTGTGGCACTGCTGAGGTGTTATGGAAGACCAGGATGCTTCAATAGCGACCTTCAGCTCTTCTGCATTGTTCGGTCTCATGTCTCTCATCTTTCTCTTGGCAATGCACCATAGATTCTCTGTGGGTCAGGAGAGTTTGTTGGCCAATCAAGCACATTAATCCCATGGTCATTGAACCAGGTTTTGGTGTTTTTGGCAGTGTGGGCAGGTGCCAAGTCCTGCTGGAAAATGAAGTCAGCATCTCCATAAAGCTCACCTTTGGAAGGAAGCATGTAGTAGATGGCTGCATTGACCCTGGACTTAATGAAGCACAGTGGATCAACACCCGTAAATGACATGGCTCCCTAAATCAACACAGACTGTGGAAACTTTAAGAATCTTGCAGTGTGTGCCTCTCCATTCTTCCTCCAGACTCTGGGTACTTGGAACAAACAGATTGCTCTCATCAGAAAAGAGGACTTTGGACAACTGAGCAACAGACCAGTTCTTTTTTTTTTCTTTAGCCCAGGTCAGACGCTTCTGACATTGTTTGTTGTTCCAGCCTCTGTCCACTCCTTGTGAAAGTCCCCAACACTTCTGAATGGCCTTTTCCTGACAATCCTCTCCAGGATGCGGTCATCATTGCTGCTTATGCACCTTTTTCTTTCACATAACTTTCTATTAATGTGCTTTGATACAGCATTTTGGGAACATCCAACTTATTTTGCAATTACCTTTTGAGGCTTTCCCTCCTTATGGAGGATGTCAGTGATGGTTTTCAGCACAACTGTCAGGTCGGCAGTCGTTCCCATGATTTGTGCTTCCCACTGAACCAGACTGAGAGACCATTAAAGGCTCAGGAACACTTTGCAGGTTTTATGGCTTAATTAGATGATTAGAGTGGAACACTATGGGGCTAGAATATTGAACCTTTTCACAATATTCTAATTTTCTGAGATTGTGGGTTTGGGGGTTTTATGAGCTGTAACCCATAATAATTTCAATTATGACAAATCACGGTTCAAACTATCTTTCTTTGAATGTAATGAGTCTATCTCATATATTAGTTTCACCTTTTAAGGTGTATTACTGAAATAAATAAACTTTTGCACGATATTCTAATTTTTGAGTTTTACCTGTAAGTACTAAGCAAAAGATGTTTTGGTTTCATCACAAGATCTCTAAAAGAATTTGCAGATTTAATAGTAACTTATTGATACCTTGAGTAGAATAGCCTGCAGTTTGAAACCCATTGAAGTGGAAGAGGCTCATGAGCTTGGCAGAGTATTTATCCAGCATGTCCATGAACTTTGCTTCTAGGTGCACCTGTCACGGGTACTGCTTGCGGGACGAAAGATAGGCATTATAGCAGAGGTGATGTGAACAAAAGGATTTTAATGAGACCAAAACAGGGAACAAAAGGAACAGAACATGAACTTTAAACACAGGATAAACTAAACATGGAGCTACACAGACTAGGGGATACAAAGACTGAGAGACAGACAGGCTAGGAGACAGACAAAAGCCAGGAGACAGACAATGGCTAAGAGAACACAGAACCAGGAGAACAATGAACTAGAAGAACACAGAGTCAGGAGAACACAGAGTCAGGAGAACACAGAGTCAAACAACTAACCAGAACAAACACTAACCCTAGACGAACAGACGAACAGATGCAAGACAAGACTTCACAGAACTCAGGAACATTTATAACAAAACTAATTAGCAACCTCGGTTTAGGTGAGCGCCACATCACCTGACCGAGGTGCATTCTGGGAAATAAAGTCCACCAAAAACTACAAATGAAAACAAAAGACAAAATGGAGTCTGTGGGCGCTTTGGTGCTCTCTGGTGGTATTCCCTGACATTACCCCCCCCCTCCCCAGGGCGCGACAACGGAGCGCCCAACGGAGGTCCAGGACAGCCCCCCCAAGGTTCTATGTTGGCTCTGCCGACCATGAGGCTGCAACACCCATCCCCTGGGCAAGGCACCAACCCGTGCGGAGGCAGCGGGAGCACGGCGTCCACGAACCCGTGCGGAGGCGGCGGGAGCACGGCGTCCACGAACCCGTGCGGAGGCGGCGGGAGCACGGCGTCCACGAACCCGTGCGGAGGCGGCGGGAGCACGGCGTCCACGAACCCGTGCGGAGGCGGCGGGAGCACGGCGTCCACGAACCCGTGCGGAGGCGGCGGGAGCACGGCGTCCACGAACGCGTGCGGAGGTGCCGGACGCAGCTCGCTGTCCTCCTCGACGCAGGCTGGCTGGAGGGTCTGGGCCTCCACTGAGGCTAGCTGGAGGGTCTGGGCCTCCACTGAGGCTGGCTGGAGGGTCTGGGCCTCCACTGAGGCTGGCTGGCCTTGATGTCAGCTGCCTCTTTGTTGACCTTGGCCAGCTGTTCCTGCACCAATGCCCCCAGCTCCAGCAGGGTTTGCATTTGCCCCCGATCTCTCGTCAAGCGACAAATGTTTATCTGCTGGATCAGCACCTCGGCTAGTTGATGGAGCCCCAGCTTCCGCTGTTGAAGCTCCACATGCTCAACCCTCTGAACACCAGCAGACACATGTTCGCCCTCTCCAGCTTCTCTCTGAGCCGCTCCACCGTCAGTCGTTCTGGCGCGCCCCAAGTTGTTCCAAGCAATGGATGGCAAGCCGACTCCCCAAGAAGGTCGCTTCTCCCGGCGTCACAGTCACAGCCCTGTTGTGTTCTCTTCCATTTCATTGTTCATACTCCTGTCCACTAGGGGGACTGTGGGGATAAACATAAAGATAATAGAAGGACGGAGGGGAGAGTATAAGAGAAGTAAAAAGAAAAGAGATGATGGATAACTGAGCCCGTGTTGGTCTGATTTATTGTGTTGGCTTCCTAAGAAAACAGAACTTAACAAGTGGCGACGAGGATGTTAGGATGGCCCTGCTTTCTTTACAACCCCCTGCAGCGTTCCTGGACTGACTGGGCGAGTCCACTGACCATTACGTTGCAGCACTTCGTGAATTAGTTAAAACATGCGCATTTGGCGATATTGAGCAGGAAATGATTCGCGACCAGATTGTAGAAAAAACATGCATGCCCAGAATTCGCGAAAGACTGTTATTAGAGCCGGATTTAACCCTTCAAAAGACACTGTCTATTGCAAGACAAATCGAAGCAGCAGTAGCTGATGCTAAAGTCATTGCTGAAGGGGAATCGAAGCAAGTAGCAGCGATTCAAAAGGCAAGAATGCACAAAAATAAAACAAGGATTAAACCAAAAGAGGATAAACGTGCAAAGGGACAGCAACAGTGTTACCGCTGTGGCTCTGCTAACCACCTGGCAAATGATAAATCCTGCCCTGCCAAAGACTGCAAATGTAGAACATGCGGGAAAGTCGGGCATTTCTCAAAAGTGTGCAAGACGGCATCAAGGTCAGTTAACGAAGTATGCTCACCCGAAATGACTGTCCTCTGTGTAAATGGCAGCCTTACTGATGACGGGGCTCCAGTTGGTACTTTTACTATTGCTACGCCCACTTTTCCTACACAGACCTGCACTATTAAAATGATGGTGGATACAGGATCTGGTGCATCGCTCCTGCCACAACAAATATTCAAAGAGTATTTTAGTTCATGTCTTCTATCCCCACCAAGTACGGCTTCTGACTTATTCACGGGAAAACATACCTGTGAGTGGTTACCTGAAACTGAACGTGACCTTCTACGGAAAGACTGTAGCTGGGGAGTTTAACATAGTCAAATCAGGATCTCCGCTCATTGGACGTGATTTATGTAAAACGCTGGACATTGAAATTAAGGGTGGTCGGCTGATTGAACCTGCTACTCAGTGTGCATTGCTTCAGCCGTCCAGCATTTCATTCACGTCCTCAGACAGCCCTGTCTCCATACCAACCGTTGATGGATATGGATGTGCAAAAAACTTCATACATAAAGTGAAAATACGCCCGAGTGTTAAGCCAGTACAGCAAAAACTCCGCCACCTACCTTTATCTGTGCGAGCAGCAGTGTCGGATGAACTTGGGATGCTAGAGAAGAATGGTATCATCGAGAAGATTGATTCATCTGAGTGGGTTTCCCCTATTGTGGTCACCAAAAGAAGGAACAACACCATTCGTATGTGCGTGGACTTGAGGGAACCTAACAAAGCTGTGGTACAAGATTATCCTTTACCGCTGATAGAGGAGCTACTGACTGAATTGCATGGATCAGTGATGTTTTCTTCTCTTGACCTTAAGGATGCATACTACCAAGTACAGTTACACGAGGAGAGCAGAGGACTCACTGCTTTCATCACACATGAAGGTCTATATCAGTTCTGCAGAGTACCGTATGGACTGTGTTCGGCACCATCTGCTTTTCAGCGAATGATGACTAAAATCTTGGAGGGCCTGGATGGTGTTCAGTGTTACTTAGACGATGTGATTGTTCACGGGTCGTCTGAAGCCAGCCACAATGCAAATCTCAAAGCGGTGTTCCAGAGGATCAAGGAAGCCGGTCTGAAACTGAATGCAGACAAGTGTAAGTTAAACCTGACAACACTCAACTTCCTGGGATACAAACTTTCAGCGGATGGTCTGCACCCAGACGATGGCCATACTACTGCTATTACAAATGCACCTCCTCAAACTGATGCAGCTACATTACGGTCGTTTCTGGGTCTGAGTGCCTGGTACAGTAAGTTTGTGCCTGCTTATGCTACTCTGGTGGAGCCAATGAGAGCCTTACTTCGTAAAGACTGTGAATTCTGCTGGAATACTGCAGCACAAGTAAGCTTTGACCGTGTCAAACAGGCCATAGTGAGCAGTGTGGCTCTTGCCCTATTCAACCCCAATTACGCCACAATACTCTCCTGCGACGCCTCAGACTTCAGAAGGAAGCACTGTCATGTGTCTGGGCTGCTGAGAAATGGCGCACATGGCTTTGGGGACGAAAATTCTTGCTGCGCACTGACCATCAAGCACTTACCACTCTGTTGACGAGTAAAGGGAATAGTCGAGCGGGATTACGCGTTGCCAGATGGTCTGCACGCCTTATGGAGTTTGACTACGAGGTTCAATACAGACCAGGTCCAATGAACAGTGTCGCTGACGGCCTATCAAGACTGCCTCTTGTAAACACTGAACAGGACTTTGCAGAAACCATTGAGTCAGTTGCTATGATTTCATTTGTTCCCAGCGCAATCTCCAAAGAAGATTTTCAGTCTGCATGCAGTGATTGTCCAGTGTTCGCTAAACTGCGTACATATCAAGAGACACGTTGGCCTAAACATAAGAAAGATGTTGACCTGGATATACAAGCATACTTTCCTATCCGGCATGAGCTTTCTGTTGTGGATGGATGTATCATTAGAGGAACACACCGTCTTTTGGTACCAGAGTCCATACAAAAAAGACTAATTGAATTAGCTCATGAATCGCACCAGGGAATAGTTTGTACGAAGCAAAGACTCAGACAGCTGTACTGGTGGCCCAAGATGGACAGCCAGACAGAAGCTTTGATACGTAACTGTCATACTTGCCAACAAAATGATAAGTCTGCTGTTACCCATGATCCTCCTCTAAACCCTGTTGAATTACCTTCTGCCGCCTGGGACAAAGTTTCCATTGATATTGTCGGACCATTCGAAACTGCGCCATCAGACTGTAGATATGCCATAACTCTCGTGGATTACTTCAGCAAATGGCCCGAAGTCGCATTTACCTCCAAGGTTGACACATCTGCTGTTAAGCACTTCTTAACGACTGTGTTTGCCCGCGAAGGAAATCCGAAGGAGTTGGTCTCAGATAATGGCCCTCAGTTTACCTCTGCCGAGTTTTCTAAGTTTCTGAAGGAGAGGAAGGTACGTCATTACAGATCTGCAGTTTACAATCCTCGTGCAAACGGAGAGGTGGAGAGATTCAACAGAGTACTAAAGGACTGTTTACAAACTGCTTCAATTCAAGCAGAACCATGGAAGTCCTTCACTCAGACATTCTTAATGGACTATCGAAGTACTCCTCAGGCTACCACAGGTGTTACACCATCTGAGCTACTCCATGGTCGATGTATGAGAACCAAGTTGCAGGTCATGGACTTTTCGGTGAACGGAACATACAGAAATATGATTCAAGAACATGTGAAAAGAAAACAAGACAAAGTAAAAATGTACACGGACGCCAAGAGAAATGCAAAACCTTCTAGATTTCAACCTGGCGATCTAGTCCGAGTTAAGAAACCTTGGATGGTCAGAAAGGGTGAACAAAAGTTCACAAAACCAAAATCTGTTGTCCAGAAGAAAGGTGATCATTCTTACCTGCTCGATGATGGTAAGGTGTGGAATGCCTCACGCTTGGCTGAGGTGACAGAATCAAATGGAAGTTTTCCTCTTACTGAGGTACAGCATGAACCCCCACCAAGCCCACTGAATAGGTCTGTTAGAATTAGACAAAAACCTGCCTGGACTAAGGACTATGTTTTACACATGTAGAGAATGTGGAGTATTTAAGCTGTGTGGATATTTGCATGAATATCACAGGAATGTTGAATTAATTTCTTTGTTCATTAGCTCATAATATCTCCTTATTCTTCATTAATGTTAAGTGCTGGTTAGTTATATGCAGCTGTATTCTTTCTGAAAAGGGGAAGATGTTGTGTTCTCTTCCAGTTCATACTCCTGTCCACTAGGGGGACTGTGGGGATAAACATAAAGATAATAGAAGGACGGAGGGGAGAGTATAAGAGAAGTAAAAAGAAAAGAGATGATGGATAACTGAGCCCGTGTTGGTCTGATTTATTGTGTTGGCTTCCTAAGAAAACAGAACTTAACAAGCCCCCCGCAAAAAAATTTTCCCGGGGAGGCTCCTCTGCTATACTTCTTTTTAGGTCTTGCATTCTGTCATGGGTACTGCTTCCGGGACGAAAGATAGGCATTATAGCAGAGGTGATGTGAACAAAAGGATTTTAATGAGAGCAAAACAGGGAAGAAAAAGGAACAGAACATGACCTTTAAAAACAGGATAAACTAGACATGGAGCTACACAGACTAGGGGACACAAAGACTGAGAGACAGACACGCTAGGAGACAGACAAAGGCCAGGAGAACACAGAACCAGGAGAACAATGAACTAGGAGAACACAGAGTCAGGAGAACACAGAGTCAAACAACTAACCAGAACAAACAGTAACTCTAGACGAACAGATGCAAGACAAGACTTCACAGAACTCAGGAACATTTATAACAAAACTAATTAGCAACCTCGGTTCAGGTGAGCGCCACATCACCTGACCGAGGTGCATTCTGGGAAATGAAGTCCACCAAAAACTACAAATGAAAACAAAAGACAAAATGGAGTCTGTGGGCGCTTTGGTGCCCTCTGGTGGTATTCCCTGACAGCACCATTGTAATCCGGCAAACTCCTCCTCGATCTGTAAGATGCGAATGAATTAAATTTGGCTTTAGTAACTTGCACACATTTTGAATGTCTATATAAAATGTAACCTATGTAAAATGATTGACTGCTAGAAACTGTAACGTAGTAATAATTCTAGACTGAAAAATATGATTTTAATACAAATTACAACAAAGAAACATTTTCCCGCAGAGAAGCAATGGATTAGTAATATTTTAATTACAATGCCCTACAAAATAACCTGAGATGGCTAAAAAGGAGCTGGCCATCTGGCTTTGACTTCTTTTATGTTGAGTGATAGGTTGATGATTTCATTTCTTCTGTGTGCAAATGTTTTGGCCATTTTTTCTTTTATTATTTTTCAGTAGTCCCTTTTCGTTACTTCAGAAAGCAACAGAATCAGCACTTCCTCTTAAACTTCAACCTCTCCTGCTGGGTAAGGGGACAGATAATTTATCCTTTCTATGCTTCTTTATATTCTTGGCAGACTTCTGGTCTGCTTTGCGCTTGCTTTTTATTGCATTGCATGTCACCTCTGGAACACCATAGTGTCTTAGTTTGTTGCGATAGTTAGCCATTTGGTATTTGAGGCTTTGTTGCCAGCCATAATAACCCAAAAAGGAGCAAGGTTCCTTAAGACAAGGATATTTCTTGACAACTGCATTAGCAACTTCACTTATCTGTAGACTAGATGGATAGGCTGTATACTTTATATACAGTTTCAGCCAGCTTCTCAAGAATCTCAGATTTGACCTTTTGGTATAGAAGTGTTCCATTGTTCTTGTTTTCTTCACTGGCTGTTTCCAGAGACATTTCAGTTTCACATGCAAACTGTGGAATAGGGAACTGCTTTGGCCATGGCCGACAACGTGCACCATCACTTCGCCTCGGAAGAATAACGGTGTCCTGTGAAAATAATGTTCCAACTGAGTCTGCTTTTGATGTAAGCGATTTCACTGCAGATGTGGATTCAAAATCAACTGACCATTCACTAAAGGAGCTGTCCAAACTTTCACCAACGGTAGGAATGTTCAGTGTGACTGAGGAAGATCGAACAACCTTAATAGTACCTTTGTCTTTGATTTGGTCACTTGTATGAAGACTAAAGTAATCTCCAAAAATCTGCCTCCAAATAGGCTGAAGTCCTCTGAAATTCCAAAAGGTCTGATTTACAACTGTTTTCAGATCCTCTATAGTGTTGGGTATTCCTAATGGAAGCAATGTTTTCTTCATTTATGACATCTGCCCTTAATCCCCACCAGCATGACAAAACAAAAGACGGAGAGCAGAAGCATATCAATTAGAATAATGCCAAAAAAAAAAGGAAAGGCTATTCACAATTCATTATCTAAATATAAAATAATACTAATTACATATCGTTCAATTATCAAGCAATTTAAATAGCCATAATTTATCATGATAAAGTACAGTATATTAGACTGAATTTTGAAGTACTCAAATTTATGATCAAATAATCACTTTACATATTTCTGTTTGAATATATTAGTTAAATATGTACTAAAATTTCATGGATTTTAAATTCTCCAGTAAAAAATAAGACTACATAGTGTTGAGAGCTTAACAAAGGTAAAATGTAATTCATAAATGCTAGATTAATTTCTATATTTAAAAAAACGTCAAATACATGACATGTACAGTACCTCACACAATGCATTTCAGGTACCTAAAATGAACAACAGATGTGCTCTTTCAATGTAACCAAACATTTTCTTCCCACAAAGGATATGTATCGCCAAGCTTCTGGTGCAGCAAAAGAGCCATTTTGCCTGTGTCCTCCCCATGAAAAGATTTTAAATGCTCTTCATACCAAGCATACCAAACATTTACAATAAAATACACATAGCTATCCAAATTTATTATGTTTTTGGCAAAAAAAACTATTTGAATAATTTCAGCAAAGTCAGGAAGTCCATCTATTGAGGCATGAGACAGAATCATACCAGTAGTGTACCTTGTTCCATAACAGGTTATAGTATTAGCTGTAAGGGACTGCCCCTAGAGGGCACTGTGGACATGTGAGTTTTTTAGTTTATTGTAGTTTTGTGTGTAGACACAGTTTCCCAGAAGGCACCGTGGTCAGGTGATTGAGCTCACCTGAACCGAGGTGGCTCATTAAAGTGGTTATAAATAGCTGGCTGTTTTGGGAAACTGGGTCGAGCATTAAGAATGTCACTGAGGGCTTTATGTTTAGTTTGTTTGATTTGACTTGATTTACGGTTGTGTGGTTTTTTGGTTGTGTTAGGATGGTTGGGGAGCAGGCTTGTTGTGGTGTGTGTGTGGTACGCTCCGAGGAGCTAGAGTATGGCTGGTTCGCTGTTAGAAGCGTGAGAATGTGTGGTATGCTCATAGGACACCGTGTGTATGTGGTACGCTCATAGGAGCCGGTGGAAGACTGGTTCGCTGTTAGAAGCGTGAGTGTGTGTGGGTCGCTCACGGGAGCCGGTGTGTGTGTACTCCGCTCATAGGAGCTAGCGTAAGGCTGGGTCGCTGTTAGAAGCGTGAGTGTGTGTGGGTCGCTCATGGGAGCCGGTGTGTGTGTACTCCACTCATAGGAGCTAGCGTAAGGCTGCGTCGCTGTTAGAAGCGTGAGTGTGTGTGGGTCGCTCACGGGAGCCTGTGTGTGTGTGTGTGTGTGTGTGTGTGTGTGTGTGTGTGTGTGTACTCCGCTCATAGGAGCCAGTGTAAGGCTGGGTCGCTGTTAGAAGCGTGAGTGTGTGTGGGTCGCTCACGGGAGCCTGTGTGTGTGTGTGTGTGTGTGTGTGTGTGTGTGTGTGTGTGTGTGTGTGTGTGTGTGTACTCCGCTCATAGGAGCCAGTGTAAGGCTGGGTCGCTGTTAGAAGCGTGAGTGTGTGTGGGTTGCTCACAGGAGCTAGCGTAAGGCTGGGACACTGTTAGAAGCGTGAGTGTGTGTGGGTCGCTCACAGGAGCGCGTGTGTAAGTGTGGCTCCCTGTTAGAAGCGCCGGAGTGTGTGGTTGGCTCATAGGAGCGCGTGTGTAAGTGTGGCTCCCTGTTAGAAGCGCCGGAGTGTGTATGGTTCGCTCCTAGGAGAGCGTGTGTATGTGTGGTTACCTATTAGAAGCGCGAGTGTGTATGGTTCGCTATTAAAGGAGCAGGTGTGTGTGTGGTGTGTGAAAGCCTGTGTGTGTTTTCTTTATAAGTGTGTTTTACGTTGGGTGTGTGTTATATGTTTGATTTGTTATTCTTTTCATGTCTTGTTTTATTATGTTATTAAAAAAACTATTTTGTTGGTTAAAACATCCCTCTGCACCTATGCCTGACTTCTTGAAGCCCTTTGGTGTTAACAATAGCCAGGACTACCTAGACATCGTGACATTAGCAAGCTGCACACTAGACATAAGTGGTGATATTTCTTTTAATGCTTCCTGTATATCAGAATGTAGCACATTCAAAGGCACCTCAAACTTTTGTAACACCCAATTTTTGTTTTCCAACATCCGTGTGTTAAATCATCTGATGTCTTGAAAAAAGGGTCAGCAACACCTTTTTTTAAATTGTTTTTTTAATTGTATGTGCCTCACAACTTGCTTAAAATAATAATGTTACGCTTCAAAGCGCATGATCCATACCCCTCCAAAAGCCCATACTCTTTATTTAATGCAGGATAATGTTCCAGTCAATGTTTCTTCAGGAAAAAACCTCTAAGAACCTTGTTCGATGTTCATTTATTTTGAAATCAAGGCATGCAATGGTTTCTTTAGTCTGAACAAATTCAGCAACTAATTCCACTATGTCTTTTAAAGTCAGAAGAACCTGCCAAGCAGAATCATCTTCAGGAACTAGTAAACCAACAATAAGTGGCAACAACCGTATTTGCATGGGTATTTCCACCTATAGTTCGGCGATTTATGTAGTTTTGAGGGATTGCTTGAGGACTATTGACTTTATAGGGAAAATGTATGATTAAATCATTGAGTACAATCAAAGTGGAGTACTTCTTCTTGATGAAATTCTGAAAACATAAGGCGAGTTCCCTTGGAACTATACCTTCAAAAGATTGTGCATTACATCTGGTGGATACCTAGAGACACAGTGAAAGTGGTTCAATTTCTCAGTCAGTGGACATAAACGTTTTACATCAAAGCACTGAGTTAGATTTTCTCTCTCAGTTTCTACATGCAAACTGTGGTCCTCTTTTGTCCGAGGTGGAAACAATCCAGTTCGCAGTTTGTGTGTCTAGAACTCTGAGGAGTGAACGAGACAAAATCTGCCCTGTGAAACTTTCCACTAATCGACTGAATGAATGAGCACAGAGATTATCACCTACAACACAGTGTACAGTACCCTTAATATTTTTTCCAACACTAGAAATGAAAATTCCTTCCTGGGGTGGCGAGGTCTTTCAAGAGAGGTGCCAAAGCCGTACTGTATTCAAACCTTTTGACATCATTAGCTTTACAAAGTAAAGCTAGGTGAATGGAAATTAATGCAGATTGCACCTTACATGACACTTGTGCTAAAACCCAGTAAATAGATGTTGTTTTGTGTTTTTTTTTCCGAAGGTTCCTAGTGGGTTACAGATCAAGTCATCACAATAAATGATTATACAGCGTCTTGGGTCATCTCCAGTAAAGAAATCATTATTCTTGAAAGATTTGCCATCAAAAATGGATTTGATATATTCAGTACTGTTGGAATGTCTGCTTAAGATCTCTTTTGCAACCTCTGTATTTCTCAACACTGCCTGTAATGTTGCAAGAATAGGCACATATTTAAATGTTTTTGGCTATCAAGTTGTTCAACAGGTTCAACACACCGGAAATGTTTTAAAATAATTACATGTCTTAAAAGATAAAGCAAAATGACCATCTGCTCCAATAAATGGATGTACTAAATGGATGGACATTGCACAACTGTCCTGCCAAGTCAGTTATGATTGCCTGGTCAACAACGCATTTATTGGTTTTCAATGTTGAAAACTTCAACAGAGACCGCAGAGTAAATTAACTGAAGGTCTTCAACCAAAGCATTGATAAACCTCTCTGACACATTATACAGGCTTTCAAGCTTGAGCAGAAGTAAGCCAATTCTTTGAAGAACTAAGTAAGAAGCACTTTGTTGATCGCAATCTAAACTGGTGCCCTCACCCTCACTGAGCTCTGGCAAATCAAAATAGTCAAACATCTGGTTATGGTGACCAACATAGACATCAATTTTAAAATCAGTCAAAGTAAAAGGGTTATGTCTTCTGCTCTTGTGTTTCTGAAGTGTATTGTATATATTTGTAATGTATTTGTATATATTGTAAATACACAAAAGACAGTTTTGTGGTTCTTCAGATGATTTCCAATATGATGAAAGTAGTTCTTCTCTTTGGAATAGTATGTATGACAAATTAAACACTTATACGTGGAGATGTTTCTTGGATGTAGACTTTCGACAGCTGCATGATATCTGGACAGATGTGTGCGGAGGACATTTGGGGTTTTAAATGTACATCGGCAATTGCCATATAGACATGGCTGATAGTGTCCGCGACCAAAAGTTGCATGTTGAAGCCGTACTTAATGCTTAAGTAGATGTCCTTCAGAGGCGAACAATGACTTGCAAATTTTACACTGCCATCCCACAGGAAAAACCTATAGTAATGAAAAAAGTGCTTACTTCACTGTATGTAATAGCCTATATACTTATAGCCTAGTTAATAATAGATTGAATAATAGAAAAAAACATTATTTTTAAAAAGTGTACCATTCATAACTTTTGATTTTGCTAATTGTTTACGAAGAACTTGTGTCAAAAAGTTTAGAGTTATAGTGTCCTACATGACTGTTTGCTATACACCTTCTTGTATTTTTTTTGTATCTGGTGATAACATTAATAAGCATATATAAATTTAAAAGGTTACTAGGACATAAACAGAGGACATAGCTTAACTGAATTTAACCACACAATAAAATGTTTCACAACTTTCTGTTTTAAAAAAATGACGTTTATTATTTAATTTTTTTATTCAAAGTTGAACTGCTACAAAATTGTGTTCATGAATTATTTGTACATTCATGTTACTAAACAAATCTCACCTTAAGAAAAATGCAGATTCTGCAGCACATGGCACCTTGACTGGACATAAAAAGGCGGAAATTGCATGGCAGTAGATCCTAGCCACTCTAAATGAGTAAAATTTACAAAATGTCTTTAGTTGTGACATTGCCAGAAAAATTAAATTAAAACTTCCCTATTTTTATCCTCACTGATTTTAAACTAACAAATTTACTTGAAGTGGAATTAATAAATAATCGACATTTGTTTAAATCAGCTTAATTTGACTCCAGAATGCAGTTAGTACATTTTATTATGTACTAGTCACTAATATTAATTTAACAATTGTTACTTAAGCCCAGTCCCACTTTTTATTATTTTGTTTTATATACATCATCTCTAAGCTTTGGTAATACGAATGTAAATATTTGACGTGCCAATAAAGCACCCTTGAATCTTGAATTTCATGCCCCTCAAAAACGAAACTCATAATAACATGCATTGTATTATTTTTTTTTAATCAACTTTTTGTGCTTTGCTGCTGTCCAAGGTGCTGTCTGCCATCTGTTTGTAAATCCTCCGAGATGTGCGAGAAGGTGTTATCCTCCAGTGTGTGCCGGGCTTTAGCCCGTCGCCACAATATATAGATTAACTACACACAGACTGATATATTTCAAGTGATTTTTTCTGTTCATTTTGATGATTATGGCTTATAGAGTGGTTCAGTGAGCCACAAAAGGTCATTGCTAAAGAAGCTGGCTGTTTATAGAGTACTGTATTGTAAAGCGTTGAGGGGGTTCAGAAAAGGTCACAGACACGACGGCTGATGCAGACACAAAAGGTATGTTTAATTCTTTTCTCTGCACCGGAACAAACAAAGAGTGTATATTAAAGGGGAAAAAAAAGAGAGCAAAAATGAAACTAAAGTCTTTGCACAGTGCAGGGCTTCATTGCTTTAGCTTGAACTTGGAGAGCAGGCGAGATCACAGAGGTGAAGTGTATAATCCTGCCTCAGGCACAGTGGCATGAGATGCTGTGAGCGCCTGAGCGGAGGAGACACTGTCAGGGATGAGAGGCGTGCGAGTGTGTTGTCACTGTCTCTGTAGTGTCTGACTCTGCAGACAAGGAAAAACCACAAAGCATTTTGGTTTTAACCTCCTACTCACCGGTATACACCACTGGGGCCCTTTTATGGGGAGCCGGTGACAGGTGGACGGCAGGCGATTTGCTGTGGCTGATGCCGGTGGTTTGTGGCACCCCGCCCCTTTTTGAGCCTGTTGGTAGCTGTCCGTGGTGCTGACTGGGTTTGGTAAATAGAGGCTTCTTGACAAGTGAGGTTTTCCATGGGGTGCGCTGGTTGTGAGCCCGTCGCCACAGTATCCAAGCACATCAATAGAAAGTTGAATGGAAGGAAAAAATGTGGCAGTAAAAGGTGCACAACCACAACAGGGATAACCGCAGTCTTAAATGAATTGTGAAACAAAGCCCATTCAAGAATTTGGGGGGAGATTCAACAGGAGTGGACAGCAGCTAGAGTCAGTATTTCAAGAGCCCCCTCTTATTATACAAACAGGAAGAGCACACAAGAGCACACAGACATATCCAGGACATGGGCTACAACTGTTGCATTCCTTGTGTCAAGCCACTTTTGAACCAGAGACAACATCAGAGGTGTCTAACCTGGTCTAAGGACAAAAAGCGATTGGACTGTTCCCCGTGGGCCAAAGTCCTCTTTTCAGATGAAAGTAAATTTTCCATTTAATTTAGAAATCAAGGTCCCTGTGTCTGGAGGAAGAGAGGAGAGGTACAAAATCCAAGTTGCTTGAAGCCCAGTGTAAAGTTTACTACCATGAAGTTTTAGAGCACTTCCCTCTGCTGACCAGCTTTATGGAGATGCTGATTGGCACCTGCCCACACTGCCAAAAGTACTAATACCTGGTTTAAGTACCATGGTATCCTTGTGCTTGATCAACCAGCAAATTCATCTGACCTAAACCCCATGAAGAATCTATGGGGTACCGTGATAAGGAAGATGTGAGTCACCAGACCCAACAATGCGGAAGAGCTGAAGGCCGTTATCAAAGCAACCTGGGCTTCGATAACATTGCAGCAGTGTCACAGACTGATCACCTCCATGCCATGCCGCATGGCTGCAGTAATTCGTGCAAAGTGAGCCCTGACCAAGTATTGAGAGCTGTACATTTTCATGCTTTTCAGTAGTCTAACATTTCTGTGTTAATCTTTTTTTTTTTTATTGATTACATCCAATCAATTGAGATGCACCTGTGCGTCTTTTTGCTGTTTGCGTAGTTTGATGATAATTAAGATGTTTTAAATCACTGGTAAAGGATATTTGCTGGACAAATGCAGAAAAAATATCACTATTTCTGAAAAACTTCAGATATATTAGCTATGTGTGAGGCTAGATGTGATATTGGTTTATTCCAATTATATTTAAATAATGCGTTATAACTGATTATAACATGTAACTCAGTTGTAGATTGCTTACTTTATATATTTCCCTCTCTCGATGAGTATAGGATTCACTTGGGTTTTGCACAAACATATTTACAGCATAATTTTGAAATTTCCTTCTATATACATTTCGTATCAATTATTTTTTACCATACTTTTTTCCCTTTGATTGGGCTACATTTCATTTACCCCAGATGAAAACAAAACAAACAAAGAAACAAAAAATAAACAAACACCCAGTGAAAATGTCAAAGGTCAGTCCTGGTGTACAGTTTTTTCTGTAACATATAGATTTGAAAAAAATATATATGTAATTTTAATAATTATGTACATAATTTATTTATTTTAAAAAATGAAGTTATGAAAGATTTTGTGTGGAAGTTTAAGTACACATGTGATTGTGTTTCCAGGAGTGTAATCCATTGAGATCAGACTCTTCAGAACTCAACTGCGAATTTGTAGATACTTTACAAATATTCCAAGATGGAGACCGCAGATCTGGACACTGACGATATGTCTCCACCCGCAAAAAAATGGTAACCTACCATATCTACGTATTTTAGTTAAGTCTTCATATCCACTTTATTAACTGAGTACATAGTCATGTTCAAAAGTTACTATCCCCTCTTTTAATTCAGTATTTCTGATCATAAAATCATAGCAGAACTTAGTAATACGAAAACAGAATATCAGATGAACATAATGTATAACATTTTTACCGTGCCATTATTTAAAAATAATAAAGCTTAACAATGTAAAAAAAAAAATACATAAATTATTATTATTATCATTATTATTATTATTATTATTATTATTATTATTATTATTATTATTATACACTGTTAAAAAAAATTAACAACACAATGTAACTCCAAGTCAATCACACTTCTGTGAAATCAGAACTAAAATTTTCTAGGCAACATGATGCAATAGATTTTTGAGTTTTCTCAACTTATGATTACAAAACAGGTGCAAATGTATGTACAGTATGTGTTCATTGATGCTCAGGTAAAGGTAAGACTTGCTTTAAGCTCTCTTTTAAGTGAAAAACGCAAAGCACTCAATTAGTAGTTTGTCCTTTTTCCGCTGTTGTTGACTTTACAAAGGTTTTCAAGTTTAAACAAATTTAAAAGTAAAGTTGAACCAACTTGTAGCTTTTTGTTCACTGTACAGTATTCTTAAAAGAACAACAAAGAAATGTTTGCTTTAATGATGTGAAGTTCTACCTTAAATACAGTATGTTAGATGTTATTGCATTTAAATAGAACTTTACAGATACATTTCTCCTAAAAATAACTACACAAATCAATGTCAGCTGAAACCTCGTTTATTACTCTTGCAGAAATTGTTCTGAAACACTTTTGTCACAACATTTTGCACTGAGCATAAACAAGTACACAATCCGAAGCACAACTACCGTATAACTTACACAAAAACACTTTCACATGCAACAATGCAACAACACAAAGGCAGCTGAATGCTCATCCACGTAACCAATTTCTGCTTTGGGTGTCTATCAATTGTCAGGTTTGACTTTAATCACAGAACAGGTTTTTTTCAAGCCTTAACTTCACATCAAAGCGGAAAAAGGACAAACTACTAATTGAGTGCTTTGCGTTTTTCACTTAAAAGAGAGCTTAAAGCAAGTCTTACCTTTACCTGAGCATCAATGAACACATACTGTACATACATTTGCACCTGTTTTGAACTGTAACTCAAAGCTGACAAAGTTAACTTCAAACGAGTTGACCACAACGGCACATTTCACATTATTGGTGATGTGGTCCAAGCCTTAACCATTTCAGCACAAAAGTGTGGTGGGGGGGGGGGGGGAGTAAATAAAGTGCTTTGCATAGTATCTCAAACCCAGTTCTCTATTTAACAATTGAAAAAAGAGAATTGTACATAACACAATTGTAACCTTCACCCGAGCATCAATGAACATAGAACTGCTCCTATATGTGCCCGTTTTGAACTGTCAACTAAAAAGGCTGAAAAATAGGACGGAGTGCACCACAATGCAAAAGTGAAAGGTAAAACAAGTCTACATTTACTGCAAAAGTTTTGTTTTCAGAGACCTGATGCGCTGTGAGCATCGAGACCCAAGCTCAAAAAAGATTATCTGAATTGCTCCAAAGGTATATTGCATCGCTTTTGGATATTGAATGTTCATGGCATACAAAAGGCCAAAGAGATGCGCAAAGGCAGGTACAACATTGGACAACATTTATGCAGGAAGAAGCAGACAACACATGGATTTAGAAATTGTGCATGATTTCGTGAAGTACATGCAAACTGCATTCTGCATTGTGACAATCCAAAGGAGACAGATGCTATAACATGATTGCCATTACACCTTAGCATACCAGTTACCAGAAGTAGCAAACTCACCTAATTTTACTGATCTAGTTATAAGGAAAGACTAGTGGTTGTGCAAAATACCAACTGGTCATGGTTTGGAAATTGAAGTTTAGTCAGGTCATTTTTTTGTATGAGCACACTTACAGCTTCAGACACTTTACTCACCTCTTCATCAAGCTGATCCAGGAGGTCTTCCATCACTGCACCAAATGCTTCCTTCCTTGCCCGGTAAAGTCTTAATAAGCGAAGCACATACTTTGTTTGGCAAGGGATGAAAAGTTACCAGCAGATCCTTGCTTGTGATTCCATAAAATCCTTCAGAAATCTTAAAACAATGAACATTTATAACCTTTGAGTCAGGGTTTGTTAATAAATAATGAGAATGTTCAAAGTCAAGTGAAATGTATTATGTTCCTAGCCAAGCATTAAAAACAAAACAACCAAGAACAAATAAAACACAGAATACGGTAGAGGAACTGTGCAGCACAGTGTAGGACCACTGCATTCAGGGTACCTCACCATTTCAAGTCACACATTACTGTGACTTCTCGCAACCTACTATTATACAAAAACCATGTATCTGCACTGCCCAGAAGATAAAATCATGCCATCTGCATATTGTGTACCATGCAGGTGAATCATTTTAGACAGAGACACATTGGTAAGATGTGGGCACTTCTCCTCAATATAGCACCTGAGTGATGCATCCAATTCTGAAACTTTGACCACTTTCACTTACTCCACATAAAGCTTTGACTTGAAAAGGTACAATCTAAATGGTACAGTATGCCAACATCTGCTGCTGTTTCGAGGAAAGGGTAAGCAGCACGTTTTTCCAATTTCTGGTGTCATGGATCACCTTTTTAAACCTCATCGTCCAAAAATCCATAATGGCAAATTAGATGTGGATAATGGTCTATAAAGTGATGTTTTGGCCTAAGTCGGGACTCTGGGAAGATACTAGTGAGCAACTTGCGGTGATTCCAAAGTTTAGAGGACAAATAGCACAATGCTTCCTCTGAATGCTTGTGTGAAACAACGATTTCAACAATTTCATTCATTAAAAAAGGCTCATGTCCCAAGCAGGCTCATGCTCTGGTATCCTGGACCCAATAATAAAAGGAAGCAAGCGTAAGAGTGTCCAATCTTCATGTCCGTTACCTCCAACACTTCCTTTTTCAAAGCTTGCTTTTGAAATTTTGTTTGGTTTGTTTACTTTGTCTGTATTTCTGTATAGAAATGACTTTATGCAGTCATTTAGTAAATCCAATGTAATTAGACCTTTTGCTATCAGATTTTTCAAACACAAGGACAATTCCACAGGAACGGCCCCCTCAAAAAAATCAAGCAAAATATTTGGAGGATATCCGTTTACTGGATGAAAGAACAGAATATGCTTCCCCAGCACACACTCCCTTTTTACTCCATTAATGTTTTGAAGGTTCTCGTTCTGCCCAAACTCCTTTAATAAGGTGTTATGTCCATCAATATCTCTCAATTGGAAATCATCTACATTAGCTGTGGCAGTCTGGTAAGCAAAATCAACAGAACTTCTCAACAGTAAAGCTTTCACAAAACCCTGAAAGATGATGTGCTCCAAGGTTATCAGCACACAAACAAAATATAGTACACTTAACAAACCAATCTAATTCTTCAACATACATTCCCTCTTGTTCTAAATGCTTTATATCTTTAATCAGTGGCTCAAGAAATTTTTCATAGCCGTATTGCTTAACATCAACACTTTTACAGAGGAGCGCCAGTTGAATTGAATGGAGACTGGATGGCGAGTGGGTGACGACTCAGCGGCATACTCGTTCAGCCAAAGTTAACGCTAAGGCTAACCCACTGGAGCACACCTCTTCTGCGCTTCACGTGTCCAACAGGTTTGCTCTCCTCAGTGATGCCGAGAAACCTGAAAGAGCTCTGGTTATAGGAGACTCTATACTGAGACATGTGAAATTAGCTAGGCCTTTAGGGGCGCCAGCGGCAGTGGTCAGGTGTATTCCGGGAGCCAGAGCACCAGACATAGCAGGTAATCTTAGGGCTCTAGGTCAGCATAGGTTCTCTAAGATAGTGGTACATGCTGGAGCTAACGATATACGCCTTCATCAGTCAAAGATTAGCAAGCATAACATTACAGAGGTGTTTAAAATAGCGAAGGCGATGTCCGAAGAAGTAGTTTGCTCTGGTCCCATCCCAATGAGACGTGGCGACATAGCTTACAGCAGGTTATGGTCGCTGAACCGCTGGATGTCCAGGTGGTGCTCCGAAAACAACGTGGGCTTCATAGACAATTGGAAGACCTTTGAGGGCAAAACTGGCCTGTTAGGGCGGGACGGTATCCATCCCACTCAGGAAGGTTCTGCTCTCATTTCTTTCAGTATAGCACATAGTCTCAGAAGAGGCCTAGTTAATCGGTGATAATCCAGAGCCCAGGCCAGGGAGCAGACAGACAGGCTAAACCAACCATCTGCTAGCTGCATCGTCACTCAGGGTTCATCATATTGAGACTGTGTCTGTTCCCCGAGCTAAACATAAATTTAGAATGACTCAGAAAGTCTGTTTTAGTAATTTAATTAACATACAGTAGATACCACAAACTCAGATCACACTGGATGCGCAGCCGGCACCTCTGATCTGAAGCTAGGACTGTTAAATATTAGATCTCTCGCATCTAAAGCAGTTATTGTTAATGAAACTATCACAGATCAGGAGTTTGATATATTATGTTTAACAGAAACCTGGACTAAACAGGACGAGTATGTAGCTCTAAATGAAGCTAGTCCTCCTGGATACAGCTACATACTTTTACACCAGCCTCGGCTAACTGGTAGAGGAGGAGGAGTCGCAGTTATTTATAACGATAATCTGTCTCTCGTACAAAAACACAGGTTTAAATTCAATGCATTTGAAGTTCTCTATAGTAACATAAAGTCAGCTCAGTCGATCCCGCTAATCATCATTTACAGACCCCCAGGGCCGTACTCGGAGTTTCTCTGTGAATTTGCAAATTTCCTCTCAAACCTTGTTGTTTCTGTAGACAAAGTGTTAATTGCTGGAGACTTTAATATTCATTTTGATAATATTCAATCCAGAAGACCCTCTGAGAACAGCATTCTTGTCCATATTGGAGTAGGAGTAAATCAGTGTGTAGTAGGACCCACTCATAAAGGTGGTCACACTTTAGATTTAATATTATCCTTCGGATTAAGTATAGGAAATATAATGACAATTTCACAGTCTGAAGTTATCTCAGATCACTATCTTGTCTCGATTAAAGCGTGTCATAGTAATAATGTATGCACAGCACTGCGCTTCCCCCTTAAATGTACATTTACATCAAATACCGCACAAAGCTTTATCAATAATCTTCCAGAATTATCAACTTTGATTGGATCGCCATCTGACTTCAGAGAACTCGAACAGGCGAATGAATATCTAGAGTCAGCACCTTGTTATAGCTTAGATAATGTAGCTCCAGTTAAAAGGAAAATGATTAGAGATAAGAAACTTGCTCCTTGGTATAATGACCACACTTGGAAAATTTGAACGTAAATGGCGCCAAACTAAATTGTTAGTATTCAAAATAGCTTGGAAGGAGAGCATCCTGAACTATAAAAAAGCTCTCAGTGATGCTAGATCAACGTATCTCTCCACTCTTATAGAAAATAACAAAAACAACCCGAGATTTTTATTTAATACCATAGCTAAATTAACTAAAAACAAGACCACTGCAGAAATCTCCACAACAACATCATGCAATAGTGAGGATTTCATTAACTTTTTCAATAACAAAATCATAAATATTAGGCAGATAATTCAGGCTTTGAAACCAGACAATTTAAATAATTCAGATGAACGAACCACATCACATCAGAACTTTTATACAAAACTTTACTCTCCTTGAAGTGAGGAAACTAATTTCACACATTTTCTCAAACAGATAGTACCAGCAATAATAGAACCCCTGTTGAAAGTAATTAACTGTTCACTCAGTGGTGGGTATGTCCCCAAATCCTTTAAATTAGCCGTTATTAAACCGCTAATTAAGAAACCTGACCTTGACCCGAGTCAGCTTTCTAATTACAGGCCGATATCAAATCTTCCCTTTATCTCCAAGATTCTGGAAAAGGTAGTATCACAGCAGCTATGTTCACATCTACACAGAAATAGCATAAATGAACTGTATCAGTCAGGATTTAGGCCTCATCACAGCACAGAGACAGCATTTGTTAAAGTAGTAAATGACCTCCTATGCGCCTCTGATCAGGGTTGCGTCACTATACTTGTGTTACTGGACCTCAGTGCAGCTTTGGACACCATTGATCATAGTATTCTCCTTCACAGATTAGAAAAGGTAGTAGGAATTAAGGGAACTGCCCTCTTGTGGCTCAGATCCTATTTGACTGATCGTTATCAGTTTGTAGATTTAGATGGTGACCATTCCTCATGTTCTCAAGTGGAGTTTGGTGTTCCACAGAGTTCAGTTTTAGGCCCACTGCTTCTTTCCCTTTACATGCTTCCTCTGGGCAACATAATTCGTAAAACATGGTATTAGTTTTCATTGTTATGCTGATGACACACAATTATATGTCTCAGCAAAACCAGATGAGAAAAAAACATCTAAAATTGAGCAGTGTGTGCAGGACATAAGAGATTGGATGTTAATTAATTTTCTTCTGCTTAATCCAGATAAGACAGAAGTTCTGGTCATAGGAACACAAGTAGCTAGAAGTAAGCTTTCTGATCACACTGTAACTTTAGATGGGCTTTCTGTTCCATCAAATGCAACAGTAAAAGACCTTGGCGTGAATATAGATTCCAGTCTTTCGTTTGAAGCACATGTACAGTAGATAATATTACCAGGATAGCTTTCTTTCACCTTAGAAATATTGCCAAGATAAGAAACATATTGTCACTAAATGATACAGAAAAACTAGTTCATGCTTTTATCACCTCTAGGTTGGACTATTAACGCCTTACCGTCTGATCGTTCAACTAGGTGTATAAACAAGCTTCAGTTAGTACAGAATGCAGCAGCGAGAGTCCTCACTAAAACCAGAAGATACGAGCACATCACTCCTATCTTATCTACACTGCATTGGCTCGCTGTGAAATTTCGCATTGATTTTAAGATGCTACTTTTGACATTTAAAGCACTAAATGGTCTTGCGCCACAGTATTTGAGTGAACTGCTAGTGTCTTACGATCCGCCACGCCTACTTTGATCAAAGGATGCAGGCTACCTGTCAGTACCATGTATTATTAAAACTACAGCAGGGGGCAGAGCTTTTTCTTACAAAGCCCCAAAGTTATGGAATAGTTTTCCTATTAATGTTCGGGACTCAGACACAGTCTCAGTGTTTAAGTCTAGGCTAAAAACCTATTTATTTAGCCAAGCATTTTTGTAAATAGATTAACCTTAGGTAAAGGAGCAGATCTGGGGGACTCATGGACGTAGAGTATTCTGGTGAACTGGTATGTTTAGATGCTGTCCTCCCCACTCTCATTGATCACTCAGGTTTGGTGACGGTGAGGTGATTGGTTGCTTTACATCACAGGGAGCCCTCATGTCTGTGTTTTCTTCTGGCTCTCCCTTTTAGTTATGCTGTTATAGTTAGTCCTGCTAGAGTCCCTGCTTGCACTTTCCACTAAATATACATTCACCTTATACATGTTGACTGTGACCATACCTAACTGCCATCTCTCCTTATTTTCTGTTCTCTCCTCTTCTGCTCTCCCCTCTCTCTCTCTCTTTCTCTCCTTTCCCTCTCCTTGTCTCTCTGTCGAGCTATACATGTTGCTCCTGAGTTGCCAGTGATCCAGACCCCTCTGCCCTCTGGACCCATCTAACCCGTCCTGCTTCTGGTTGGAGATCTCGTCACATGGATGCCCCGTGTGGTCTGCCTGGATTCGAGGTGGATTCGATTCACCATAGGTGAAGAGGTGAAGAGTTAGAGCTGGGAAATATGGAATACTGGGTGGATCCGAAGCGCCGCAGGCAGCTGGAGCCGGTAGGTGACGGAGTTGATTCGGAGGGTGATGTGGTATGGACCGATGAATCAAGGTGATAATTTTCTGGATTCTGTCTGCAGATTTAGATTTTTTGTGGACAGCCATACTTTATCACCTACGTGGTACAATCGCCACGGTGGGTGTCGACGGCAGTGCTGAGTGATGTAGCGGGTGTTGGCGCGCTAGATGGCAAGGTTTGCTTGATTCCATAGCTGTCGACACCGACAGACCAACTGTTGGGCCGACGGTACTTCAACCTCTGGTTCTTGGTGGTCGAACATCGGAGGCTGGAAACTGTAGCATATCTCAAATGGGCTTAAGCCGGTGGCGGATGATACATGTAGGTTGTGGGATAGTTCTGCCCAGATGAGGTAGCGAGCCCAGGAGCACTGACGGTCGGCGACAAAGCACCTCAAGTAACACTCCAGTTGTTTGTTGGTCCGTTCCGTCTGACCGTTAGTCTGTGGGTGGTAGCCAGAGGACAGACTGCAGGTGGAAAAGATCAGACGGCAGAAGGCCTTCCAGAACCGTGAGGTGAACTGAGGCCCCCTGTCCGAGACCATGTCCTTTGGGAACCCATGCAAGGAGACTACACGTTCTAATATCAGCTCGGCTGTTTTCTTAGCTGACGGGAGCCCAGGGAGGGCCACCAGGTGCACAGCTTTGGAAAACCAGTCAACAATGGTGAGGATGGTGTTCGACGGCAATGTGAGTCCAGGGCCGACGAGGAACAGGAAGTGGTTGAAGCTCACCTGGAGATGGTTGATTTACATCCTTGGCCCTGGCGCACACTGGGCATGCCTGGATGAACTCGTGCACATCCTTGGTCATGGTGGGCCACCAGAAGGCGTGCTGGATGAACTGGAGGGTGCAACGCGTTCCGGGGTGTCCAGTGAGAAGGGAGGAATGTCCCCATTGGATGACCTCCGGTCCTGATGGTGTCGGGTTCATAGAGTCGACCAGGTGGCACATTTGCCGGTTCGGTCTCCGCAGGCTGTGCCTGGCATACCCTCATCTCCATATCCCCATCGGAGTGGTGTGATGATCTTGGTGGATGGTAGGACAGGCCTCATGCTGTCGGGAGAGGGCGTTGGCCTTGGTGTTCTTGGACCCCGGGCGGTATGACAGATGGAAGTTATAACTCTCAAAAAATAACGCCCACCGCGCCTGTCTAGGATTCAGCTGTTTTATTTTTCGGATGGTGATTAGATTCTGGTGGTCAGTCCAGACGATGAACGGCTCTCTGGCGCCCTGGATCCAGTGTCGCCATTCCTCCAAGGCCCACTTTATGGCCAACAGCTACCCCGTATCGCTGCTGAGTGGGGTCAAATTTTTTGGAGAAGCAACTGCAAGGGTGCAGCTTCTGGTCTGGACCTCGTTGGGAGAGAACGGCCCCGGTACCCACATCCGAAGCATCCACCTCCACAACGAATGGCTTGTCTGCATCGGGGTGGAGAAGGATAGGAGGTGAAACGGCGGCAAAGCTCGTGGAAAGCGAAAATGGCAGTAGGGTTGAGGTTGAAGGGGTGAGAGGATGGGCAAGTCAGAGCGGTTAAAGGAGCTGCAACTGTGCTGTAGTCCCGGATAAAGCGACGATAGAAGTTTGCAAACCAGAGAAACCGTTGAAGTTGTTTGAGGGTCTTGGCTAGGCGCCAATGACGCACAACTTCCAGTTTCTGCGGGTCCATGGCCACACCCTGGGACGAGATGACAAAACCCAGGAATGTGGTGGAGTGCTCGTGGGAAAGCGCACTTCTCCAACGTACAGTACAGCTGATGGGCGAGCAATCTCTTGAGAACCGCTCTGACGTGTTGGGTGTGTTTGTCAACAGTCCGGGAGTAAATGAGGATGTTGTCTAGGTAGATGAACACACAGCGGCCTAGCATGTCTCTGAGAACATCATTGATGAATTGGTGGAATGCAGCAGGTGCGTTACAGAGTCCAAAAAGGATGACCAGGCTTTCATAGTGTACTATGGGGGTGATGAAGGCCGTTTTCCACTCATCGCCCTCTCTAATGCGCACCAAGTTGTAGGCGCTCTGGAGGTCCAACTTAGTAAAAATGGTGGCACCAGAGAAGGCGTCCAGGGCAGAGTTTGTAAGCGGCAATGGGTGTCGGTTCTTGATGGTGATATCGTTGAGCCCCCGATAATCGACACATGGACGTAAGTCACAGCCTTTTTTCTTTACAAAGAAAAACCCTGCGGCAGCAGGTGACGAGAAGGGCTGGATGGTACCTTGGCGAAGAGCGCTGGAAACATACTCCTCCATCGCCTGCATCTCGGTGGAAGATAGTGAGTAGAGATGGCCGCGGGACGGGACAGAACCCGGCTGAAGGTCAATTGCCAAGTCATAGGGGCGATGAGGAGGCAGGTGGGTGGCTCGTCTTTTACAAAACACTTCAGCCAGGTCCCGGTAAGGTGTCGGGATGCTGTTGGTGTCGACTTCGGGGGCCTCAGGCTCCCTAGAACACGTCCCAGCCCGGGCCCGTAGGCAGAGTTCGGTGCAGGTCGACCCCCATTGTAGAATCCGGTTCTGTGTCCAAGTTATGAGTAGGTCATGCTGCAATGACCCACGGTGACCGAGGATGATGGGAGGAGATGAGATGGAGGTGATGTAGAATTTAATCTGTTCTTCATGTTGGTTGATGATGAGGGTGATGGGCTGTGTTTCAGAGGTAATAGGGCTAGAAGAAAGGGGCCGACCGTAAACAGAGATGATGTTTATGGGCTGGGATAACGCCTCGATTTTTAACCCCAGTTTTTTGGCGTAAGAAGAGTCAATAAAGTTACCCGCAGCACCGGATTCGATGAACGCAGAACTTTCGACCCGTTTGTGGCCAAACTGGAGGCGTGCTCGTACCGTGAGACGGGAAAGATTGTTCAAAGTAGCGGAGAGGTTGATGGAACCCGGTGAGCTGCTCCTACTGCTCACCGGGCCTGCGCATTTCCGGGACGGAGAGAGTTTATGGCTCTGTGGTGTGCTGCCGATCCACAATATGCGCAGAGCCCCTCTCTGAAGTGGCGTTCCCGTTCTGCAGCGGTTAAGGAGGGCGTCCTAATTGCACGGGTTCCCCGGCTCCGGTGTCAACCATGGCGGGAGGTGGAGAACCGACTGATCCGGTAGGTGCAGTTGCAAAGGAGGAGCACGCTTCAGGAACTGGTGTGTGATAGAAGAAGGAGGAGGGTCGGGAGGTGAAATGGGGCAGTGATGGTGTGATGGGCGGCAGGGAGCTGACTTGGGTCGGGCGAGCAGGCGCTGGTCGATTTGGAGGGCGAGTTGAATTAAGCCCTCCAACGTAGCTGGAAGTTCCCGTCCGGCGAGCTCGTCCTTGATGCGCGCAGCCAGTCCCTTGTAGTAGGCTGTCCAGAGGGCGGAGTCTCCCCAGTCGGTCTGGACAGCCAGGGTTCGGAAATTCGCCGTGTAGCGACTCACGGATGAGCCTCCCTGCCGCAGATGATATAACTTGGAGTCGGTCTCCACTTCAGCAGCAGGATGTTCAAAAGTTAGCTTTAGCTGACGGGTATGAATAGGCGACATCTGAATCAGAGCGAAGAACCGCCGTGGCCCACTCAGCTGCCTGCCCGGATAGCAACGAGACGAGAAGTGCAAGGCGCAGTCGGTCTGTGGAGTATCTGGTGGAATTAAACTCAAACACAAGATCCAACGATCTTAAAAACTCACTGCATTTCCCATCTGTGCCATCCCACTTATCTGGTAGAGCTATGAAGACATCAGAAGGGGAGAGGGGTGGCGGCGCAGCAGCCGCTGCAACGGGCGTGACAACAGCCGGCTGAGCGGCCGCCCCGCGGAGGGTCGCACCCTCCTGCCGTAGCTCCGCCACCTCGCGGCGCAGGGCCACGACGTCTTGGATGCCTTTGCGGAGAACCGCGACCTCACTACGGAGCTGATCGATCAGCTTAGCATGTTGGTAAACCACATCGCAGAGGTGAGCGTAATCCGCTGGGTTTACTGCTGTTCGCTCAGTCATTCTGTCATAAACAAACGGAGATGAAGCAGAAGACTAGCAGTTAGCCCTGTAGCGTGGATGTTAAACCCAAACGCGGAAGTAGCACGAGCAGGCAGGATAACCACGCTGTTATTTTTAGAACTCTCTCGGAGCGAGAGCAAGAGTCTACACAAATAAACTCGCGTTCTAATAACACACACTCAATCGAAAGCGAAACCCAAGAAAGTGAGTACTCATGATTAGACGGACGATATCTGAGATAGCATGGGCAAACTCAATAATTGAGCGATGTGCGGAGCCATCTTGTTTCCTTTTATGGTTCCTGAGTTAGGAGTGTGCGTGACAGATAGCTCAGGACTGGAATCTTCTAAAGTCTACCTGAGCCTCCAGGAACAAACTGGACTCCTTTTAATTTTAATTTTAACACATCTCCTGTTATACTGAATGTCCAGTACACATTATTATGCTGATCAATCCCTGCTATCCGTTATCACCCAGATGAGGAAGGGTTCCCTGTTGAATCTGGTTCCTCTCAAGGTTTCTTCCTATTACCATCTCAGGGAGTTTTTCCTTGCCACCAGTCTGGGTGGTACGCTTCTTTGGGGCTTCTCCACACCATAACTTTTCCGGATGTGGTAAAGACAGTGAAGGTGGACTCATCAGAGAACAATACATGTTTCACATTGTCCACAGCCCAAGATTGAGCATGAGTGACCAAAGGTTTGGCTATAGCAGCCCGGCCATGTACATTGACCCTGTGGAGCTCCTGGCGAACAGTTTTGATGGAAACAGAAGAGTTGAGGTGCACATTTAATTCTGCAGTGAGTTGGGCAGCTGTGGTTTTATGTTTTTTGCATACAATCCAGGTTTGCACCTGTACATCCCTTTCAGACAGTTTCCTCTTGAGCCCACAGTTACTGCAGTTGGGTGTGGTTCATCCTTCTTGGTGGTATGCTGACATTACCCTGGATAGCGTGGCTCTTGATACCTCACAAAGACTTGTCTTGCTCACAGATGCGCCAGCGAGACGCGCACCAACAATTTTTCCTCTTTTGAACTCTGATATGTAACCTATAATGTTGGTGCATTGCAATATTTTAAGCAAAACTGTGCTATTACTCTAATAATTAAACCTTCACACTCTGCTCTTACTGGTGGAATGTGCAATCAATGAAGATTGGCCACCAGGCTGGTCAAATTTAGCCATGAAATCTTCAGTGTTTCAGTTTCATTGTCCAACCCCTGTATGTTGTTGTTCATCTGAGGTTGTATTTGCTTAATCCAAAACCTTTCTACAATCAGATGATTTTTATTAAGTTTTACACAAAAAGAGTGGTTATTAACTTTTGAACATGAATGTATGAGATACGTTATTTAAAAATGTAAAAAATTAAGTGTTTCACTATTAATGACAAAACAACAGTCACTATCAAATAATTATTTTCACTGCATATACAATTTACCTCTCATTAAATTAACAAGTTCAAATAATTTTGTGCAGTAAAGTCCAAGAAAAGAAATCAGAATCACCAAAACCCAGCCTTATCTCCATGAAGAGGGATGTGTCTATGAACGTTCCGATGAGTATGAAAGCTGGAGACTCCTTTCCACTACACAGGTAACGTCTCCTCACTGTTAAGGTCACTGCTGAAGTCACAGTTAAAGGAAATGTATCTAGATAAACAGGAAGGCAAACTAAATACTACAACTAAATACTAAAAGCAGGCTTTATTGTCACTTCAACCATATACAGTTAGTACACAGTAAAACGAAACAACGTTCCTCCAGGACCAAGGTGCTACATGCAACATAAATTTACAACATAGATTAACAGAAAAACTAAACTAGCTAACTAAGAGACCTAGTTAGCTGGCTAGCGGAGACAAGACAGATTGTCCTGACAACATAAATTTACAACATAAATTAACAAAAACTAACTAGCCAACTCAGAGAGGAAGACTATCTACGTTTTTATTTATTTATTTTTATATATATATATTTTTTTTAATACAGACAACAGACAACATAAAGTGCACATGCAAATGTAAACAAGAGAAACAAAGTGACAGTGCGACAAACACGACATAACATAATATAATACTCTGTGGTGTTGAGGTGGTGAATTGAGGTAGTGGAGAAACAGTAAACGTTCCTTAACGTAGGAGCAAGAATTTAAAAAGTTAGCGCAAAAAGTAATGCAGTAATGAGTATTGTGCAAAGGAGCCTTTACAGGTTGGTGTGTACAATAGTTTGGTAGTGTAGATCAGTGTGTGTGCGCTTGTGTTGATTTGTCAGTCCAGTCTCAATGTTTTGAGGTAGTTGGGTTAAGCTGAGTGATAATGTGTGTGTGTGTGTGTGTATTTGTGTGTGTGTGTGTGTGTGTGCTTCGGTACATTTTTCCAGACGGCAGGAGGGCGAAGAGTGTGTGAGATGGGTGTGTCTGATCAGCTACAATGCTGGTGGCTTTGCGGATGCAGCGTGTAGTGTAGATTTCCTCAATAGAGGGAAGAGAGACCCCGATGATATTCTCTGCTGTGGAAGCTGGGCCTTCCTCACCCTTCTCAGGAACTAGAGATGCTGTTGGGCTTTCTTGTGCAGGGAGCAGGTGTTGAGGGAACAGGTGAGGTCCTTCTCCATGTGGAAACCCAGGAATTTGGTACTTTTGACGATCTCCACAGAAGAGCTGTTGATGCTCAGCGGAGAATGGTCGCTTCGTGTCAACAACCATCTTCTTTGTCTTGTCAACATTCAGAGACATGTTTTTGTCTCTACACTAGTCCGTTAGCCTCTGCATTTCCTCTCTGTATGCTGACTCATTGTTTTTGCTAATGAGACCCAACACGGTCGTGTCATCAGCAAACTTGATGAAGTGATTGGAACTGGGTGTCGCTACACAGTTGTGAGTGAGCAGTGTGAACAGCAGGGGACAGCATTGTACAGCATTGTACTATGTACAGCATTCGAACGTACGTATCCTGATTGTCCAAGTGTGTGAGAGCAAGATGGAGTGTGGTGGACATGACGTTGTCCATTGAGCGGTTACTATGGTACGCAAACTGCAGTGGGTCCAGTGAGAGGGGCAGTAGGGTCTTGATGTGTCTCATGACGAGCCGCGCGAAGCACTTCATGATGGTGGGTGTAAGTGCAACGGGACGGTAGTCATTGAGACAAAGACTTCTTTGGCACGGGGAGTATGGTGGTGGCCTTGAAGCATGTGGGAATGATGGCACTGCTCAGAGAGATGTTGAAGATGTCGGTGAGAACATCTGTCAGCTGTTATCCACATTCTCTGAGCACTCTGTCTGGGATGTTGTCCGTTCCAGCAGCTTTACGTGGGTTGACTCTGTGTAGAGTTTTCCTCACATCAGCTGTAGTGAGACACAGCACTTGGTCGTTCGGAGGAGGGGTGGTCTTCCTCGCCGCCACGTCGTTCTGCCTATCAAACCAAGCGTAGAAGTTCAGCGCATCTGGAATGGAGCCATCATTGTCACAGGTAGGTGAGGTCATACTGTAGTTAGTGATGGCTTGTATGCCCTGCCACATGCGCTGTGTGTCACCGCTGTCCGTGAAGTGATTGTGGATTCTCTGGTCGTGTGCACACTTCGCCTCTCTGATGAAAGTTTGGCCTCGGGTTCTCAGAAGTGCACGCACCTCCGCAGTAATCACGGTCATCGGTGCACTTGTTGATATAGCTGGTCACTGATGACGTGAACTCCTCCAAGTCGGTGTAGTCACCATAAGTCGCAGCCTCCCTAAATATGTTCCAATCAGTGTTCTCGAAACAGTCCTGAAGAGCAGAGATGGCTCTTGCTGGCCAGGTTTTCACATGCTTCAGAACCGGTTTTGAACGCCTGATGAGTGGTCTGTATGCTGGAATTAGCATAACAAATGTGGTCTGAGTAGCCGAGGTGGGGGCATGGTTCTGCCCGATATGCGCCGGGAATGTTTGTGTAAACAAGATCCAGCATGTTTTCCCCTCTCATTGCAAAGTCCACATACTGATGGTATTTAGGAAGCACTGACTTGAGGTTTGTATGGTTGAAATCTCCAGCAACGATAAACAGCCCATCCGGGTGTGTATTTTGCAGTTCACTGATCTTTGCATACAGTTCCCATAGTGCTTCCTTAGCATTAGTGCTAGGTGGAATGTACTGTACACTCCGATAATGAAAACAGTGGTGAATTCCTGTGGTAAATAAAAAGGTCTGTGTTGTGTATTTCGTAATGTTGTCATTTAACTACATCTCCCAGAATGCACAGTGTTATGTTGTCTTCCGGAAGTGTACTGAGAGTGCAGCCGTTGAGAAAAACAGTAAAGAGAGCAGTCACGCTAAAACGGTCTATGTGTCATATTTATATACACATACACTCCGTATTATATCTGCAAGACATAACAAAGTGGCGACGAGGATTCACTTACTCAGCGCGTGTTAAGACAATCCTGACGTGACGCGGTTTAACGGAGCCGGTGGTTACTTTTCACGTCCCGACAAAAAGGGGAGGACAGACAACGATTCAGATAAGTGACTGAATTGCTTGTAAAAAAAAAAAAAACGGACAACTGAACAACAACAACAACAAAAAAAAAATGGCGTCAGTTTTTGGCAATATGGCTCCATTTGAGGAAAGCTGTGAACAGTGGAGTTCTTATACAGAAAGATTTGAGTACTTTGTAGCAGCAAATGCTATCAATGAAGAAAAAGTTATACCCACTTTTCTAAGTGTAATGGGTCCAAAAACATTTACTCTGCTGCGTAACCTCCTACAACCAGAGAAGCCAGGAGAGAAAACATATGACCAAATAGTAAATACTCTCAAATCACATTTCTCTCCAAAGCCCTTAGTAATTGCAGAGCGATTTCGATTTCACAGACGAAGTCAGCTGGAAGGAGAATCTGTGACAATGTTTGTGGCAGTGCTAAAGAAATTAGCTGAACATTGTGACTTTGTTGATGCACTAAGTGACAAACTTCCGGACAGATTAGTGTGCGGGCTTCGCTTCGAGGGCATACAGAAAAGGCTGCTACCACATGCTGGTTTAAGGATATGGAGTGTCGAAGCTGTAAGAAAAAGGGACATATAGAGCGTGCATGTAGAAATAAAGTAGGAAAAGAGAAAATGCAACAGAAAACAGCATTCAGAAAGAAGCAAAAGAGACATGTATTCACAGTTGACAGAGAAAACAAGAGTGTGACAGACACATCCGAGGACGAACTTCCTTTGTATGTGTTCACGGTAGCAGGGGAAACTAAGTCATACAAAGTCACCGCGCTGCTGGAAGGCCAACCAGTGAGGATGGAGATTGACACTGGTGCTGCAGTGTCGCTGGTCTCAGACACAGTATATAGAGCGATACTGAGCCACCTGCCACTCAAACCACCCAATGTGACCCTTAAAACTTACACTGGCGAATCAGTGGCCATGAAAGGCCTCACAGAGGTAACAGTCAAACTAAACAAACAAACAAAAAAGCTGCCATTGTATGTGGTTTTTGGAGATTATCCCTCACTGATGGGACGTTCCTGGCTGGAGCAACTTAAGGTGGACTGACTGACTATACACATGATGATACCTACAACACTGGATTTAGAGGGTGTTCTTCAAAAACATAGTGAAGTTTTTAAACAGTAGTTAGGTAGCATGCAGGGAATCAAGGTGAAGTTGACTGTGGAGTCGGATTGCCAGCCTAAATTCTTAAAGGCCCGACCACTGCCATATGCACTCAAACCCAAAGTGGAGACTAGTTTAAATGAACTCATAAAGGAGGATGTGCTGGAATCAGTCAGTGTCAGCAAATGGGCAACACCTATCATTCCAGTTTAAAAAAAAAAATGGAGCCATAAGAATTTGCGGGGATTTTAAAGTCACTGTAAATCCAGTGTTGTCCGCAGAACAATACCCTTTGCCTCACATAAATGATCTCTTTGCAGGACTAACTGCAGGGCGGAAATTCAGTAAAATCGATCTAAATCAAGCATATCTCCAAATGCATGTTGAGGAACAGTCAAGAGAACTCCTCACCATCAACACACACAAGGGCCTATTTCGCTATAAGCACTTACCGTTCGGAATTACTTCGGCTCCATCCCTGTTTCAGCGGGCGATGGACCAGATTCTGGCAGGTCTTCCGGGAGTAGTGTGTTACTTGGACGTGCAAGGGCACGCGAAATGACCCTATGTTGTCCAAAGTCATGGATTTTGTCATGACAGGGAAAGGAACGAACGATGACCTAGAGCTCAAACCATACATGTCGCGGCGTCAGGAACTGTCGGTACAGTGAGGCTGTTTGTTGTGGGGAAGGAGAGTGATTATTCCGCCAGCATTACGCAAATCAGTGCTGAAACAGTTACATGCGGGACACTGTGGAATGGTCCGCATGAAAGAGATTGCAAGGAGTTATTTCTGGTGGCCAGGAGTGGACAGCCAAATTGAGGAAAAGGCGAGAACATGTACATCATGTCAGAGAATACGAAATGTACCACAACTGGCACCGCTGCACCCATGGGAATATCCAGAGAAACCATGGCATCGCATTCATGCTGATTTTGCAGGGCCAGTGGAGGACAAAATGCTGTTAGTTGTCATTGATGCACATAGTAAGTGGCCAGAAGTGGCTATCATGAAATCTACCTCAGCTGAAAAGACAATTGAGAAGTTGGGAGAAATTTTCAGTAGATTTGGACCGCCAGTGCAGTTTGTCTCAGACAATGGCCCCCAATTTATCTCACATGAGATGGCTACATTTCTACTAGCAAACGGGGTGCAGCATATCAAGTCATCACCCTACCATCCTTCAACAACTGGATTAGCTGAAAGGTTTGTCCAGACCATGAAACATGCTTTGAAAGCTTCAATCGGACAAGGCACATTCCATCAAAGACTTCATAACTTTTTGCTGTCTTATCGTAGCACTCCTCACGCACGTACCAAAGTGTCACCAGCTTATTTGTTGTTACACAAAGACAGAAGTTCCTTGACAGGATCACCAGTGCTGACCTGGAACTATGGAAATGGTCCGAAATGGATACCAGCTACTGTGGAGACTCAGACTGGTCCTGTGTCGTATAAGGTTAGAACTGCTGGGAACCTTCTCTGGAGGAGACATACTGATCAGTTGCTGAGTGGAGTCAGTGCAGGCACTGACCTCCCTGAAAAGACTGATGTTGCTGATCAAGTATGTGACAGCGCCTCAGCTTCTGGGACCTCCATCACTGATTCTATCAGGAGACCAGATTCCCCAGTTACTAAGGAACTACCATCACCCGTTGTTTCGACAGGGAACGAGAACCAAGTAGACCGCTGATATCCAGTAAGGGAGCGGCGTCCACCTCAGCGTTTCTTGGATTATACTTAGTTGGAGCTACCCTTATGGTTTTAGGGGCAAAATAATCCCCTAAGGGTAAGCTGGGGTTTGAGGTAGTCTACCCTCAATTCCAGGAATTAGTTATGTTCATACATAAGACATTTAAGGAGACTGAATGTTCTGAAAAAATAAAAAAATGTTAAGGTGAAACTTGTTATACTTCCATTCTACAGATGATGGTTAATGTGCAATTTATGTTGACTTTAAAAGTAAGAGGGGAGGAAATGTTGTGTATTTCATAATGTTGTTATTTAACTACATCTCCCAGAATGCACAGTGTTATGTTGTCTTCCGGAAGTGTACTGAGAGTGCAGCCGTTGAGAAAAACAGTAAAGAGAGCAGTCACGCTAAAACGGTCTATGTGTCATATTTATATACGCATACACTCCGTATTATATCTGCAAGACATAACAGTCTGCATCTAATAGTCACAAACACCACCAGTGATGAACAATAACTAGAAACTAGCACAGAGTTCTTGCACCATTTTGTGTTGATGTAAACACACAAACCACCGATGTCCATACACAGAGTAGAATAAATGCGCTACACACAAAAAGTAAAAAACGTAGCACCATTTTGTCTCTGGAGCGACCGCTTTGTGCTACTGCCGCGCCGCCAACAACAGAGACAGAGACTTCCAAGCATATATGTGATCTTTAACACTAGATTTACTAAAGCTGCGCAAATTTGCGTAAATTCCCTGGACCTCACACCTACTAGCACCCCTGCTGCTCCATTGTTCTCCTGCTTTTGTTGTGCAAACACACCCATTACCTGTGAGGCCTGGCACATCTGCATTTGTTAGCCTAAACCAAGGCAGGACGAACCTTTGTGTGTGACATGGAAACCTTCAGAAATGCCTGCCGTATTTATACAAAAGACTCACATTCACAATATATGGATACACAAGTCTGTTTTATTTTAAAGTGTTTTTACAAACTTTACAGCATTTGCAGATCCAGTGTGCATTGTTCTTGGATTTGGCACAGGTGAATTTCTGACATGTTGCACAGGTAAACCTGCTGCGATTCCTGTTGCAGTTCTCTTGCACCTGGCACTGCGTTGTCTTTGCAGTCCCTGGCACAGCAGCTGCAGCAGCTTCAGCAGCCTGCCTCTGTGCCAGTATTTCCTTGTGCTGCATGAATTGTCAACAAACTTCCTTAGCTAGAAGACTCAGAAACAATCCTCTTTTGCCTGTCCACCCTGTACATGCCTTGTACAAAATGTAGGCATTCACATCCGCCAGGGACAGCATATTGTAAAAACAACGCTTTTTGAGCCTGTAAAAATACACAATCCAAAGAGGAAAAGGCCGCGAGGAGGACAGCATTAAGGCCGCCGATCCCAGCCGGGAAAGCCGCCCAGCCGAAGGACGTCCGAGTGAGACTCCAGCCTGAGGCCGCGCCTACAGAGAGCTGGGAGGGGCCAGGCCGGCCATCGACAGCGGGGAGGAACCGAGAGGGAGCGTGCAGGAGCGCTGCCTCGCGTGTTCCGTTCTGCCACTCCGCCCACCGCCGCCAGCCGCGTGCCCGCATGCCAGCTGGGCACTGCCTCGGCCCATGCACGTGCACACATCATCCCTTCCCTTTCTTTCCGTCCTCCCTCCTTTTTCCCTTTTCTTTCCTTATTTATTCCTAATAAATTACCCTTTTCCTCTAAGATCTCGCCTCGTGTCTGTGTTTCATGGTGCCGCCCGTGCAACATTGGGTCAGGATATCCTATTTCCTGCTCATTGTAATAATTTTGTAGATGGCTTCATGCATGCATCAAAGCTTTCATAAATATACTCTCAATTTCCCACCATCCCACCAAGTATTTCTTCAGTCAATTAAATTTTATTTGTATAAGTGATTTCAACAATTGTCATTATCACAAAGCAGCTTTACGCAATCAACCAAATATTATGGAAATTTGTATAAAATGAAAAAAATGTGTATGAATCAAAACGATTAGATCGCCCCTAATGAGCGATTCAAGGGTGTTGGTGGTGAGGAAAATTCCCTGAGATAATAGGAAGTAATGTTGAGAGGAACCAGACTCAACAGGGAACCCATCCTCATTTGGGTGATAACAGATAGCATGAATTGATCTGCAGTCATACTGTGTTAGGCAGCAGGAAAGTTTAATATAACAGTTGAAGTCTTCAAGTTAATATGGGGTCCAGATTATTTTGGAGGCTCAAGTAGACTTCAGGAGACTCCAGTCCTTAGAGAACAGCTGTCTACTACATCACCCTAGACCAGGACCGTCTTTATTGTAAAGTTGAACTGTCTTCAGTCACCTCACGCATCCCAAGCAGACCACATGGGGCCTCCATGAAATAACATCTCCAACCAGAAGCGGGACACCAGGACGAGTCAAACAGGTTCAGAGGGCAGAGGAGTTCTGGATCACTGGCAGCTCAAGAGCGACTTGTGTAGCTTGACAGAGAGAGAGAGAGAGAGAGAGAGAGAGACAATTAAAGAGCAGAAGAAAAGGAGAGATAAAAGTTAGGGATGGTCTCAGACACGTACAGTCTTATGCAAAAGTTTTGGCACTGCTTGATAAATAATAGATTTGGGGGATTTTTTTAATTGAAAAGGTGTAAACACAATCTCTCTTGGAAATGGAAAAAATGCACAATATTTTCAGCAAACGTTAGTGCATAAATGCCATAGATGTTTGGGCACTCTAAGAGTTCCAGAATCTCAGATAATTTTTACAAGGTTTCAGACCTTCATCCACAGTGAAAAATGTAATTAAGAGAAGACAGTTCAGGGGACCTGTGGAGGTGAAGATGAGATCTGGAAGACCAAGAAAACTCTTGGAGAGAACTGCTCGTATGCTTGTCGGAAAGGCAAATCAATACACCCATTTGACTGCACCACCACTGCATGTTTTTGATTAAGGTTTGGAACCTTGTAACAAAAATAATCTGAGATTCTACATCTCAGCTTCTGAGTATATACATATCTAAAATTGATTATAAATAAGATTAAAGTTTTTCAACACTTAATAGTGGATCCACTAAATATCAAATATATGGTTTAGTATTTTGTGTGACTTCAGCAGTGACATTAACATTGAGGAGATGTTGGGATGTTGTGTAGAGGTGAGGAGTCTCCAGCTTTGGTAGTAATAATACAGTAGGATGATCCATAGACTCATCACTCTTCATGGAGATACAGCTGGGTGCTGCTGATTTTGATCTCTCTCCCTGGAGTTGCAAACAGCATTGCAATTCCCCTTCACCAGAACCTGTTCCAGCATGACAAAGCCTTTTTTGAACAAATTGACCTCAAGAAGACATGTTTTGCAAAGGTTGGAAGGGGGTGAAGAGTGTCACTGGCATATTATTATTATTATTATTATTATTATTATTATTATTATTATTATTATTATGAAAAGGTAGTCTTATAGTAGAGGGTGCTGTAAAATATTAACTTAATCATGATTTTAATTCATGTATGCCTTCATCTTGCTGCAGCTAAATCCAATTTAATTCACTGCCCATTTTCGCTATGCTTCTAAAATGTAAAATCTAAATCTAATAAAAACTGACATCCAATTCAGTAGAGAAGGTTTTTTACGCAGTGTTTCGACACGGATATGTGTGTGGGTGCGGCCGCGCGTGTGCATTTGTGTGCTGTACAGTGTCAGTTACTATGCTACAAAGAGAATTCTACATAATGTGAATGCAGATATTAGAAGCTGTTTTTTTTTCATTTTTTCAGGTTTTAGACCTGAAAGAAACAGCAGACTGCATTTGGACCACAGACCCTGAGTTTGACACAAATGTAATTACTGTACATATATTGATGAAACAATGTTTTTTATACACGTAGAGTACTGAGGCCTTGTTAAAAGTGCATACACAGAAAATAGTTTCTGGCCTGTGCATACACTACCTCCCCCACAGAAACCGGGACTTAGTTAATGGATGTTAATTAACTTCTTCTGCGTAATCCTGACAAGACAAAAGTTCTGGTATGAACACCACTTGCAGCTAGAAGTAAACTTTTTGATCACACTGCAACTTTAGATGGCATTTCTGTTCCAGCAACAGTTAAAGATCTGTGTTATTATAGTTTCCAGCCTTTCATTTAAAGCACATGTAGATTCAATATTATTAGTATAGCATTCGTTCACCTCAGAAATATCGCCAAGTTAAGGAATATACTGTCATTAAATGATGCAGAAAAACTAGTTCATGCTTTTATCACCTTTAGGTTGGACTATTGTAACGCCTTACTGTCTGGTTGTTCAACTAGGTTCATAAACAAGCTTCAGTTAGTCCAGAATGCAGCAGTGAGAGTCCTCAGTAGAACAAGAAGATACAGTACGTACACATCACCCCTATCTTATCTACACTGCATTGGCTCCCCATGAAAATTCCGCATCCATTTTAAAATACTGCTTTTAATGTATAACGCATTAAATAGTCTCACGCCACAGTATCTAAGTGAACTTCTAGTGGATTATAATCCGTCATGCCTACTTTGATCAAAGGATGCAGGCTGCCTGTCAATGCCACATATTATTAAAACTACAGCAGGGGGCAGAGCTTTTTCTTACAAAGCCCCAAAGTTATGGAATAGTCTTCCAGTTAATGTTCGGGACTCAGACACAGTCTCAGTGTTTAAGTCTAAGCTAAAACCTATTTATTTAGCCAAGCATTTTGTAAATAGATTAACCTTAGGTAAAGGAGCAGATCTGGGGGCCTCATGGGCGTTGAGTATTATGATGAACTGGTATGTTTAGATGCTGTCCTCCCCACTCTCATTGTTCACTCAGGTTTGTTGGCAGTGAAGTGACTGGCTGCTTTACATCTCAGTTCCCCCTCATGTCTGTGTTTCCTTCTGGCTCTCCCTTTTAGTTATGCTGTTATAGTTAGTCCTGCCGGAGTCGGAGAAAAGTTTGGGCATCCTATATAATCAGTACTTAGTAACACCTCCTCTGGCAGATATTACAGCTTGCAAAGCTTTTTATAGCCAGCTAAAAGTCTTTCAATTCTTGTACTTGGGATTTTTTCCCATTCTTTCTTGCAAAAGGCTTCGAGTTCTGTAATATTCTTGCACATATACAGTACGTCTTGCATGTGCAGCTCTTTTAAGATCTACCCGCAAATTTTCAATGATGATTTTTTTCAATCAGAGGACTGCGATGGCCATTACAAAACCTTCAGCTTGCGTCTCTTGAGGCATTCCATAGTTGATTTCGAGGTATGTTTAGGATTATTTTCTGATGTGGAGGCCATCCTCTTTTCAGTTTCAGCTTTTTTGCAGATTGTGTGATATTTGCTTCTAGAATTTGCTGGTATTTAGTGGAATCCATTCTTCCCTCCACACGTGCAATGTTTCCTGTGCCACTGGCTACAACACAACCCTAAAGCATGACAGATCCATGCCCATGCTTAATAGTTGGCAAGGTGTTCTTTTCATGAAATGCTGCTCCTTTCTTTTCTCCAAACACTCCTTTGCTGATTGTGGCCAAAGAGTTCTAACTTAATCAGTCCACAGCACTTGTTTCCCAAAGGCATCAGGCTTCTGTAGATGTTCTGTTGCATACTTGTGACTTTGAACTGTATGATTGAGACGCAGGTCAGGTTTGCTTCTGCTGACTCTTGCATGAAGGTCTTGTCTGTGCAAGCATCACTGCACAGTGGAATGGTGCAATACCACTCCTGAGTCTGCTAAATCTTGTTTTTTGGTTTTTGATTAAGGTATGTATATAACCTTGGATTGTGGAGTAACTTGGTCTGTTAGTGTTTTGCAAAAGTTTTAAATACATTTTTATTTGCTGCAACTTACTTAAAGCAATAAACTTAGCTAAATTGTTGTTGCTAGTGTGCAAAATTAGGAAAAGAGGAGCTTATGCATCAGGAAGAGGTGCCAAAGTATTGTCAATTGTATTTTTGTTAGTTTGGGATTGAAAAAACATTTATTGAATCTCGGTGAGTACAGATTTATAATCACATGTAGGATTGAAGGCTAGTTATATGTTTAGTTATTCTGTATTTTAGGTTGTATTTAACCGTTAATAACTGTAATTTCATTGTATTGGATGTATTGTATTGGATTAGATTGGATTTAACATTGCAATCCATGTCTGATAATATTAATATGATACATATAACAATATATGTTCAATTATCAGGAAGTGTTTGATTTATTAATGGCTTATTTTAGTTAATTGTATATAATATAAATGTGTGCATCATTCTCTGTGATTATCAGGAGATTTCAGGGATTATTGCAATACTATATTTATATTCATGGACAAACTATATTCATATTTATAGACAAACTATTTAAGTAATATACATGAGCCTGTTTTTATAAAGGCCAGGTTTTTGGTTCATTAGAATTCCTTTTCTGAATAGAAGATGGCGAGCCACCTGTAACGGGTGCTTTACGTGGGTAGAAGGAGAGGCATATATGCAGAGGTGACGTGCGGGTGAAAGTCTTTTAATGAACAAAAACACAAGGAAAACAGAATAGGAACTTAACCAGGAGATAAACCATATGTGACAGACTAGGAGATAACATGAGGCTAGGGGCTACACAAAAGCTAGGGCTAACAAAGGCTAGGAGCTAACAAAGGGCTAGGAGCTAACAAAAGGCTAGGAAAAACATGGAGCTAGGAAAAACATGGAGGTAGTTGAAAACGTGGAGCTAGGAGAATATACATAGGACTAGGAGAATAAACAGAACTTCACAGGGAAACAAACAAACCACTTAACTTGATATAGAAAAAAACCCAAAATGAACAGCAAACCAAATCAAACAGATGCAAGACGTAGACTGGTGAAACTCAAGAACATTTATAATCAAACTAATGAGCAACCTCGGTTCAGGTGAGCGCTCCCATCACCTCTGGGCACCACCCAGTTTGAATTGGTGACCTTCAATTGGTTTGTGCGGAACGTCCTTACATCCAGTATTCGGTAGGACTGTACAAATACAACTTATGAAATTATTTTTCTAGGAACCTTATTTACTTGGAATCTAAAGGAACTTGTGACTTGGAACTGATCTGAGCTCAGCAACATGAACTGAATGAACAGAACTGGTGATCCTTAAATTATCCAGTAATTGAAATTTTTTTGTAATTTTTTTCAGTTAATACAAGTATTATTTTGTATGCAAGTGTTTGTTTTTTAGAGCCTAAATTAACATTAAGTGAGTTGTTAATTTAGAGTTAGACCATTGTATATATTTACATAAGCAAACCTAATGTGTACTTACCCACAGCAGGGTTATATAGTGACTGTTCTTTAGTTACTGTGCTGCAATATGCAATATGCAATATGCTGCAATGGCCTCCGTGTAGAAAAAAAGTAATAAATTCTGTAGCAGTGTGGGAGATGATTCTGTTTAACAATAATGCAACATCACAGTTCAGTGAAATCCTCAAAAAAAAAGGGAAAAACGTGTCATTAGAGAGTGTCCTTGTTAAAGTCACACAAAAAGAAGAGGATTCCAGTAACCAGACAGAGACGCAGAGTGGTGTGATTCTGTTTTGAAGTGTGTGTGTGCGTGTGTGTGTGTGTGTGAGAATTTTGTCCTACACAGTAGCCCCCCTCCTCCTGCTTTTTCTCTTGTCTAAACAGTCACAATGGTTCTATGCAAGTTGAAGTGCAAATTAAATTGTTTTATTTTTAGTTTATATTTTGTATTAATTATTTTTATATGAATATTTTGGGCTGTGGAATGAATTACCAGAGTTTCCATTATTTCTTATGGGGAAATTCACTTTGATATAGGAGTGGTTTGATATATGCTTCCGGAACGAACTATGCTCGAGTCAAGGCTGGAGCTCAGTGATATTTCTCGCATCTTCCATAGACAGTTGTTTTTAATATGAAAGCTTGAGGAATTTGCAAGTCTTGCATGAAAGTGTGTGAATATGAGTGATTGCATATGCAATGCAATCGTGAGAGTTGGCAGCTTTGATTACAATGTTAAATGGGAACAGTTTAATGTTAACTGGAACATTTCAATGCTAACAGGTCTAACAGAAAGCATTTCAGGGAGCATTTTAATGTTATCTTAAAACATTTGAATGCTAACAGAGCTAACAGAAATAAATTCAGGGTTATATGGAAAGAATTTTAATGTTAACAGGGCTAGTAGAAAGTTTTTCAAAAATAATAGGATTTAGCTAGAGGTTAAGATGGAAAACAAGACAGAGGTTAGACTTGTCTGACCTGTAGGGGCAGTCGAGTTGCAATTTCAGATACTGCATGTCTACTAAAGCAGATAATGTGTTAATGTCTCTTAAACTCCTGTTGATGCCTACTGGATGTTTACATTGTGATAATTTATGCATCTTGTGAATCTTCGCCAACACCTCTCTTGAGTGTTTCATGATAGGGTTTGTGGTTGTATCTAAACACTGATACAAACACGTAATAGGTCTATATGGCCATGACAAGGGTAATAGTAACCCAGACTAATTGAGAATCATTGTCCAGTTTTAGGCCAATTTGGCCATTTCAAAGGATATCCGGTAGAGCCTAGGATCCGATAATCCCAACCCTCCCTTTTCCCAAGATGCTGATAGCGTGTTAAACTTTATCCTGGGCCTTTTCCCATTCCATAGGAAAAGTTTAACCATTATATCATATTGATTAAACACCAACTGTGGTATTGTGAATGGTAGCATCATTAGTAAATAATTAAACTCAGGTGAAACCACCATATTAATTATATTTAGCTTTCCCCATAAAGTTCACAGAATTTTCCCCAATTTTTCTACAGATTATTTCTTATGTTTTGTAGAAGTGATCCCAAATTTATCATAGGGGTAGAATTCCCTGCTTATCATGATGCCCAAATATTTTATCCCACTTGAGCTCCACCTAAAGTAAAATTTAGCTGCCATGTTTGCATTGCATATTCCTGATAAAGGCATGGCGTCCGACATCACCCAGTTAATTTTATATCCAGACACTTTAGAGTAGTATTGAACTCTCCATTAAGTGAGGTAAAGATTTATCTTAATATTTTACCAAGGCCAGGATGTCATCAGCATATAAAAACAATTTATGCTCTTTGTCTCCTCCCCATGCACCTGGAATGTTTTTGTTAGATGATTGGATCAGTTTTACCTCTGTTTAGCTAAATTAGATGGAGTAACCTTCTCATGTAACCTATCATAATGAATCCAACTTTATCAATGTTTATAATATGGAGTAAAACCATCTCCAACCGTGACACAAGTTTTTGAAAACAAATCCAGCTTTTCCAAGCACTTTATTTCTCTTTGCAAGTGTTTTTGTAAATTAAATGATATTGTAGCTAAACAAAAAAAAATATGCGACGATTAGAGACGCTTTTCTTTCCAGAAACTTTATTGCCAAATAAATGTAAGCCATTTAGTTCTCCATTCACATTCACATGTTTGTGCACACACAAACACTAACAGGAAATGTATTTTTACTTTTGCCAAAGGTAAAGTGCAGGTATTTTTTTTTTTTTTTTACTTCATGAATTTGTATAAATTATTTTTATATATTAATTTTTTGGGGTTGTGGAACGAATGGGGAATTTCGCAATTTGCGGGTGTTTTTATATACGAGCATGCTTCCTAAATGAGTTATGCTTGTAATCCAAGGTTCCACTGTACAGTCATGGCCAAAAGTTTTGAGAATTACATAAATATTGGAAATTGGAAAAGTTGCTGTTTAAGTTTTTATAACAGCAATTTGCATATACTCCAGAATGTTATGAAGAGTGATCAGATGAATTGCATAGTCCTTCTTTGCCATGAAAATTAACTTAATCCCAGAAAAAAACTTTCCACTGCATTTCATTGCTGTCATTAAAGGACCTGCTGAGATCATTTCAGTAATCGTCTTGTTAACTCAGGTGTGTCATTATGTCAGGCTGATTGGGTTAGAATAGCAGACTTGACATGTTAAAAGGAGGGTGATGCTTGAAATCATTGTTCTTTCATTGTTAACCATGGTGACCTGCAAAGAAACACGTGCAGCCATCATTGAACATAAAAATGGCTTCACAGGCAAGGATATTGTGGCTACTAAGATTGCACCTAAATCAACAATTTATAGGATCATCAAGAACTTCAAGGAAAGAGGTTAAATTCTTGTTAAGAAGGCTTCAGGGCGTCCAAGAAAGTCCAGCAAGCGCCAGGATCGTCTCCTAAAGCGGATTCAGCTGCGGGATCGGAGTGCCACCAGTGCAGAGCTTGCTCAGGAATGGCAGCATGGAGGTGTGAGCGCATCTGCACGCACAGTGAGGCGAAGACTTTTGGAAGATGGCCTGGTGTCAAGAAGGGCAGCAAAGAAGCCACTTCTCTCCAAAAAAAACATCAGGGACAGATTGATCTTCTGCAAAAAGTATGGCGAATGGACTGCTGAGGACTGGGGCAAAGTCATATTCTCGGATGAAGCCTCTTTCCGATTGTTTGGGGCATCTGGAAAAAGGCTTGTCCAGAGAAGAAAAGGTGAGCGCTACCATCAGTCCTGTGTGATGCCAACAGTAAAGCATCCTGAGACCATTCATGTGTGGGGTTGCTTCTCATCCAAGGGAGTGGACTCACAATTTTGCCGAAAAACACAGCCATGAATAAAGAATGGTACCAAAACACCCTCCAACAGCAACTTCTTCCAACAATCCAACAACAGTTTGGTGAAGAACAATGCATTTTCCAGCACGATGGAGCACCGTGCCATAAGGCAAAAGTGATAACTAAGTGGCTCGGGGACCAAAACATTGAAATTTTGGGTCCATGGCCAGGAAACTCCCCAGATCTTAATCCCATTGAGAACTTGTGGTCAATTCTCAAGAGGCGGGTGGACAAACAAAAACCCACTAATTCTGACAATCTCCAAGAAGTGATTATGAAAGAATGGGTTGCTATCAGTCAGGATTTGGCCCAGAAGTTGATTGAGAGCAGCCCAGTCGAATTGCAGAGGTCCTGAAAAAGAAGGGCCAACACTGCAAATACTGACTCTTTGCATAAATGTCATGTAATTGTCAATAAAAGCCTTTGAAACATATTAAGTGCTTGTAATTATATTTCAGTCCATCACAGAAACAACTGAAACAAAGATCTAAAAGCAGTTTAGCAGCAAACTTTGTCAAAACTAATATTTGTGTCATTCTCAAAACTTTTGCCCACGACTGTACTTAGTGGTAATGAGGTAATGAGTTGAGGTAGTGCGAGGAGAAACAACTGCGGCAAGTAAGGACTGCAGGTCTTTAGATGTTTTTTGTTTCTGGGTTTTTTATGATTTCCTGGATGAATTGATGTTGTGCTCTAGGAATAGACCAGCCAGTCCTGGGAAGGTTCACCACTGTTCTAAGTTTTTTTTTTTTTTTTTTTCCATTTGCGGATAATGGCTCGCACTGTGGTTCGCTGGAGTGGCAAAAATTACTTTTTAACCTTTTCCATACATGTCAATTACTTTGTTTCTAATATATTTTTGAATTTCTTTAAATTGCAGCACAATATGAGATATTTTAGTATGCTTCACTTTGGTGGGTGTGAAATTTAACTTGACACTGTATGTACATTATTATACATTATATTTATTATTAGTTTAATTAGTTATATTTATTATTGTTTATGATTTTTTATGATTCCCAGTAATCTACAGAAGGCAGGAGACAGGATGGAGAAGAACATCATCACGGATATAGGGTAAGATCAAAGCCCACAATATGACTGTAACACTGACACACTCGTTTAATAACTTTCTGTGCTGTTATGAACTAGAGTGATTAGATTATTAAGAACATATAGTGAGAACATTATAAAGAACCATGTGTGATAATCAGTCAAAGAAAAGTGATCAAGTCTATTTATTTTTACCCCATATCTCACCACATCTTTCTGCTTCACAATCTCACAGATACGACCCTGAATCTACTGCTGGAAAAAAATTACAGAAGGAGTTAAAATTAAATCTGATGAAGAAGTTTCAGTGTTTGAGTGGAGAGATAATGAAGCTGGGAAACCAAACACTCCTGAGTGAGATCTACACAGAGCTCTTTATCACAGAGGGAGACAGTGGAGACGTCAATAACGAACATGAGGTGAGACAGATCGAAGCAGCATCCAGGAGAACAATGGAGGAAACACCAATCAAATGCAATGACATCTTTAAGCCCTTATTTGAACAAGACAACCCCATCAAATCTGTGCTGACAAAGGGAGTCGCTGGCATCGGAAAAACAGTCTCTGTGCAGAAGTTCATTGTGGACTGGGCTGAAGGGAAAACAAATCAGGACGTCCACCTCATATTTCCACTTCCTTTCAGAGAGCTGAATTTGATGAAGGACCAGAAACTGAGTCTGATGGAGCTCCTTCATGTCTTTTTTAAGGAAACAAAAGAAACAGAAATGCGCAGATTGGAAAAGGTTCTGTTAATTTTTGATGGATTGGACGAGTGTCGTTTTCCTCTAGATTTCCAGAACACGGTGAGAGTGTGTGATGTAACTGAATCAGCATCAGTGCCTGTGCTGCTGATAAACCTGATCAAAGGGAATCTGCTTCCCTCTGCTCTCATCTGGATCACCTCCCGACCTGCAGCAGCTGATCAAATCCCCTCTGAGTGTGTCCATCGAGTCACAGAGGTACGAGGGTTCAATGACCCACAGAAGGAGGAGTACTTCAGGAAGAGGATCAGTGATCAGAGCCTGGCCAATAACATCATCACACACCTGAAGTCAGTAAGAAGCCTCTACATCATGTGTCACATCCCAGTCTTCTCCTGGATTTCAGCCGCTGTTCTAGAGAGAATGTTGGGTGAAGCAGAGAGTGGAGAGATCCCCAAGACTCTGACTCAAATGTACACACACTTCCTCATCATTCAGATAAATATCAAAAGAGAAAAGTACTCAAAGAAGCAGGAGAGTGATGAAGAAATGCTTCTTAAACTGGGACAACTGGCTTTTGAGCAGCTGAATAAAGGCAACCTGATCTTCTATGAGGAAGACCTGAGAGAGTGTGGCATTGATGTGAGAGAAGCAGCAGTGTACTCAGGTGTGTGTACGCAGATCTTCAGAGAGGAGTTTGAGCTTCACCAGAGTAAAGTGTACTGCTTTGTTCATCTGAGCGTTCAGGAACACCTCGCAGCTCTGTATGTGCACCTGATGTTAAGAATGAAGAAGAAAAATGTTCTTCAGCAGAGTCAGATGTTTGAACAGCATTTAAAGGAGGTTACAATCTCAAATGTACATAAGAGTGCTGTAGATCAGGCATTAGAAAGTCAGCCTGGACATCTGGATATTTTTCTTCGCTTTCTTCTAGGTCTCTCATTGGAGTCCAATCAGAATCTCTTACAAACCCTATTAACACAGACAGGAAGTGCCTCTCATAACACAGAGGAAATAATTCAGTATATTAAGATGAAGATCAAAAGAGAGCGCTCTGTAGAGAAATCCATCAATCTGTTCCACTGTCTGAATGAACTGGGTGATAATTCTCTAGAGGAGGAAATCCAACACTACCTGAAATCTGGAAAACAAACAAAACTCTCTTCTTCACAGTGGTCTGCTCTGGTGTTTGTGTTACTGACATCAGCAGAGGAGCTGGAAGAGTTTGACCTGAGTAAATATTGCAGTCCAGATAATATAACAGAATCTGTTTTTCTGAAGCTGATGCCTGTGATTGCAGCATCCAGAAAAGCAATGTAAGTAAAGGTGAATATAACTGTTCTACTGCTACATTGTTAGTATGCCTACAATAATAGTTACAATGTTTGAAGGATTCCACGACACTGAATTCAGGATAAAACGATATAGGTGATGGGTGAGTGAGAGTTACTGTACAAGGCTCCATTAATTTGGTTTGTAATACTACTAATGTTCTGTGTGAATGAGGTTACTCATCCTTTTATTTAAAGTGGAATAATTCAGAAACACAGTGTTTTCAACAACTTTTTGTTCCCCACAATTATGGCCAGTGTCCTGAGGATGAAAGCGCTTCCACTGCTCATAGTATTTAACTAAAAATAAATGAAAACATAATAACACATTTTAAATGTGTAACCCAAACCCAAATATCTAAAGAACAGATAGGTCTTTAGTCATTGCTTAAAGATTGCCAGTGACTCGGCTGTACGGACCTCTAGAGGAAGTTTATTCCACCATCTAGGTGCAAGAACAGAAAGAGTCTAAATGGAGGTCTTCCTCGAGCTTTGAGAGAAAAAGCTTCAACAATAAACTTCTAATTCTCTTGGACTGATATCCAAGAGAATTATGATTTTGCATGACAAAGCACATTCATTTTGAGGTGTTAAAGCATCTTTCTTATATTCTTAATCTTGATATTTTGGAAATTCTCCGATTTGGTCTCCTGAAAGCACAAAAATAAAGGATAAAGATTTTCTTATGATAAAGAAATGAAAACATCGGTGCAATCATGGCTTGCAGCTCAGATGGACAAAGTGTATTAAAAGCAATTAGAATTTGTGTGTTTATCTTTTCTAAAAGTTGAGTGAATATTTTTTTTTTACTCACCCTCATGAGCAAGCAAAAGTGGCAATAAAAAAGTGGCAATAAAAAATATGTTACCCTTTTGGAATTTTACGGTTCCCTTTCAAAAGCTACACTCGATGCTGTTACACCAGTTACACCAGTTGTGAAGCACGTGTGTATAAAACACGCCAAACTTTGGCTTATATAATGTCATCTGATGAGGTCCACCTGCAGGTTATAAATAGGTCTGAACCGCAAACATCCTTAGGTCTTTTTGTCTTCAAGACTGCATTGTGCATGCGTGTATGCAAACAGTCCATTTGTCAATACTGTGGTGGCAGTTGAAAAAAAAAAAAACGAGCAGAAAGTGTTTGTTACTCATCAGCTCATGGCGGAGTTTGAGAGGAGATCTGTGCCTCCATGTGAGAGATTTCTCTCGGTTGGCGATCTCCATACTTTCTGCTTCGAGTGTTTGGGGGAAGAGCACCCTATCCTCGGGCTTGAGGGAGAATGCCTGTCGGGTGGCCGGGTTGGAGGAGCCTTAACGGTGCATTCTCCCCTTCTTTGGCGACCTCCATGACAAGTTAACTCGTTATTCCCATGTCTTTGTGCCATCGACATTGATTTATTCCAAGGTCGTTGATGCAAAGTTTTACGATGACGCCCCAGATTGAAGAGACGCTTGCGGGCAATCTCTCCTGGGAGCTCATCTTCACTTAAAAGGCCCACACTCCCCACCAAGCCGTGAAGAGTAAACATCTTCGGTGGTGGGGAAAGCTTTTCAGACAGCGAGTCAGACTGGTGCTGCTCTGCACCCCATGGCGTTTTGCAGGCATACCAGGCTGACCTGCTGAGAGACCTGAGCACCGGCTGGTCCATCAATGATGCAGCGTTTACGGAGCTATGCCGAATAACAGATTTAGCTCTTATGGCTGCCATGGTCGCCACGGAGAGACATCTGTGGCTTAACTTTACGGTGATCAAGGACAAGGATCGCGCTTTCCTTCTTGATGCCCCCATCTCACCTTCCGGCCTCTTTGGTGATGCCATAAACACCGTTGCCATTAGGTTTCGGGAGGCAAAACTCTACGAGCAGGCATTTGTGAGGTTTCTCCCCCGCCATGCTCAGGAGTCGGGACAGTCGGCCACCCAGCCCGAACCAGGTCCGGTTCTCTCCGAGCACAAAAGGAGAGTGTGGCGAGCCAAGCAACCCCTCGTAGAGACTGGGGCGGGACTCTCTGCGCTTCGCAGGCTGCCTTAAAGAGGCCGGACCTGAGCAGCATTATCTCTTCTAAAAAGAAGTCCTGAGGCTTATGTGCCAAGGACTGGGGGGGTGTCTCCCCCCAGGGAGGAGCGCATAAAAATTCCAATAAGGAATAAAGACTCCTTCCTGCACCCTCAGGAAGCTGTTGTCCAATCTCCACCAGTGGGAAGCAGCGGTCTCTAGCGAAATGTTAGGTGTTTGGTTCCCTCCTGCCATGATTTAGGATGCCGAATATTCATATATAGCTGCTATTTCAGCTTGTCATGTTCTGCACTAGCCAGTGGCGTAAGTCAGAGCAACTTTTTATATGCTATGGGGGCCGCAACCTGGGTGGCCGCCACTAGACAGACGTCATCACATTGGGTGAGAGATGGGATTGTCCTAGCCTACGAGGCATGTGGTCACACTTCGCCTCTGAGAATTAGGTCTCATTCAACCAGGGGGCTTGCCTCATCAATTGCTCTGGAAAGAAGTGTCCCCTTGCAGCAAATGTGATGCCACAGGTTGGTCCTTTCCGCACACATTTGTCAGATTTTATAGTTTGGATGTACATGATACTCCAGGCTCGCAGGTCCAGCACCCCAAAGTTATGTCTGAGACCTCTTTGGTGAATGTGCGCACACACTACACAACCCAGGGGGTCCAGACACTTGCAGTGCGGTGGCATTGGTATTCTCGTTCCCATAGCGTTTTTCACGCAGCTTCGAGTGTAGCTTTTGAAAGTGAATGTCTCTTACTTTGCTGTAACCCTGTTCCCTGAAAAAGTGGGAACAAGATGCTGCGCTCCAATGCCACACTGCAAGCGTGACTGGACGTCCTTTCAGACAAAAATTTGACCTGAGGATGTTTCCGGTTTAGACCTATTTGTAACCTGCAGTTGCACCTCATCAGATGATGTAATCTGACCGAGGTTATATAAGCCAAAGTTTTGCGTGTTTGATACACATGTGCTTCACAACTGGTGGAACAAAGAGACGTTTCCATAGTGTTTTCACGCAGCATCTCGTTCACGCTTTTTCAGGGTTACACAGGGTTACAGCAAAGTAACTGAGACGTTTTCTGCATTAATTTGTCATAAAATGTGATCTTATCTTTAAGAATAACTCAAAACCTCATAGTGCTAGTGTAAAAAAATATTTGAATCCTGGAATATTTGAAGCTGATTGGAGTCAGGTTTTAGCATACCTAAATAAGTTTGGAGCTGTGGATATATATATATATATATATATATATATATATATATATATATATATATATATATATACACAGTACAGACCAAAAGTTTGGACACACCCTCTCATTCAAAGAGTTTGAATTTGTATTATGGCAAGAAAAAAGCAGCAAAGTGATGAAAAAAACGAGTGGCCATCATTACTTTAAGAAATGAAGGTCAGTCAGTCCGAAAAATTGGGAAAAACTTTGAAAGTGTCCCCAAGTGAAGTCACAAAACCATCAAGCGCTACAAAGAAACTGGCTCACATCCGAGTCACCAGCCTCAGAAATCGCAGGTTAACAGCAGCTCAGATCAGAGAGCAGGTCAATGCCACACAGAGTTCTAGCAGCAGACACATCTCTAGAACAACTGTTTTAAGAGGAGACTGTGTGAATCAGGCCTTTATAGTAGAATATCTACTAGGAAACCACTGCTAAGGACAGGCAACAAGCAGAAGAGACTTGTTTGGGCTAAAGAACACAATAAAAAACTCTTTGAATGAGAAGGTGTGTCCAAACTTTTGGTCTGTACTGTGTATGTATATATATATATATATATATATATATATATATATATATATATATATATATATATATATATATATTATAATCATGTATTGCTTTATTTCTCTCAGTATCAGGTGTGAAACAATTACAACAAGATGTTGGTCAGCGTTGGTCTCAATGTTAATTTCTGAAACCTCCAAACTGAGAGAACTGCATCTAACATTAAAAATACTGAATCTGACTCGGAATAAACTAGAAGACTCTGGAGTAAAATGTCTCTCTGATGGACTAAAGAACCCCCACTGCAAACTGGAACAACTAAGGCAAGTTCAGCTTTCTGTGCCAAAATGATTCACCAAAAAAAGGCAGATATACATTGTTTATTTTTCACCAAATACATTTGTAACAGAACAACATACCGAACAAATAGTCATGAACTTATGACTATTTCATTCCAGAATTAATTGTGCCAAACAAACAAATAAACCAATAAACAAATGAATGAATTAAGGTAGTTATAAAGACTATTGATAACCAAAGAAATTGCTGTACAAACTCATTAGAATCAAACCCTGTAGTACTTTTTCAGTGACAATACACTTGATATTTTTTATTTACAGGCAATGGTGAAACATCATCATAATGGTGAAATATCATCGTAATGTTGACATTATTCACAATATTGAATAATGTCAACGTAATGTAATGTTGACATTATTCCAGCTCTCACTCCCTAGAAGCTGCCACACTAAGCAGCCACAATAAGTTACACTATTCAGTGCCCATGATGGCCTGGATGTCCAGGAGTGTAACCCAGTGTGGTCTTCTGCTGTTGTAGTCCATGACATGCGCATAACAGACAAACCAAGATAAAATAGCATGTCACTGTGTCTCACTGCAGGTTAGAGTGGTGTGGTATCTTGAGTGAAGGCTGTGCTGCTCTGACTTCAGCTCTGAGATCAAACCCCTCACACTTGAGAGAGCTGGAGCTGTCTAATAATAATGTAGGAGACTCAGGAGTGAAGTGTCTCTCTGCTCTACTGGAGAATCCTCACTGTAAACTGGAGACACTTTGGTAAAATCATCTCTCTCTCTCTCTCTCTCTCTCTCTCTCTCTCTCTCTCATATATATATATATATAGGTGTTCCAATCACTTCCATGATTCCATTAAAGGTCTATAAAATCAAGCACCAAGGCATGCAGACCGCTTCTACAAATATTTGTGAAAGAATGGGTCACTGTTAGGAGCTCAGTTCATTGGTACTGTGATAGGATGGCACCAGTTGTGAAATTTCCTCACTATTAAATATTCCACAGTCAACTCTTAGTGGTATTATAACAAAGTGGTTGGGAATGTCAGCAACTCAGCCATGAAGTTATAGGCTACTGTACGTAAAATCACAAAGGGGGGACAGCGGATGCTGAGACGCATAGTCCACAGAGGTTAAAAACTTTATGCAAAGTCAATAGCTACAGACCTCCAAACTTCATGTGGCCTTCAGATTATCTCAAGAACAGTCAAGTCAAGTCAAGTCAATTGTATTTATATAGCGCTTTTAACAATTGACATTGTCGCAAAGCAGCTTTACACAATAAAAAGAAGTAAGTTTTTATGCAATGTGTATGAATCAAAATGATAAGATTGTCCCTGATGAGCAAGCCGAGCGCGACGGTGGCAAGGAAAAACTCCCTGAGATGGTAATAGGAAGAAACGTTGAGAGGAACCAGACTCAACAGGGAACCCATCCTCATCTGGGTGATAACAGATAGCAGGGATTGATCAGCATAATAATGTGTACTGGAAGTTCAGTGTACAGGAGATGTGTTAAAATTAAAATTAAAAGGAGTCCAGTTTGTTCCTGGAGGCTCAGGTAGACTGTAGGAGATTCCAGTCCTGAGCTATCGAACAACTGAAGTCACAGGTCCCCAGAGCATCAATCGATGATAGGACAGTCTTAATGGAAACCATCCTCAGCCACCATACGAATCCAGGCAGACCACACGGGGCATCCATGCGACGAGATCTCCAACCAGAAGCAGGACTCCAGAACAGGTTAGATGGCTCCAGAGGGCAGAGGGGTCTGGATCACTGGCAACTCAGGAGCGAAAATGTATAGCTCGACAGAGAGACAGGAGAGAGGGAGAGAGAGAGAGAGGAGAGAGCAGAAAAGGAGAGAACGGAAAATAAGGAGAGATGGCAGTTAGGTATGGTCACAGTCAACATGTATAAGGTGAATGTATATTAGTGCAAAGTGCAAGCAGGGACTCCGGCAAGACTAACTATAACAGCATAACTAAAAGGGAGAGCCAGAAGGAAACACAGACATGAGGGCTCCCTGAGATGTAAAGCAACCAATCACCTCACCGCCAACAAACCTGAGTGATCAATGAGAGTGGGGAGAACAGCATCTAAACATACCAGTTCACCAGAATACTCTACGTCCATGAGTCCCCCAGATCTGCTCCTTTACCTAAGGTTAATCTATTTACAAAAATGCTTGGCTAAATAAATAAGTTTTTAGACTAGACTTAAACACTGAGACTGTGTCTGATTTTTTTTTTTGTAAGAAAAAGCTCCGCCCCCTGCTGTAGTTTTAATAATACGTGGTACTGACAGGCAGCCTGCATTCTTTGATCGAAGTAGGCGTGGCGGATCGTAAGACTCTAGCAGTTCACTCAAATACTGTGGTGCGAGACCATTTAGTGCTTTAAATGTCAAAAGTAGTATCTTAAAATCAATGCGAAATTTCACAGGGAGCCAATGCAGTGTAGATAAGATAGGGGTGATGTGCTCGTATCTTCTGGTTCTAGTGAGGACTCTCGCTGCTGCATTCTGTACTAACTGGAGCTTGTTTATACACCTAGGTGAACAACCAGACAGTAAGGCGTTACAATAGTCCAACCTAGAGGTGATAAAAGCATGAACTAGTTTTTCTGCATCATTTAGTGACAATATGTTTCTTATCTTGGCAATATTTCTAAGGTGAAAGAAAGTTATCCTGGTGATTTTATCTACATGTGCTTCAAATGAAAGGCTGGAATCTATAATCACACCAAGGTCTTTTACTGTTGCATTTGATGGAACAGAAAGGCCATCTAAAGTTACAGTGTGATCAGAAAGCTTACTTCTAGCTACTTGTGGTCCTATGACTAGAACTTCTGTCTTATCAGGATTAAGCAGAAGAAAATTAGTTAACATCCAATCTCTTATGTCCTGCACACACTGCTCAATTTTAGCAAACTGGTTTATCTCATCTGGATTTGCTGAGACATATAATTGTGTGTCATCAGCATAACAATGAAAACCAATACCATGTTTACGAATTATGTTGCCCAGAGGAAGCATGTAAAGGGAAAAAAGCAGTGGGCCTAAAACTGAGCCCTGTGGAACACCAAACTCCACTTGAGAACATGAGGAATGGTCACCATCTAAATCTACAAACTGATAATGATCAGTCAAATAGGATCTGAGCCACAAGAGGACAGTTCCCTTAATTCCTACTACCTTTTCTAATCTGTTAAGGAGAATACTATGATCAATGGTATCAAAAGCTGCACTGAGGTCCAGTAACACAAGTATAGTGACGCAACCCTGATCAGAGGCCCATAGGAGGTCGTTTACTACTTTAACAAGTGCTGTCTCTGTGCTGTGATGAGGCCTAAATCCTGACCGATACAGTTCATTTATGCTATTTCTGTGTAGATGTGAACATAGCTGTGGTGATACTACCTTTTCCAAAATCTTGGAGATAAAGGGAAGGTTTGATATCGGCCTGTAATTAGAAAGCAGACAGGGGTCAAGGTCAGGTTTCTTGATTAGCGGTTTAATAACGGCTAATTTAAAGGATTTGGGGACATACCCACTACTGAGTGAACAGTTAATTACTTTCAACAGGGGTTCTATTATTGCTGGTACTATCTGTTTGAGAAAATGTGTCGGTACAGGATCTAATATACAGGTTGACGATTTTGAAGAAGAGATGAGTGAAATTAGTTCCCTCGCTTCAAGGGGAGTAAAGTGTTCTAAGTTCTGATGTGATGTGGTTAGATCATCTGAATTATTTAAATTGTCTGTTTTCAAAGCCTGAATTTTTTGCCTAATATTTATGATTTTGTTATTGAAAAAGTTCATGAAATCCTCACTACTGCATGATGTTGTTGTGGAGATTTCTGCAGTGGTCTTGTTTTTAGTTAATTTAGCTACGGTATTAAATAAAAATCTCGGGTTGTTTTTGTTATTTTCTATAAGAGTGGAGAGATACGTTGATCTAGCATCACTGAGAGCTTTTTTATAGTTCAGGATGCTCTCCTTCCAAGCTATTTTGAATACTATCAATTTAGTTTGGCGCCATTTACATTCGAATTTTCGAGCAGTTTGTTTTAAAGCACGTGTGTGGTCATTATACCAAGGAGCGAGTTTCTTATCTCTAATCATTTTCCTTTTTACTGGAGCTACATTATCTAAGCTATAACGAAGTGCTGACTCTAGATATTCATTCGCCTGTTCGAGTTCTGTGAAGTCAGATGGCGATCCAATCAAAGTTGATAACTCTGGAAGATTATTGATAAAGCTCTGTGCGGTATTTGATGTAAATATACGTTTAAGTTGGAAGCGCGGTGCTGTGCTGCATACATTATTACTATAACACGCTTTAATCGAGACAAGATAGTGATCTGAGATAACTTCAGACTGTGGAATTGTCGTTATATTTCCTATACTTAATCCGAAGGATAATATTAAATCTAAAGTGTGACCTGCTTCATGAGTGGGTCCTACTACACACTGATTTACTCCTACTGAGTCCAGTATGGACATAAATGCTGTTCTCAGAGGGTCTTCTGGATTCTCAAAATGAATATTAAAGTCTCCAGCAATTAACGCTTTGTCTACAGAAACAACAAGGTTTGAGAAGAAATCTGCAAATTCGCAGAGAAACTCAGAGTACGGCCCTGGGGGTCTGTAAATGATAATTAGCGGGATCGACTGAGCTGACTTTGTTACTATAGAGAACTTCAAATGCATTAAATTTAAAACTGTGTTTTTGTACGAGAGACAGAATATCGTTATAAATAACTGCGACTCCTCCTCCTCTACCAGTTAGCCGAAGCTGGTGTATGTAGCTGTATCCAGGAGGACTAGCTTCATTTAGAGCTACATACTCGTCCTGTTTAATCCAGGTTTCTGTTAAACATATTATATAAAACTCCTGATCTGTGATAGCTTCATTAACAATAATTGCTTTAGATGCAAGAGATCTAATATTTAACAGTCCTAGCTTCAGATCAGAGGTGCTGGCTGCGCATTCAGTGTGATCAGTGTGAGTTTGTGGTATCTATGTTAATTAAATTACTAAAACAGACTTTCTGAGTCTTTCTAAATGTATGTTTATGTTTAGCTCGGGGAACAGACACAGTCTCAATATGATGAACCCTGAGTGACGACTCAGCTAGCAGACGGTTGGTTTAGCCTCTCTGTCTGCTCCCTGGCCTGGGCTCTGGATTGTCACCGATTAACTAGGCCTCTTCTGAGACTATGCGCTATACTGCAAGAAATGAGAGCAGCACCTTCCCGAGTGGGATGGACACCGTCCCGCCCTAACAGGCCAGTTTTGCCCTCAAAGGTCTTCCAATTGTCTATGAAGCCCACGTTGTTTTCGAAGCACCACCTGGACATCCATCGGTTCAGCGACCATAACCTGCTGTAAGCTATGTCGCCACGTCTCATTGGGATGGGACCAGAGCAAACTACTTCTTCGGACATCGCCTTCGCTATTTTAAACACCTCTGTAAAGTTATTCTTGCTAACCTCTGACTGACGAAGGCGTATATCATTAGCTCCAGCATGTACCACTATCTTAGAGAACCTATGCTGACCTAGAGCCCTAAGATTACCTGCTACACACGTGGACAAAATTGTTGGTACCCTTCGGTCAATGAAAGAAAAACTCACAATGGTCACATAAATAACTTTAATCTGACAAAAGTAATAATAAATAAGAATTCTATGAATGTTAACCAATGAAAGTCAGACATTGCTTTTCAACCATGCTTCAACGGAATTATTTTTAAAAAATGAACTCATGGAACAGACCTGGACAAAAATGATGGTACCCCTAACTTAATAGTTTGTTGCACAACCTTTTGAGGCAATCACTGCAATCAAACGATTCCTGTAACTGTCAATGAGACTTCTGCACCTCTCTGCAGGTATTTTGGCCCACTCCTCATGAACAAGCTGCTCCAGTTGTTTTCGGTTTGAAGGGTGCCTTTTCCAGACAGCATGTTTCAGCTCCTTCCAAAGTTGCTCAATAGGATTGAGGTCAGGGCTCATAGAAGGCCACTTTAGAATAGTCCAATGTTTTCCTCTTAGCCATTCTTGGGTGTTTTTAGCTGTGTGTTTTGAGTCATTGTCCTGTTCCAAGACCCATGACCTGCGACTGAGACCCAGCTTTCTGACACTGGCCAGCACATTTCTCTCTAGAATCCCTTGATAGTCTTGAGATTTCATTGTACCCTGCACAGATTCAAGACACCCTGTGCCAGAAGCAGCAAAGCAGCCCCAGAACATAACAGAGCCTTCCCCATGTTTCACAGTAGGGACACTGTTCATTTCTTGATATGCTTCATTTTTCCGTCTGTGAACATAGAGCTGATGTGCCTTGGCAAAAAGTTCAATTTTTTGTCTCATCTGTCCATAGGACATTCTCCCAGATGCTTTGTGGCTTGTCAACATGTAGTTTGGCATATTCCAGTCTGGCTTTTTTATGATTTGTTTTCAACAATGGTGTTCTCCTTGGTCGTCTCCCATGTAGTCCACTTTGGCTCAAACAACGACGGATGGTGCGATCTGACACTGATGTTCCTTGAGTATGAAGTTCACCTTGGATCTCTTTAGAAGTCTTTCTGGGCTCTTTTGTTACCATTCGGATTATCCGTCTCTTTGATTTGTCATAAATTTTCCTCCTGCGGCCACGTCCAGGGAGGTTGGCTACAGTCCCATGGATCTTAAATTTCTGAATAATAGCTGCAACTGTAGTCACAGGAACATCTTGCTGCTTGGAAATGGTCTTATAGCCTTTACCTTTAACATGCTTGTCTATAATTTTCTTTCGAATCTCCTGAGACAACTCTTTCCTTCGCTTCCTCTGGTCCATATTGAGTGTGGTACATACCATGTCACCAAACAACACAGTGACTACCTGGAGCCCTATATATAGGCCCACTGACTGATTACAAGATTGTAGACACCTGTGATGCTAATTAGTGGACACACCTTGAATTAACATGTCCCTTTGGTCACATTATTTTCAGTATTTTCTAGGGGTACCATCATTTTTGTCCAGGCCTGTTCCATGAGTTTATTTTTTTAAATAATTCTGTTGAAGCATGGTTGAAAAGCAATGTCTGACTTTCATTGGTTAACATTCATATATATATTTTTAATTATTACTTCTGTCAGATTAAAGTTATTTATGTGACCATTGTGAGTTTTTCTTTCATTGACCGAAGGGTACCAACAATTTTGTCCACGTGTGTATGTGCAGAGCTCTGGCTCCCGGGATACACCTGACCACTGCCGCTGGCGCCCCTAAAGGCCGAGCTAATTTCACATGTCTCAGTATAGAGTCTCCTATAACCAGAGCTCTTTCAGGTTTCTCAGCGGGTGCATCACTGAGGAGAGCGAACCTGTTGGACACGTGAAGCGCAGAAGAGGTGTGCTCCGGTGGGCTAGCCTTAGCGTTAGCTTTGGCTGAACGAGTATGCCGCTGAGTCGTCACCCACTCGCCCCACTGTGAGGGCTCTACTGCCGGAGTCGGGGGATGATTATCTCCACCTGCGCCACCCAGACTTTCCGCTACAGGATTAACGCTGCTCTCGCGCTGTCTAACCCTCTCTAAAGTCTGGATGCGCTCCTCTAATGCTACTATCTTCTCCGTCAGGGTGCTAACTAACACACACCTATCACAAATAAAATTATCACTAATGACGGAGGAAGAATGTCTAAACATCCTGCACTCCACACACTGAGCGAGCTGAATGGTAGACATAATAACATACCTTTGTGCCGGAGTTGTGATTATTTCCTGATGGATTTGCTTGTTGTTGGTCAGATGATATGCGCGTTCTCTCAAAAAGCGCAAAAAAACGGATAAAGTATATAATCTAAAACGCTGTTACAGTGCATAGAGAGCTTCATGGAATGGGTTTCCATGGCCAAGCAACTGCATCCAGGCCTGTTAAGCATCGGATGCAGTGGTGTAAAGCATGCTGCCATTGGACAGTAGAGCAGTGGAGACGTCTTCTTTGAAATGATTAATCATGCTATTCTGGCTGGCAATTCAATGTATGTACAAGTCTGGTTTTGGCGTTTGCCAGGAGAATGGTACTTGTTTCACTGCATTGTACGAAGTGTACAGTTTGGTGGAAAGGGATTATGATGGGCGGATGTTTTTTAGGAGTTGGGCTCGGCCCCTTAGTTTCAGTGAAATGAACTCTTAATGCTTCATCATATCAAGAAATTATGGACAATTTCATGCTCCTAAATTCATAGGAAAAGTTTGGGGACATTTAGTAATCTGATTTAGAGAAGACATAAATATTAAGTGTTTTTTATTTGAATTCTTTATACTTTACATTATGGTTTTAGGACCAAACCATTACATCCTCCATTCTGCAACAATAAAAATCTATATTGATATATAATTGCACACCATGGGCTATGAAGAAGTAAGCTTTTTCCCTGTATAGGTCATTTATACACTGAGAAAATCCCCATTTTTACATCTAAAAGAAAAGTAATAATCATTTTAAATTATCTCTCTCTCTTGGATTAAAATTCATGGTCAGTTTACTTTAGCTAATAGTTTAATTCACAAACAACAGATAAGAGAAACTGTATAGAATACTCATTATGATAATTTTAATTACACCGTTAGAATAAACAGGTGAAAGTAAACCCTCGTGTCATTCATGAATCGTTGACCAATTTTGCAAACACTTTATCCAAATGATCTATTATTATAAAGTAAATATTAAACCAGTATAAAGTCTGTTGATGAAGAGTGTGTTATTCTGTCTCTCTACAGGTTGTGTGATTGTGGTGTCTCAGATGAAGGCTGTGCTGCTCTGACTTCAGCTCTGACATCAAACCCCTCACACCTGAGAGACTTGGCCCTGTCCCGCAATAAAGTAGGAGACTCAGGAGTGAAGTGTCTCTGTGCTGTACTGGAGAATCCTCACTGTAAACTGGAAAAACTGGGGTAAGATCATCTCTCTGAGAGTCACATGACCTGCTCCTCAGTAAGACACATTCTCTAATAGTGAGACTGAAGCAGAAGTTTTAGGTTCATCATCAATGTTTTGAGTAGAAAGATTGCTCCTTTTTTCACTGCACACTGATGATTTGTCACAGAGTCTCTTGATCCAATGTACAGTTGTGTTCAAAATAATAGCAGGCCAACATCAGTAACCAGATCAATAATTGTTTGGGGGAGAAATTATATTTCTTCATGGTAAATATTTTACTTGTAGGTGTAGTGGAGTAATAGAAAACCAACAGATCCAACAGTCATGACTCGCATGCACCTGATTCTGTGTAATTGAATCATTAATTGAAAAGGGGCGTGTTCAAAATAATAGAAGTGTGGAGTTCAATTAGAGAGGCAAATTATTCTGTGAAAAACAGGTGTCAATACATTCCTCTTATTTAAAGGATAAATGCAGAAAAGGTTGTCCTGTGCATTTCTCTCTGAAAATCAGAGTAAAATGGATCATTCCAGACATTGCTACAGTGTACTTACGATTCAAAAGTTGATTAGAGATTGATTATAGGAAAACATACAAAGAAGTGCAGAAAATGATAGGCTGCTCTGCTAAAATAATATAAAATGCTTTAAAATGGAGACCAAAACCAGAAAGACATGGAAGTAAATGGGAAACTACCATTCGAAAGGATCAAAGAATAATACAATTGTCAAAGACTCAGCCAATGATCAGTTCCATCATGATCAAAGAACATCTAAAGTTACCTGTGAGTACTGTTACTATTAGAAGACGGCTATGTGAAGCCAAGCTATCAGTAGGAAACCCCTGCAAAGTCCCATTGTTGAAAAAAAGACCAAAGCCAAAGAACACATTGACTGGCCTAAAGAGAAATGGCGCAATATTTTCTGGACTGATGAAAACAAGATTGTTATTTTTGGCTCTAGAAACCACAGACAGTTTGTCAGACGACCCTCTAACACTGAATTCAAGCCACAGTACCATGTGAAGACAGTGAAGCGTGGAGGCACAAGCATCATGATATGGGGACGCTTCTCGTACTATGGTGTTGGGCCTATTTATTACATTTTAGGGATCATAGATCAATTTGAGTACATCAGAATATTTAAAGAGGTCACTGCCTCATGCCGAAGAGGAAATGCCCTTGAAATGGGTGTTTCAACAAGACACCGACCCTGAACACACCAGTAAGCAAGCAGTATCTTGTTTCCAGACCAACAATATTAACATTATGGAGTGGCCAGTTCCATATGGAAAATGGAATGGACGACTTAATCCAATAGAAAACTTGTGGGCTGACATTAAAAATGTTGTTTCTGATACAAAACCAAGAAATGCAGAGGAATTGTGGCATGTAGTACAATTGTCTTGGGCTGGAATACCTGTCCAAAGGTGCCAGAAGTTTGACTTCATGCAGCACAGATGTGAAGCAGTTCTCAGAAACCCTTGGTTATACCACTAAATATTAATTCAGAGATGCACAAGAAAGATTAAACTTCAAGCATTTTTGTTCAAACAGTAAATTCACCACTTTGTAAAGATGAATAATGACACTGCTATTTTTTTAACACACTAATGTTTGTTTTTCTTCAACAAAATTCTTTCTGTAAGCTAATAATACATTTAGCACATTTTTCATGTTGTGATTCAGAATAGAATGTGCAGAGAGTCCCGTGCATTTGTTGATTTCAATTAAAAGTTATATGGATATGGAGCTTTACTCACTTTTTTCAACACACTGCTATTATATTAACACAACTGTATGTATGTGAGAGGCTGCAGCACTAGACATGACATGAAGAGACCACTCAGATGATGTTCACTCAGTACATCTCCAGCTGCTAAGAACAGGGTTGCCATGAAATAATTAGTTTAATGAACAAGCAGTATTAAAACCATGCAGCTGTCCTCAGGAACATTCCACTGACTCAAATATATCTATACAGTAAAACGTTTAAGGATGAATGTTTAATATGCAGATCTGATTTAAAAAGTATACACAAATACCCCCCCCCCCCCCCCCCCCCCCGCTTTACTTGCACTGAAATACAGCTGTGATTTTGACATTATTTCACTGTTACTGCTTGCAAAAAATGGGGGAAAAGATTAAAAGATTCTGTATAGATAGAATGTAATCACATTTGCTTTGATCAATGCTGAATTTAAACACAGTATGTGTTTAAAAAGTACATAAACTAATGAGCCTAACAACTTTTCCGGTAAAATTTATTCAATCAAATTTTAGTCCTGTTTGCAAAATACACAATCCTGATTATAGACACACAGGAATACTGGTTACAAATGTTGACGTGTAAAGCTGGACTGTTAGGTTCTACTGATTTTCTGTCTAAGATCAAGAAACTAAAAGGTGTGTCACTGTATTTCTGCAGGTTGGACTGGTGTGGTGTCTCAGATGAAGGCTGTGCTGCTCTGGCTTCAGCTCTGAGATCAAACCCCTCACACCTGAGAGAACTCTATTTGTCTCATAATATAATAGGACGCTCAGGAGAGAAACTTCTCTTGCCTCTTAAGGCTGATGAACATTACAAACTACAGACACTGAGGTCAGTAATGACCCTTTTAGATAAATGTTTAGAAGATCCATCTTTATTAATTTGATCATCATCATACTGCCAATTAGTCATTTGTTCTGGGTAAATGGTATATATGATGTTTCACTTGGAGCTAAGCTGATTAAATGCAGCTGATCATGAAATACCACATTCCCATCTTTATTCATTTGTATGTTTTTTTCTTTTAGATTCGGTGTGTGATGAACATCAGTGTGTGTACGTGACTCTGACATTCCTGCATTTATCTGACGAGTTTGTTTGAGGAAGCCCTTGAGAGATTCATTACCAGTCATACTTATCACTTTGATTTGAGCTAATGTACTAGTGCAGTTATCATAAATATCAGCACTTTTGGAGTACCAAATTAGTGGACCAGAAACTAATGATTTAATTTAAATCTAAAAATGTATGGGAAATTAGGATGTATTGTATTCCTTTGTAGTTTTGCTGAAAATGTAACTACAATTGTATCCAGGGTTAAATCTTATCTGTCTTATCTGGGGGATGCAATAAAAAACATCACTAGGCCATACTGTCAAGCACACCCTCATTTTCCCCTCATAGGCACTTTGCAATAATAAAAAAAATAAAAAATAAAAAAAAAACCAATGCATTAATGTAATCTGATTACAGCATTGCACAGATGTTTAAGTGCTACTGGTATAGTACAAGTAGGTAAACCTGTAGAGGAAGCAAGAGCAGAAAAACCTGAAGTGATGAAACCTCTGAGTGCCTAAACTTCCCTACTCTACTGTTCTCTCTGACAAAGTAACTGGCCAGTACCTGATGTGTGGTCCATCTGCCAGCCAATGGAAAGAAGATCTGAAGAGGCTTGTTCCTGTTTTCTGTTCTCTGATCTGTGCATTTTTAGTGGCATTAGTGTCTAAAGTGCAGTTTGTGTGTGTGAGTGTGTGTGAGTGTGTGTGCGTGTTGGGAATCTCTGCCTGATTGTATTGCATTTGAGTACTTTCACTGTCTTGCATGAGTGTATCTTTTATATATATATATATATATATATATATATATATATATATATTTTTTTTTTCTTATCTAATTATATGTTGAAGAAATAAAATACAATAAAAAAACAATGCTATGATTATTTTTGGTCTACGGCAGCACTGCTCAGTTGAATCAACACAGACAAGTTCAGTATAAAATGTATCCACCTGGATTTCAGAATTGACCAGAACTGGGTTATGTTTAACTCAAATGGAAATGAGCATTTTCATATAACACACTCATTCTGTTGGTTATCAATCAGTCTTTTTACGTGCTTCCCTGGCTCATCTTTTTAAGGGAGTGGAATCTTCAGGCCAAACATTGAGAGAGCAGTAACTGATCTGCAAAAAATAAATCTGCTCTAGTGCAGATATATTTATTTATTTACTCGTTTATTTTATTCCTCTGCTCACACAGTGATTTGTTTTGTGTACTTTTGTGCACAATTACAAACAAACAAATAAATGCATGAATGATTAAATAAACAAACAATGCAGAAAATATTCCAATTGATTAGTTATAGTCATTTAATACTTGAACCATGTTAGTTTTTAAGACTCATTAAAATTATTTTGAATGAATTTTAATTATTTATTAACTAAGGAAAAACCTACATTTGATATTAGGGCACCAGACAATGACACTAGAAAAAGCAATATATATGTGTGCTGTTACAATTGCAATATTGTATAGTAATATTCATTTTAGTGTATTTAGCACCCCCTAATGGTTGTTCTTGTTATTTTTCTTTGTAGTGATGTCACAGGAAGTAGGCTTATGCAGAGTAGATGATCACATGGCAGCTTCTATTGCAATCTCCAGCTATCTGTAGACATCTTACCAGTACTGTGGCATCGTCCGTATGTATTGCATTTTTATTGGTTAATTGGTCCGGGTTTGATCCCTGGCCAGGCTCGATTCCCGTCTCTGTGTGCATGGAGTTTGCATGTTCTCCCCGTGCTTGGTGGGTTTCCTCCGGGTACTGCGGTTTCCTCCCACAGTCCAAAGACATGTAGGTTAGGCTAATTGGCGTTCCCAAATTGTCCGTAGTGTGTGAATGAGTGAGTGTATGTGTGTGTGTCTGTGCCCTGCGATGGATTGGCACCCTGTCCAGGGTGTACCCTGCCATGTGCCCCAAGTCTCCTGGGATAGGCTCCAGGCCCCCGTGACCCTGAATACAGGATTAAGCGGTATAGATGAGTGAGTGAGTGAGTGAGTGAGAGTGGTTTATATGTATGCATATGGAGCCTGAAAATGGGATATTTATAATGTTTATAAGAATTTAATGTTAACTGTCTTTAATCACATGGCGTATTTACATAGCTTAAAATCTAAGCAGAATGTGCATTGTTACTGATGTAAGATTGTTTTTATTTCAGTTTCACCCTTTCTAAAGCCAATAAACCTGTGCAATAGCATCTAATATCTTCAGAGTCGTGGTTGAAGGAAGGATGTTTATCTGGCTGTCATAGCGCACTATTTACAGTGTGAACAGGGGACAGTACAGTGAAAGGACGGCACTTTGGTAGTGAGATAACGTAGCATAAAGGAGGCAACATCGATATTGCACAAAATTCTTGAACCACTGCAATATAACGAATCTGTATCATCTATCAGTGTTGACATTATGAATTCAGCTTCATACAAGACAAGGTCTAAAGCTTCCCGCACATGCACTGATACTGCTGCTGCAATTGCTACGGCAAAAGCTGAAGCTGCTAAAGGACGTCTTGCATTTGCTGAAAAGGAAATGAAAATAGAAAAAGCCCAATTGGAGGCCTCAATGGAGAAACTCAATATAGAAAAAGAAGCTGCCGCAGCTGTAGCAGAAGCTGATGCTTTAGAGGCAGCAACTGATGTGACTAGTGAGAGGCGTAGCTGTAAACTCCAGTTTAACACAGCCCCTCTGAATGCAGCTCAACATACCAAGGACTATGTAGAGGAGAAAGCAATGGAGAAGGGAGATGCTAATTCACCTTTGGAGACAAGATCCCTCCCTGCACACAATGTCAGGCAGGTAAACACAGCACTAGCACCACCCTGTTCTGTACACGCCGCTTACCTCAGCACAGAAGAGGGTCCACCTGCTCTAAATACAAATGCATTTAACTGCCCTACAGTACCTCACCTCTACCTAGACATAAGCCCTTTCTTACTTCTGATGTGAAAGACGAGCTGTCTCAGACCTTTATTAGGCAACACTATGATGCCCAGCATAGTAACAATGCAGTTCTCCTGCTTCCTCACAGTCATGCTGCACCATGTGCCAATGATGACAACTCCAGTATGTCAGACTTTGTAAGATTCCTCGCCCGCCATGAACTGGTTGCCACAGGTCTACTGTGATTCAATGACAGACCAGAAAGCTACAGGGCTTGGGGGCGTTCCTTTGAAAATGCAGTTAGAGGCTTAGGTCTGTTATGCAACGAAGAAATTGATCTCCTTGTGAAGTGGCTCAGAAATGAGTCAGTTGAGCATGCTAAATGAATTAGAACAGTAAATATCAACAACCCTGAAATGGGACTCAGGATGATTTGGGCCAGATTAGACGAGTGTTACGGCTCACCAGAGGCCATAGAAAAGGCTCTCTTTACCAAGCTTGACAATTTTCCAAAAATTACCAACAAAGATTACACAAAACTAAGAGAACTGAGTGACCTTTTGATGGAACTAAACACAGCCAAGGAAGATGATGACCTCCCAGGTCTTTCTTATCTTGATACAGCTAGGGGTGTCAATCCCATTGTGATGAAACTGCCCATTTGCAGGAGAAATGGCTCTCTCATGGTTCCAGCTATAAGGAGCGATACCAATCGGCATTCCCTCCCTTCTCTGTCTATGTAGAATTTATTAGCAACCAATCTAAGATCAGGAATGATCCGAGCTTTAACCTGTCAGCACAAGTGGACACTAGCGTCAAAACAGACAAACCCACATGGAGACAAAACAGACAAAGAGAGATTATGGTCCACAAAACGGATGTTTCTACTTCAACTTCATTTATTCACAACATAACAAAAAAAGAGGAACCAGGAAGGAGGTGCCCAATACACTGGAAACCTCACTCACTTGCCAAATGTCGTGCTTTTCGAGGAAAGTCACTAGAACAACGTAAACAACTTTCCTCAGAGATCACAGGATCTGTTATAAATGTTGCATTTCTTCCACTCACACTGCCAGAGAGTGTGAGTCAGATATCAAGTGCACAGAGTGTGAAAATGAGAAACACCCTTCAGCTCTTCATCCTGGACCTGCAGCTTGGACCATGCATGTTAGTTCCTCATCAGAGCATGGCGGGAACAGGAGCCAACATCAGGGATTAGCAGAGGTAACTTCTGAATGTACAGACATACAGTATGTGAAGGTAACCTCAATGACAGACACTGTTCAAAGATATGCTTGGCAAAGGTTTACCCTGCTGGCTATAGAGATAAAGGCATACATGTGTACGCCATTTTAGATGAGCAGAGCAACGATCCGAGCTCTTTGACATATACAACATTAAAGGTCCTAACTCTTCTTACCGGCTTACAAGCTGCTCAGGAGTGACAGAATACTGGCAGAGTAGCTTGTAATTTCCATATTGCATCAATAGATGGTAAGATAACATGTCAGCTTCCAAGTCTTCTGGAATGTAACGAAATTCCCAACAACAGGACAGAAATTCCAACGCCTAACATAGCTTACCACCATGCTCACTTAAAACAAATAGCACATCTGGTCCCAAAACTTGACCCTAAGGCTCCCATTATGCTTCTGCTAGGCTGAGACATACTCCGACTTCACAAAGTCCGCAAACGGCTTAACAGACATTTAGATTTGCCTTATGCCCCAAAGCTGGATTTGGGATGTGTAATTGTTGGAAATGTTTGCTTAGGCAGTGTACATAGGCCTGGTACTGTCCATACACTCTGTACACGAGCTTCCCAGCAAGGGCGTTCAACCATCTTTGAACCATGCCCAAACACTGTGTAAGGGAGAGATATAGCCACCCATTTGAACAGCTTTCAGTGAAAGTACGAACCATTAGCTGCAACTGGAAGGGTAAACATCTTGGTTGCTCTGTTTTTCATTTAACAGGCAGTGATGACTGTGTGGCTCCATCTATTGAAGACCAAAACTTCATAAGCATAATGAAAAATAGCATCCAGAAAGATTATTCTAATAGCTGGTTAGCACCCTTACCGTTTAGAGTTCCACGACAGAGACTTCCAGACAACAGATTCACTGTTCTTAGACCGAGCCTGGAAAAAAAGCCAGAGTTGAAACAACACTTCTTTTTATTTATGGAAAAGGTATTTGAGAACAAACATGCAGAAATCGCACCCCCTCTCAAGGAAAATGAGGAACGGTGGTACTTGCCCATCTTCAGTGTCTACCATCCCAAGAAACCAGAAAACATTAGAGTGGTGTTTGACTCTAGTGCTAAACACAATGGAATGTCCCTCAACGATGTTCTGCTGACAGGACCTGATTTAAATAACACATTCTTGGAGTGCTAATAAGATTTCGCAAAGAAGCTATTGTTGTTACAGCAGATATACAGCAAATGTTCCACTGTCTTCTTGTGAAGGAAGAGGACCGTAACTTCCCACGTTTTTTTTTCCTGCCCAAGAAATGACTGACTACCGCATGAGGGTGCATGTGTTTGGGAATAGTCCCTCGCCAGCAGTGGCAATTTACTGTCTCAGGCAGTCTGTCCAGGAAAGTGAACCGGATTATGACCCAGAAGTTGAACAGTTTGTGAACCGTGACTTCTACGTTGATGATGGCCTAAGGTCCTTTGTCACAGTTAGTGAGCCAATTAAGCTGCTAAAGAGAACACAGGATATTCTGTCAAGTTCCAACTTGAGATTGCATAAGATTGCTTCTAACAGGAAAGAAGTCATGGCAGCATTCTCATCTCATTCTCATCTCTCTCATGACCGGGCAAGTGACCTGAAAGATTTGGAGTTAGGTTTCGGCACTGCACCACTCCAGCGCAGCCTTGGCATTAATTGGGATTTAAATACTGACTCATTTATCTTTAAGGTTGATAATGAAAAACCTTTTACCAAACGAGGTGTTCTGTCTGTTGTGAACAGTGTTTTTGATCCTCTCAGGCTTGTTGCCCCCGTGACCATTCAAGGAAAGTTTATTCTTCGAGAGCTTACTCAGGAGAACAGTGACTGGGATTCTCCGCTACCACAGGGAATGGAAGGTATGTGGATCTCCTGGAGGGATTCTCTCAAAGACTTAAGTGGCCTACTGTATCTGTTGCTAGACGTTACACGGAAGTGTCTTATATCAAGGCAAAGCACAGAGAACTATGTGTCTTCTCTGATGCCCCGACCAAAGCCATAGAGTGCAATAGCTTACCTTAGAGTAACAGATGAAGACAAAAATAGGCATATAGGGTTTGTGATGGGTTGGCCTGGCTGGCACCACGTCCTGAACATACAGTCCCTAGACTTGAACTCTGTGCTGCCGTTCTTGCTGTAGGGTTGTCAGAGCTCATCATAGCAGAGATTGACCAGCCCCTTGACACTACAACTTTCTACACAGACAGTAAAGTGGTGCTGGGATACATTTACAATGAAGTTAGACATTTCTATGTGTACAGATCTGGCTATTAAGAACGCACGTTTGTTGAAAAGGGATCTCGCGCGCTTTCGCGGCAGCTCGCGGGAAGCTGTGAAAATGCCGTACATTACCTGTAGGGGACAGTCGTGTTTCAATCTGAAGTATTGTGTGTCTACTGAAGCCAAACATGCGTTCTCTCTCTAACCCTATCCTATGCACCCATTGATAACAAGCGACAGAGCTCATAAACGTGTCGAGCTCAAACTTTAAATACTGATATGTATTTATCCGTCACTTTATTCTCAATGATGATTCTTCTTTGACTGCACTTTCTCCATTCAGTATTATTATCATTAGTAGTAGTAGTGAAAATGACCGCTGATTAACTATCTCTGCAGTAGTTATAACAGGAGATTAATTTCACTTGGGCTATTTCTAACAGGCAATCTACTAAATAATAATAAATAGATAAAATAACCCAGCACTTTAACATTTAACCCAGCAGTTTTAAGAGTGTAACATAAAAAATATTCCATTTGTAAAATAGCATAGGTGAAATCATAGGTTGTGTAAAAACAATACAACAAAGCTTATGGTAAATAAATTCTCAGACTATCTATTTACAGTACATGGAATTTTACGGCGTTGTCACTGACCGATTTACCCTGACAAAGAGCAATATAAGAATAGTGCCAGCTGGCACACCTTAAAAAATAATTCGGCATCTATTTAGAGTCTAAATATTTTTTTCTAAACTTGTGCTATTGTTGTTTACTTACAATATTTGTTAATTAATTTTTGTATTTAAATGAGGCTTGGGCTCCGGGATGTTGAGCCTATTTCCTACTGTACGCAGTCTAATCAGAGCTCTACCGCCCGTTCGAGTGTAATTCATCAATAATGTTTATAATAATGAAATGAGATGCCCTAAATCGTGCTTTAAAATCCAACATTTTAATGTGCGTCAAGGTGCAGGGGCGTCAACTCGCACGTAATATTCCATTGTCATTCATATTGCCGCTGTTTTAGAGCCCTTTACTACAGCATTCGCTAGTTATCAAGTTGATATACAGGTCAATCGTGAATTACACTCAAAGTATCAACTCCAACTATGAAGTCTGATTTCATTTGCTGGGGAAATAAAATTTAGGCAGAGACGTCCGCACTGTCCTGTTAATTCATCTAAAACCCCCTACAGTATTTGCCAACAGCGCACCCAGTTTGATAAATTCAAACATATTCTGAATGAAAGGTGAGAAGAGATTCAGCAGAATCTTCTGACACCGTGCTTGCTCTGAAGGACTGTATTCGACAAGAATATAGAGAATAAGAATTGTATTTCTAATAAAATAATTAATTAAATAATACAATTATATCAAATAAGGTCTTTATCTAAAAGCCAGACCAGATTTCCCATTCACAGCTGAAGTAGTTAAATATGCTTATACTGTAGATACGTAGGTTATATTTTAAAAGTACAATTGCAAGTAAATTACAAACTGCATGCAATGTAAAATATGAATAAAACAGTATTAGACACACATATATGATATGGGAGTATATACAATGAAAAAGCTATTTACACATGAGTGCTCAAATGTAAAGCAAACGCAATTATTAATTTATTGTGTATATTTAACTTAATTCAGTTACATGAAAAAATAAGGTGCCTGCCAGATTTAAAGATGCACACGCGTGTGCAAAAAGACGAAGTAAAACAAAGAATACAAAAGTGTATAATTTTTATTAAAAGTTGGCCTAAAACAATATTGTCTCCGATGCTCAAGCAAACATGATTTTGTTTTAGTTTTAGTTTTCTCGCTGAATACAGGGCGCTACGAGGTGAACAAATGCAGATCCCCAGTTACTGTAATCCCTCTTCTCACCTTTCATTCATGATATGAGTCTAAATATCACACCGGTTTCACTGATGGGGGAATTGGCAGCATTGAAGAGTTTAAAAAGAATGAACAAGACCGAGCAGACGTCTCTGCCTAAAATGTATTTCACCAGCAAAACATAAACATAAATAGAAACAAATAAAATGTTTAATGGTATCAATTAAATCAGACTTCATAGTTGGATTTGATACTTTGAGTGTAATTCATACATTTACTGAATATATTCACATTTTGTAAAATAACGAAACCCGTTTCCTTCTTGGACCGCACGTCTACTTTCCTTGTTTTAGTCTGTAATATTTAAGTGAAATACATTTTGCGTATAGGCTTAAATATTCCTTTTTATTTATGGTCTGGTGTAGTATGTTTGATCTGCATTATTGCAAGAGGCGATGACTTTCTGGGGGAGTATGTCTGCACCTTTTGTAAAGTGAAAGTGCGAGCCGCGGGTTCACGCACGCCGATGAACAGCTTTATATCAGTCATAAATCCACAATCACATTCCAGCTATTATTTCCAGCCGTGGTCAAATAATGGATGAAATAATTATTAAATGCTGGAAACATGCAGCAAAAAAGCCAGATGATTATTTTTTATAAAAAGCCCGAAGCACATCATGTTTATATTTGTTCCTTCATGTCTTCTGATGGTGCTCGACACATTTTTACGTTTTAACGAAGACATGTTGACATATTCACGAATCAGGACATTCGCATAATTACTGTATACGTGCGCGCGTCTAGGTGTATGTGCACGGAGAGTTTGTGTATATGTGCGCGCGTCTCATAGGTGTGTGCGCGCGCATTTCATATGTAGTTGTGTGAGAAGTTAGTAGTATGTATAAATGCGTGACTGTTTCATATATGTGTATGCAAGTGTTTATATATATATAAACATATATACAGATATACTATATATATAAACATATACGCAGATTCATCATAAAATATTATTATTGTAAAACAAAATAAAATTCATGTTTGCTTCAGCATTGGAAACAATATTGTTTTAGGCTAAATAATTATACACAATTCTTCGCTGTACTTGTCTGGCTTTTAGATAAAGTCCTTCCATGCGCCATCTGGCGGATATTCAGTGAAGCACAACACATTTATTTAAATACCCGAATGTTGCTTAAGGGATCTCGCGGCATGTCGCACGCCAAATTGCGGGATCTCGTGGGAAAAAGCGCGCAAAAAAAACATTTGAGTTGGTAGATCCATCCACAGATGTTGACATCAGGCCCCGTGTGTCTGCTCTCAAAACTGCAGCTTCAGTCAAGCGACTGGGATCACAACGCTTCTCCAAGTTTTCATGCTGGAAGTCCTTGAGAGGTGCCATAGCTTACCTCAGCCATATCGCTGCACATTTCCATGAAGGGAAAGCTCACAACAAATGCAGTGAGGGTAACTGGTGGCAGTTATGTAAGGCAGCTTATTCAGTCGACCAACTTTTGCATTCTGAATCCTTGATCATCCGTGCCGTTCAAGAAGACACTTATGCTCAAGAACTTGTTTGCATTAGGAGGCAAGAAAAGATTCCCCAAAACAGTACTCTCAAGTCTCTTGATCCCTTCATCGACTTCAAGGGTCTCTTGCGTGTTGGAGGTCGCATCAAGTCTCCCATCTGACCGACTGTCTATGGAACCTCCTTTCACTCGATGTGTTTGACCCTTGGACCATTGCATCACGTCGGACAAGAGGAGGACTTGTCCATAGCAAGAGATGGGCTGTAATGTTCTCTTGTATGGCTGTGAGAGCAGTCCACATAGAGGTCATAGAATCTCTGGATACATTAAGTTTCATAAATGCATTCTGACGCTTTCTCACCATTCGAGGTCCCATTAAGCACCTTAGATCCGACAGAGGGACCAATTTTATTAGTGCTTGTCGGGAGTTCAAGATTCCCTCTAACCTAGACCAGGCTTCCATTGATCGCTTTCTAACTGATCATGGTTGTTCTTGGACCTTCAACCCACCTCATGCTCCACACATGGGTGGAGCCTGGGAGAGGATGATCGGAATGGCAAAGAGGATCCTTGATTCAATGCTCTCTCAATTGGGGACAAGCAAATTGACACATGAGGTGTTTTCAACTCTTATGTCCGAAGTGGCAGCTATCATCAACAGCAGACCACTTGTTCCAGTGTCTACTGATCCAACTGATTCATTCATCCTTACCCCAGCCACTATTCTCACACAGAAGACAACTCATATCTCTACTCCATCTCTTGACCATACAGAAAAGAACTTGTTCAAGCATAAGTGGCGGCAGGTACAGCACCTTGCTGAAACATTCTGGTTCAAATGGAGAAAACAGTTTCTCTCTACACTGCAGCCCAGGAGGAAATGGCAGTTACCCCAACCAAACCTGGAACCAGGGGACATTGTGCTTCTCAAAGATGAGCAACAGAAAATAAATGAATGGCCTTTAGGCTTTGTAATGCAGGTCTTGCCTAGTAAAGATGGTCATGTCCGGGATTTGAGGTCTCTAAGAAGAATTGGACTAAATTGTTCTTATGACCAGTTTTGGAAATAGTTTTTTTTACTCTCACCCGAGGTGGATAATGAGTAACTGTTGGTAGTGGCGTTTAGAGATGCCAGGCGGGGAGTGTGCTGTTACAATTATCCAGATAATGAGTAACTGTTGGTAGTGGCGTTTAGAGATGCCAGGCGGGGAGTGTGCTGTTACAATTGCAATATTGGTTATATTTATTTTAGTTTATTTAGCACCCCCTAATGGTTGTTCTAGTTATTTTTCTTTGTAGTGATGTCACAGGAAGTAGGCTTATGCAGAGTAGATGACCGCATGGCAGCTTCTATTGCAATCTCCAGCTATCTGTAGACATCTTACCAGTACTGTGGCATCGTCCGTATGTATTGCATTTTTATTGGTTAATTGGTTTATTTGTATGCATATGGAGCCTGAAAATTGGTTATTTATAATGTTATAATATATAAAGAATTTAATGTTAACTGTCTTTAATCACATGGCGTAGTTACATAGCTTAAAATCTAACCAGAATGTGCATTGTTATTGATATAAGATTGTTTGTTTTTATTTCAGTTTCACCCTTTCTAAAGCCAATAAACCTGTGGAATAGCATCTAATATCTTCAGAGTGGTGGTTGAAGGAAGGATGTTTATCCGGCTGTCTTAGCGCACTATTTACAGTGTGAACAGGGGACAGTACGGTTCGATCCCCGGCCAGGCTCGATTCCCATCTCTGTGTGCATGGCGTTTGCATGTTCTCCCTGTGCTTGGTGGGTACTCCGGTTTCCTCCCACAGTCCAAAGGGATCTGGGAACGCTAATTGGCGTTCCCAAATTGCCCGTAGTGTGTGAATGAGTGAGTGTATTTGTGTGTGTCCGTGCCCTGCGATGGATTGGCACCCTGTCCAGGGTGTACCCTGCCATGTGCCCTAAGTCTCCTGGGATAGGCTCCAGGCCCCCCGTGACCCTGAATACAGGATTCAGTGGTATAGATGATGAGTAATGAAAATTCAAGATTAATCTACATACAATTGGGAATAAAATAGTCTTGTTTATTTTAAAGTCAGAAAGCATCTACAAAGTGCCTTCCAGATGCATTGATGAACTTGTTGAAAAACTATGTCCCCTCAATGATGAGAGTGTTCCAAGAGTTCACTTCCACTGTAACAGCATTAGAGAGGAAACGATTTTCTAAGGACAAATTTGAAGTTGTTGCACCAATATAATTTATGTTCATGCTGCTGAGCATTGGAACAATAAGAATGTATCTATTCTTCAGACTTAGCAGCAGGTTATTGAATAGCAAATACAAATTGGATATGCTGAAACATCAAGTTTCAAGCGATTCATCACATATTGAGACTTTGTTGATAGTAAATATTTAAGGGATGAAGTAAATGTCTTTTTTACTTTTTTTCTGTTGTGGGGTGTAATCCACTTGGAATCTTTAATAAAAATGACCAAATGGTTGTAATCAATATGACTCCTGAATTATGAACTACCCTCATTAGACACATTTCGAATTTTTCGGTATGATGCAGTTTTGGAACTACTTTGAAAGGTTTTAGAACAGGAAGGAGTTTTCATTGCTTGTGTTGTAACTCTGTAACATTATGGATAAATCATAGGAGCATGTACTTTGCAATGAGAGTCTTGTGCTTCTAGGTGGCATTTTACCTGACATTGAAAGATTAACTCTGACATACTCTGCACCTCACTACCCACTCCCACCAAACAGCTACCCCCTGGGGTGAGATTTCTAATTCATCTTTCTCTGGTGTGAGGGCCTGGCTGGTCCATATCCTTCCCAGTCAATGAGATATTGGAGTTTACTGCTCCTGCATCTAATCCATCTATTTGCAGTGGTTCAAATGGGTGGTGGGAGGTACTCTAGTATTTAGTGGACCATCCCTGGCTGGATTGAGCTGGGATGTGTGAAAAGTTGGTGCTAGGTTACACTTTGGGTGAAGTTTGTATGTTATGTCATCTATTCACTGTAAAACCTTGTATGGACCGACATATCAGTGGTAGAACTATATAAGATATTCTTATATTATTATAATTTGTCGATTAATAGGAACAGGACATTGTTCAATTTCATGAGTGGCATGTTCTGTCTGACCATTAATTTGCAGATTAATTTGCAAAACAAACAAAGAAACTTAAACAACTCAAACTATAACCCAAGGCTAAGGCCAACACAGGGCTCTTTAAGGAAACACAAGTTAAGAGCTTACACTGGTTAGGAGCTTACACAAGCTGAGAGCTGGAACACAAGGAGACATGGAGCTGACCCTAACCAAAGACACAGACTAGAGACAGTATAAGACAGGAGTAGAACCAGTACTAGACGGGACTAGAAACTGAGCTAGAGACAAGACGAGACAGGACTAGAGAAACTAAGGGATGAGACAGGACCAGGGGCACTGAGAGACTATAAATGAGACAAGACAGGACTAGAGACAGGGAGAGACTGTTAGTTGTTAGCGTTAGTACCCAATCAGGTTATTGTAGGAGGTGATGCTGATCTAACCTGGTTAGTATCCAAGAGTGTTAGTGTCTAACCTGGTTAGTGATTGAACTACCGAGGGAACCGAGACACAAAAGGCTAAGCACACAAGAGGCTAATCCATACTAGTGGCTAAACCGACTAGAGGCCAAAACCACTAGCAGTCAATCCCACTAGAGGCTAACCTACTGGAGGTTAACCCTACTAGCAGCTAAGGCCTACTAGCAGCTAAGTACTCCTGTGGCTACACATACTAACACAAGTAATGTTAACATGAGGCAAACGAACACTGGAGACACAACAGAACAGTACTTACACGGACTAGAAACAAGCTAACACAAAGAGCTCCATGAATCCCAAGCAAAATGAACATAAATATAACCAAAAGTAGATCCTTCTTTAAACAGAGGTAACTTAGCATACTTTGAACTGAAACAAACTAAACCACATGACATTAATAATGCTCAACCCAGTTTCCCAGAACAAACTGCTATTTATAGGATGTGGATTTATCCAGGGATGTTTAATGGTTCAGGTGAGCACTCTCGTCACCTTATTGAGGTGCATTCTGGGAAACTAAGTCTACAAACAAAACTACACAAACAAACTTAGAGGGCAAACAGTGCCCTCTAGTGGAGGACCCTCACACTTAAACTCTAATTAAATTTAAAAACTGTGGCAACTGAAAATGTCACTTTGCGCCACCTCCAGGTCATTTTACAAATGATTTTGAAATGCGACTGATTTATTTTGGTCGCGGCGAACGTGGCGGTAATGGGCATACTGGTTGACTACTGTATCGTATTACAAATTAATAATAAATATCAATACAAATTATGTTTTTTATGTTTCTAATTTGGTGGTAGGCAGTTGTTATGAAGGATGATAGCAAAAGAGATAGATAAAAGAGATATAGTTTTAACTATTTATAGTTTTGAAATAAACTTGCTAGACACACAAAAATGGCTGGCATGACATCACCCCAAAATCAGTAAACTCTGTACATCAATGATGAGTGTTACAACCCGCAAAATGTTGGTTGCTGGGTATGTTTTATGCGTCTGTGTTGCTGCACTTTGTCGCGTATGTGTATGTATATTGTATCAAGGTCACTCCGGAACCACTCCAGGTTTTCCAACTGCCACTACAACGGCAGCTGCCTGACCTTCCACACGTGTGCTTCCGCCCTGAGTGATGTCATCAACAAGCGGACCATTCATAAACCGGAGAGAGACGCGGGAACGGGAAGGCGTGTAGGCGAAGTGCTGGTTGTGTTGCAGCATTTTGTTTTGGCAGAAGTGGGGAGGGCTGAACTTAGCATTTTGGTTTTTGTTGGAGGAGCGTCCGACAAACCGGACGGCGGATTGGAGGTGGAAAAAGAAGAGGGAAGAACGAAAGGCGGTTGAGCACGACTTTTCCGTGAACGGGTTGGAGGTAGGTGGAATTAATATGGATTCCGATGAAGGAAGAGATGAAGAATGGGGAGAAAGGGGAAAACAGTGTGAGGAAAAAACAATGAAAAGAACTAAGAGAGTCAGAAAGGAACAGGAATCCAGGTGAGAAAGTGAAAATGAAGAACAAAAGTTACAAGAAAAAAGGAACGACAAATATATTGTAATAATAAGATTTAATGAGAAGAATCAAGGAAGTATGAAAAGCATCAATCCATTTCTACTCACAACTACACTAGCAAACAAAGTAGGGGAGATAGAATATGCAACAATTTTAAGCGATGGAAACTTGATACGATGTGCAATGGAAACAGATGGAAAGAGCTCTGAAAATCAAGGAGATGGAAAAAATGCAAGGTGGAAAATGCTAGTAGGGTGGGAGCTCAGAAAGGAGGGAGATGCATGGGAGTGATAACGGGGGTGCCTATAAATGTAAACATGGAAGAGCTGAAAAAGAATATAAAAGGTGAACAAATAATCAAAGTGAGAAGATGAAAAAAATGAAAATGAAAAGGGAAGGAGTGTTAAAGGATAGTGAATCAGTGGCGATAGAATTTGAAGGAGAGAATGTTCCTCAGAAAGTGTTCCTAGGATATATGAGCTACCCAGTGAGGGTGTTTATCCCAAAACCAATGAGATGCTTTAATTGCCAGAGGTTTGGACATACTGCAAAAACATGTAAAAAGCAGAGAAGATGCGCTAGATGTGGAGGAGATCATGAGTTTGGAAAGTGTGGGACAGGGGTGGAGCCAAAATGCTGTAACTGTGGAGGTCGTCACAATGTGGCTTATGGTGGATGTGAAGTTATGAAGCGGGAGATAGAGATCCAAAAAAGAGTGGAAAAATGAATAACATATGCTGAGGCAGCAAAAATGACAAAGGGAAGTTGAAGGAGGAAGAAGTGAGAAAAGAGAAATGGGAGCACAAGGACAACCTCAAATAACATATGAGAGAGTGTATGTGGATAAAAGAGATCTAGTTACATTTATAGCAGGGGTGATAAACAGCACAGCAGAGGTCAAATCAAAGAATGACAAAATCCAACTGGTGGTTAAAGCTGCAATTAATCACTTGGGACTGAAAGGACTGACATGGGAAGAAGTAAGGGAACCTTACCAATCGGTCAAGTCAAGATACAGCATGCATTGGTTGATCCTAATGATAATACTTTTACAATGGAATGCTAGAAGCCTAATAGCAAATGGTCAGGAATTTAAGCACTTCATCAGGGAATTGGACAAAAGACCAGATATAGTATGTATTCAGGAAACATGGCTGAAACCAAATCTCAACTTTGTTATTCATGGGTATACAATAATAAGGAGGGATAGAACGGATGGGGTAGGAGGAGCGTGTGCCACATTTATTAAGAAAGGAATACCATACATGGTCTTAGAAGAGGGTGAGGATAGGAGTATGTAGTGGTGGAGGTTTGGGAAAGTGGGGGACAGATAACAATAATCAACTACTATAATCCATGTAAAAGGTTGACATTGGAAAAATTACTTAGGATACAAGGGCAAGATAGACAAAAAGTAATCTGGTGTGCAGATTTTAATACACATAGCTCAAAGTGGGGAGGTGACAAAACAGATGCAAGGGGAAGTATAATAGAGGAGCTGATGTAGGAGAAAGATCTAGTTAATCTAAATGATGGAACAAACACAAGGATAAATTTAACAACAGGACGTGAGTCAGTATTGGATATAACTCTAGTTACAAACACATTAGTGGGAAACAGTAATTGGGAAGTGTGGAAAACAACCACAATAGGTAGCAACCACTATCCAGTTGTAAGCAGAATAGGTGGGAGGCAAGAAGAGGTGAGAGGATATAGATTCCCAAGATGGAAAGTAGAAAAAGCAAACTGGGAAAAATTTCAGGCATTGAGTGAAGAACTAATGAGTAGATTAGATGTACAGGGGAGTATAAATAAGGTCAACGACCAAGTAACAGCAGCTATCTTAAAAGCAGCAGAGGAAGCTATCCCAAAAGGAAAAAATAGAGGGAATAGGAAACTGGTGCCTTGGTGGAATGAGGAGTGTCAGGAAGCAGTAAGGAAAAGAAATAAAGCATTCAGGCTAGTTAAAAGGACACACAATATGCAGAATATGATTGACTATAAGAGAGCACAGGCAGAAGTGAGAAGGGAGGTAAGACAGGCTAAAAGAGACAGCTGGAGGGAATTTTGTAGTGAAATGGGAACATCCACACACATGAGTGAAATATGGACAAGGATAAAGAAAATGGGAGGAGATAATAGGCAGTGGGAATATCCAGTGATGACAGTAGACGGAGAGGTAGGAGTAACTAACAAAGAAAAAGCGGAGATGATGGTGAAATCTTTCTCAAAAATACACAGCTCAGAAAACTTGACCGAAGAAGAGAAAAGGAGAAATGGTGAAAATCCTAAAAGGAGAAATGGTGAAATCCTAAATGACCCATTTTCAATGGCAGAAATGATGAGAGCAATCAAGAGAACCCGGCTAACCACCCCAGGAAAGGATCAGATAAATGATGTTATGTTAAAACATCTTGGAAATGGAGCAATTAAGAAACTGCTTGAGGTATATAATAAAATCTGGAGCGAGGGAATATTAACAAAGGTATGGAAAGAAGCAGTAGTGATTCCAAGACCCAAGACCAGCCCAAGACCCAACAAAACCCAACAAAACCATCTAGTTACAGACCAATAGCTCTGACATCCAACTTGTGTAAAGTAATGGAGCGCATGATAGCAGAAAGATTAACATATACCTTAGAGAAAAGAGAGTTACTAGCAAACTACCAGAGTGGTTTCAGGAAAGGGAGGAATACAGTGGATGCTATTGTTAGATTAGAAACTGAAATAAGAAAGGCACAAGTAAACAGAGAGTCAGTAGTGGCGGTATTCTTTGACATAGAAAAAGCATATCATATGTTATGGAAGGAGGAGTTATTAATAAAGCTGAATAAATTAGGAATTGGCGGGAAAATGTTTAATTGGATAAAAGATTTTTTTGTATGAAAGGGGAATTCAAGTAAGGATAGGAGCAGAAATGTCAAACCAATACACAATTGGAAATGGAACACCACAAGGTAGTGTGATTAGTCCAATACTATTCATCATTATGATAAATGACATTTTCACAACAATTGCAGGTGATATTAGCAGGTCTTTATTTGCAGATGATGGAGCACTATGGAAAAGAGGCAGAAGCATTGAGTACATAAAAGGGAGAATGCAAGAAGCAATAGATAAGGTAGTGGAATGGGGATATGAGTGGGGATTTAGATTCTCCATTGAAAAGACCCAAACTGTAATATTCACAAGAAAGAGAAGTAGAAAGGGGGCTTAACTTAAAGAGAATGGGGAGCTAGTCAGTCTTCTTTGAGAAGAATATATGTGACGATGATAAGATCTGTATTAGACTATGGAAGTATAGTGATAGGGTCAGCAGCCAAGTCGTCATTAAAAAGAGCCTTGAGAGTGCCCTGTGGTGCTATTAAAACCTCAGCAGTAACGCCAGTGCAAGTGGAAGTCGTGGAAATGCCACTAGAATTAAGGAGGATGCAGCTAATGATAAATTACTGGGTAGGGTTAAAAGGACACAAAGAAACACATATTACAAAAAAAGTTTTGGAAGAATGCTGGGAAAATGGGAGAAATCACAGAGAGAACTTTGGAAGAATAGGAAATAGTATAGCAAAAGAATTAGAAATCTCTGAGTTACAAGTGACTGAAATGACAGTTATACCAGAAATGGCTCCATGGAAGATGGAATGGCCTGAAGTAGATTGGTATTTAGTGGCAGAAAAAAGGAAAATGAACAATGAAGAAAACTTAGATATTATTCAAAATACATGTAAGTCAAAAGTATAAAGAATATGTAGTAATTTATACAGATGGATCCAAAGATCCACAAACAGGGAAAACAGGATTTGGGGTGGCAATTCCGGAAAAACAAGTGGAAGGGGGAAAAGGACATCTGATAGAATGGGAGTTTATACGACAGAGATCATGGCAATACTGTACGCAATACAATGGGTAGAGGAAAATGAGGAAGGAAAGGTTCTGATATGCACTGACTTCACTGTCAGTACTAACAAGTTTAAGATCATTTCATTCAAAGGCAAGAGAAGATATTTTGTATGAGGTACTTCAAGTATACACAAGGACAATAAACAAGGGCATTAAGGTCATCTTCATGTGGGTACCAGCACATATAGGAATTAAGGGAAACGAGATAGTAGATAAATTAGCAAAGGGAACACTCACAAGAGATAAAGTAGAGGTTAACGTTAAAATGAGTAAAACAGGTGAAAAGCATCATATGGGAGAAAATTATCCAAAAGTGGCAGGATAGATGGGACAGAGATAGGAAAGCAAGACACTTATATAAGGTACAAGGAAAAGTGAACAAGGAAAAAGTGGGAGTGGGAAAAAGGAGAGAAGAGGTAGTGATGACAAGATTAAGGCTGGGGCATAACTTATTAAATAAAACACTCAAAATGATAGGAAAACACCAACCAGGACTGTGTGACAGATGTCAGGAAGAGGAGTCGGTAGAACATGTGATCATGAGTTGTAGGAGGTATGAGGCACAAAGGGAGGTCATGAGAGATAGAATGAGGGAAATAGGGGTGCAATTCACTCTAGAGGAGGTGCTAGGGGCAGAGAATGGGAGGAAAAACAGGATAGTGATAGCTTATCTATGAGAAACAGGGGAAATAAATAGGATTTGAAGGAAAGAGTGGGGAATAAATGGGAGAAGGAAGACAGAAAGTGGGGGAAGGGTAGAATTATTATTTTTTTTTAAAGCCTACTCTCCAACCCACACTCCCCCCAAGGTCTCCCGATCTGACCCCCTTAGACTTTTATCTTTGGGGTCATCTGAAGGCAATTGTCTATGGTGTGAAGATACGAGATGTGCAGCACCTGAAACTACGGATACTGGAAGCCTGTGCTGGCATTTCTCCTGCAGTGTTGCTATCAGTGTGTGAAGAGTGGGAGAAGAGGGTTGCATTGACAATCCATCACAATGGGCAGCACATTGAACACATTTTAGAAGTGGTCAGAAACTTGTAAATAACTCATGAAAGAATAAAATTATGTTAAAACCAAGCACACCATTGTTTTTCTTGTGAAATTCCCAATGAGTTTGATGTGTCACATGACCCTCTTCCTATTGAAAAAACAAAAGTTGGATCCAAGATGGCCGACTTCCAAATGGCCACCATGGTCACCACCCATCTTGAAAAGTTTGCCCCCTCACATATACTAATGTGCCACAAACAGGACGTTAATATCACCAACCATTCCCATTTTATTAAGGTGTATCCATATAAATGGCCCACCCTGTATATATATATATATATATGCATGGCAGACGAGACACCTACCACTGAGCCACCAGTGCTCTTTAGATTTAAGCTGGTGGAACTTTGAGGTGAGATTGAGATTATACTTAAAATATCAAATTTGTTCAGCTAACTTTAAATTAATACAAATAGGATTTGAGAGTATATATATATATATATATATATATATATACACACACACACACACACATATACTGTAACATGTAACACGGGCAGCACTCACGTATTTAATAATTACGTTTATTTTTAATTATCTTTATTAAAGTTTGAAATTCTCCATAACCATCTAATAAAAGCTTTTGCTCCGCTTAAGAAAAAAAAATTGAGCTGCTCTTTTGGCATTTTGTCAACCAATCGCAGGGGTTGTGATCTGTGTTTCTACTGTCGATGCATATCGCCTTTTAAACAAACGCACGAACGCGCAACAATCCTAGACAACTCAATCCAGCGATACTAATCATCAACAACAGGTGTGCTCGAAGAACCGAATTAGCCACATCGTAATTAGCACGATGATCTCATCTTAGATCTGTCAATTCATCTCGGATGTTTCAAGCGACGTACGAAGAACGGACCCATGGTATTGTTTGTGTCTTTATTTGCATTTGCTTTTGTCAAGCAATACAAACCTCACTTGTTTGTAAATTACCATATCTGTCTAGTTCTTTTTTACATTACACCACTGTGTTCCACATTCACCAAACAGTTTAAAATACAACCACGAACCAATCATTTACTGTACAGCCCAACCCTAGACTGGGACGTAACACGTAACATATCTATAATGTTGTGCATTAAACCCCAGAGAAAGAGATCAGCATCAGAAGCACTCAGTTACAGTATATATCCACAAAAATTGTTGACTCTATGGATTTTGCTCTGAGGTTTAAAGATGGACACTCCTTTACTCTGCATGTCTCTTCACTGTTAATGACAAAAAGTCAAAAGTCAAAGTCAAATGGCAATTCATAAATAGGATTTAACCTTTTATGATTGTTACTGTACATGCTGTAGTATCAGCTTTGGGAGAATTTTCATATGTGATACAACGATGTAATCCTTACACCCTCACCTTCAAGAATATATCTATATAAACAAATGAAAGCCCTTGTCTGTACATTGGTCAGAGTTCACTTTTTTAATGATAGTTTTACATTTCATACAATGGAGGAATCAGAAGAAATTCTGTCTGTATATCTGTATGTCTATTCAATTTTGTCCCAGCATCATGGAAAAACTGCCTGAACTGAATTTACTGTCAAATAACTTTTTTGCCAGTACTTCAGTATTTGCCTATAGTTAAACCTGAACCTGAAATGAAATCAAAATGTTGAGTTGAAGGGAAGTTATGAGCAGTTTTGTACCAGATTACCTCTCAGCAGCTTTCACTTTTTTTTTTTTTTTTTTGGGAAAAATGCCATCCTTTTGCTCTCGAAGCGGGTGTATTTATATGGGTCACTCAACAGAGCCAATCAATGCGACATGTTTACCATAAATACACAGAGTATGCTGATGCCACAGAAATTACCAGAAATCTCCATTATTGTTCTAAAATGTACACTGTAAAAAATAAAATCTTGACTTAACTCAAAATGTCAAGGCAACTTGCTGCACAGCTTGTTTGAGTTAACTCCACTTTTAACCCAACTTGTTCACTTAACTCAAAAAAGCTGTGCAGCAAGTTGCCTTGACATTTTGAGTTAAGTCAACTTGTTGTTGACTTAACTAAATTTACTGAGTAAGGTCTCCCAACTTATTTTCTTTTGTTAAGTTAAAAGTGATTTGATAGTTTCAAAGACTTATTAATTTAATAAATGTGAACTTGTTACATGTATTGGGTTCAAAATATGTGTTTAAATTTACTGAAGCAGGTTTTTTTGTAATACAATATAATGAAAAAAGCTGTAACTGAATGCTTGGAAATTTCTTCCAAATTTTATTTTAAACCAAAAGGAACACACTACAACCACATTCCTTAACTTTCAAATAAAAGTAAACTAAAAGAAACATGACAAAATGCCTTTTACAGCCTAAATGTCACAAAGGAAAAGAGTACATAATAATAATAATAATAATAATAATAATAATAATAATAATAATAATAATAATAATTTGAAGTCTGAAAACAGCTCACAAAAGCAAAGTCATAGCAGAAGTTAAGTCTTAAGGGATTGTACCCTTGCAGAGCAGTGAGAGCCCAATTCCATGAACACCTTCTCAATTACCTCAAAAGTGTACTTCAGACTTTTTGGTACTGAAAAATCCAAGGCAAACAGATCAAAGGCCAAACTGTTAAGCAAAAGCAGATTGCAGATCTGGAGCAACTTGCAAGACAATCCCTTCCTCCAAAACAAAAGTAAAGTTTATGACACTGGTCAAAGTCATAGGGGAATCATCATCTTCAATCACAATAGGAACTCCCACTTTCATCCCTCTGGTCTGTCTGCCATCAGGAGTACTGTCCTAATGTAATAAAGAGTACAAAAAAAATCACTTTTGACATCCATCTTTTCTATGTTGTTATATATTTTTTTTGTTCAATGAAAGTTATGGATCCTACTAGATTAATGTAGACAAAATGTACAGAAAGAAACACCTCATAAATCCTTAAAATCAGTGAAGTAAAATAAGAGCCGGAGTTCAAATGAATAAGAATTTAAATATCTTAATAATGTCAACACCTGATCTTATCCCAAGATATGTCTTTATTCATTTTTATTTTTATTTAGAGGTCTCAGAGTAAATTACTGTGGTACTACTTTGGGGGGTCACTGGGTCACATGACCTAGAAGCTACTGAATAAATAGCTTTTTTTACATAAAAAATTCAATAAAAATGAATGAAGACATATCTTGGGATAAGAACAGGTGTACCTTGTGTGGGGCTTCAATGAGATTATTTTGGTACCAGGTTGAGGTCACCAGGTCACATGACCTACAAGCTATTGAAAGAAATAGTGATTTTATTAAAATTTTATTTAAATAAAAAAGAATGAAGACATATCTTGGGATAAAATCAGGTGTACCTTTTGGGGGTGTCAGATCTGATTATTTTGGTACCAGTTTGGGGTCACCAGGTCACATGACCTAGAAGCTATTGAAGAAATAGTGTTTTTTTTTTTATAAAAAATGTAATAAAAATGAATGAAGACATATCTTGGGATAAAATCAGGTGTACCTTTTGCGGGTCTCAGATTAAATTACTTTGGGACCAGTTTGGGGTCACCAGGTCACACGACCAAAAAGCTATATAAAAATATATATAATATTTGCATATTACTTGACAATACTCAATTAATATGATCTATTAATTCAAAAATTCATAATAAACGAAAACAGTATGCAATGGCGCATGGCATATGTATGTTTAATAAAAAAGAATAACTGGGACACGTAGCCAGGTAAGTAACAAGTACTTTCACTTTTCATCTGGACAGAAATTTGTCGACGGTCCCTAAAACACCGCTTCCGAATGTCTGTCGAATGTCTGAATATCAAACCAACTTCATCGCGGTATTTGAATCTTTCTCACTGTCTCACGGTAAATAAACAATTGCACCAAGCTATATGTACTTCGCAAAGAACGCCAGATAATAACGTTCATTTATGTTAACACAATTTCTACAAAGGACTTCGATATAAATATGTGCACTTACCAAAGTTGAAGTTGTCCGTTGTGAGGTGGAGAAACGGGCTACTAATCCAGACGATGTTCAAAGTCCCCGCTGCACCCAACACGCATGCGTCAACTTCAGAAACGTAACAGCGCGCATGCGCCAAATTCCGAACCAACTTCTGCGCGTGTTAACTTGCATTAGAAAGTCTGTTCAGTAATTAACCCTTAGTTGAGCCGGCGATTTTTTTTAATGAACTTGTTTTCTCTAGTTCATTCAGCTTTTCCATGTCTTATTGTCCAGATTACTAATAAATACTCATTATGCCAACATTTTGCTAGTTTTTTACAGTGCAGATGGTGCACTATGGTCTCTGTAAACCTAAGGTCATGTTAGCTTATACTTCCCTCCCCCAAAATGAATCAGCACATCAGTCACTTATCAGTTTAAGACAATCTTGTGTTGCCTTTAAAACATGCTCTCACACTGTTGATGCACAATTAACACTGTTGCTTACTATAATACAAAATTTGGGATACATACTGTAAAAAAAAGTCCATTGTACACAAATCTCTAGCTTATTTAAACAATTATGTACAGTCAGTATAGAAAAGAATCATCTCCTTAAAAAAAAAAAAAAACACACACATTTTTACTTCTTTGCAGCCTGAAATAAAGAGAGATGAAGTATTGGTTTTATCCAGCTGTTTTTACTCAGTGCGACTTTTAACTTTTATCCAAGTGAAAGACATGACACCAATATGTGTAAACTCAGTCAGGTGAAGCTAATCACCTTCTCTGTGGCACAAAAAGCTTTGCACATACGGTATACTGGAGACGTTGCGATATTTGCCCACTCTTCTTTGCAAAACTGCTCAAGTTGAGTTAAATTTGTTGCCGCCCATTTATGGATTGCAGACTTCTGAAGTCAGAAGTGGCTGCAGAAGCACCACAAAACAGGATATTACCCAAATGTGCACGCATTACCAAGCAGAATGTCAATGATTGGGTGGGGAGCATTACTGGTATCCAGGGTAATCTCGTTGAAAGGTTTTTTTTTTTTTTTTTTGCAGAGGGGAGGGGGGGGGGGGGGGATTGAAAGAGTATATGTAAATTGCTAAAGGACTGTCTATAATGTTGTACAGTAAACTCCAGGATAGTAGATCAGAATCAGCACCCAGCTGTATCTTCTTGAACAGTAATATATACACAGTAATTGTAGGCACCCATTGATAAATAAGATTTTGGTGATTTCTTACTTGAAAAGATGTTAACTCAGTCTCTCTTAGAAATCGAAAAAAAAGCACAATATTTTCAGCAAACATTGGTGCATAGTTAAATTGAACAAAAATAAAAAAAAATAAAAACATTCTTATGACACTGTGCAAAAGTTTGATTGTAAATCAAAAAAGAGTGATTGTAAATGAACACCTAATCTCCTTGTGACACACTGCTATCTCTGACTTCGTACTGCTGCTTTTGTCTGAACAAGATCCTCTCCCCCCCCCCCCCCATTTGCAAATGAACAGCAAATGTTCTTAACTCTCATAAAAGCTCATTAAAATGATAATCTTTAATTTTACACATATTGTATTTAAGCTTTCCTCACTCTGACACTTCTTCCAGCACCCTACCTCCACACCGTGTCTTCTGTCATTCCTGTAAAATTCACCTCAGCTTGTTCTTAAAGTCTGCACTTAAATATAAATGTAGAACAAGAGCTAAATGACTCTGTAGTGTTGATTATTTAAAAAGCTCCAAAGCCTGTGATTGGATAAGAGCAGTGATGTGATGAGTAAATATCTGCTCATGTTCCTGTTATAACACAGATGTTACTAAGAATGAAGAAATGTTGAATGATTCATTATAAACAGAAGATGATGATGTTTCCCTTTAAGGAGAGATGATTACATGCTGTCGATCATGAAGTGCCACAGTCCAGTTAATGTTTGTTAATACACATTTCTTTATTATTCAGGCTGTGATGAACATCTTTGTGTGATTAAGACTCCAGCGCTCCTCCATTTACATGTTGAGGAATAGATACCTCACAGACATGGGAAGTGTGTTCATCGTACACAGTGAATCACAGACTGTGTGAACACAGTCATCAAATCTTCCAGTTCTGTTATGAAATACTGTACATGAAACATCAGCATTCTTAGGGTCGCTCCTTGTCCAAATAAATTCATGGACCAAAACCAACTGTCGTATAATACGTTTGATGGGTTATGTGATTTTGCATTGTGATGCTTTAATTTTCTTACATGCATATTTGTACGAAAACAGATAAATGTTTTTTGTTGGATACACAAATAAAATTACATTGCTTAAGCTCTTGAATAATGTAATCAAATATGTTTTATCATTATTTCTGTTTAAAATTACTTGAAGATGTAACAGGAATTTTGTAGCAAAATTGTAACAGTTCTTCAGTAACATTTTTAAGTTTAAAAAGACATTTGTATAACACAATCAATAATAATATAAAAAAAAAAATCACTGGTTAAACATGATTTACCTAGGCTGTTTTTTTTGTTAACATAAAATATAACATTAACAGAGTCACTTTGCCTCATGTTTGTTGGATTATTTTTTTATACTAAAGGAATCACTCTTATTGAACAAACATGATTAAAAAATAATAAACAGAGCTATATCACACTGTATGAACCAATGTATCCTTCCTTAAAATCAAACATAGCTGTATTATAATAAAACAGTGCGATTTTCCTCAAGGTCAAACATAGCTACATTCACTTAATGAGATTTTATCCAAAGTAAAATGTTAATTAAAAGTTTAGTTGCCTAAATTTTATACTATTTATTTCATTTACCCAATGTAGTGGGGTTACCATAACTGTTACATCTTTGTTACATAGTTTTTCTCATGATTGTATTGCTGCATTATTTTTGTCTACAGTATTGTGGTTATATTATAGCCGTTTACATCTCATAACCAGTGTTATATACATTAACTTGCTTTCAGAAATTTGCATCCAGCCTTCATGTATGTTTAAATGCCAAATACAGTTATAACTTTCAAGATTATTACACCTACTTACACACAATTATGCAATGACCAAAAGGGAGGATGTGTCTCTGTGACCTTTTGTGTCTGTTTCCACTCAAAGGTTTTTCCCAATGTTCATTTCAGAAAGTTTTTTATTTATCACTGTCACCTCCTGCTTGCTCATTAAAGAATGGTTTTCTTCTTAAAATGCTTTGTGACCATGTCCATACTATATATAAAATAGAAATTCTGACTGGCCGGTGGAGCGGGCATGCCTCACTGTGTAAACGTAGACAGTGTCATTATCAACATTTTCTGTCATACAGTGTGTTAATAATATATCTGCCAAAACATTGGAACAACATGATGAGCGGAAATGAGTTGACCGCACGCTCACTCTTTACCCTCTAGTAGCTTATAAGTGATTTTTAACATTCAGTTGCAGGAATTCAGAAACTTAGGAATTCCGTGTTATTTAGTCTTGCAGGTACTAAATTCCTTTCTGCAACTTCAACAATTCCTTTCAGAATAAAGCTACGTTTACACTGTCAGTTAAATGTGACCCAATTCTGATTTTTTGCTCCTATGTGACACATATCGGATATTTTCTATGCCCGTGTAAACAGGAAAAATCCGCATGCATTCCGATATGTCGAGATCGGTTTCAGGCCTCCTTCATATGTGGAAATAAATCAGATATAAATCAGATATGTGCTAATGTGATTGTCAAGTAAACAGACAGATCGGATTTTCTGAGGCATTGCGTTCTGTACGTCATTAAAACTGCGACTTCTTCGCGGTTTAATGACGTAATCGGGCACACCGACGCGCTGCTCATCACAGTGCCCGGTAGCCCGCACCTGTTGCAAGCCACCAGAAAGCGACCCCGACACGTCCGGGTCGACACGACCCGGACATTCCTCTGAATGGTTGAGGACACAATAAATGAAGCATATGCGCAGGCTGCAATCATGGCCCTTTTCCTCCTTCTCCATTTCGCGAACTTTGCATACATCGCAGAGCTAGCATCATGCATATTTCGCCTTCATCCATCTTGGCTAGTGTGTAGTGCAAGAACCTAAGTATGCGCAATATTTCAGACGGTATGGCAAGTGTAAACACTTGAATCAGATATGAGTCATTGTTGAAAGAACAGACGGTCAGAAAAATCAGATATAGGCAACGAATCAGATTTGGGCATCGAGACCTGCAGTGTAAACAGGGCTTTAGTTAGCTAACCACGGATAAATTAGCCTTGAAGTAGGACTGCAACCAGGACATGAACACAATAACTAAAGTATATATTCATTTTCCTTACTTGTAAATTGCATAAGAATAATATAAAATACTAGAGGTTACCTGCAGATTCTGCACCTGACTCAAGTTAATGATGATGCTACCTACTGTTACATGCAGGAATGCCTGTGACATGCCAGTGATGGAACTGCTTATGCAAAAACAAACACCAAACATAATTTATATTTCAGCAGCTGATAGAAACTAAAGACAAGAACATAGGGAGGCATTTAGGGTTTGGCGGTGGCCCCATCTTGGTGGTGTGCTCCATGGAGGGGAGTTTTGAGAGTGGTCCAACCCTAAAAAAAAAAAAAGAAGATGGAACAGAAAGCCATGATACAAGCTACTCACTGGATTCCTTCTTTGTCATTTAATCATGGTTGTAATCCAGCAGTTTATATTACTGCCAATCGTAGTCATCTTCCATCTTAAAGCCTTTTTTTTTCTGACCAGCCTTCCTTAAAAACGTCTAATGCCTCCTCCCCTGACCTTTCTTGAAATCTTCATCTTCTTAATCTGGCATGCCATACATTCTTTCGTCTTGACACCTTTCCTCTCAGTACCACTCTGGATCTTTATTTGGAGTTCTGTGAGTTGCATTAATGGACTGATGATCAGCTGTCCTTTTATAGGCAGCTGATGATAGCAAGACAGTGAAAATTCACCGCCAGCTCTGGCAGAGCTGTTCATGGTGCTGAATAGGCTTTTTGGCTTCGGTTTCCAGGTTGAGCGAGAAGCAAGTAAAAAGGAAGAGGTGTTGTCTGTAGGCACATCATCTCAAAACTCCTCTCAGATTTGAGCTTATCCAGGATGACAAGCTGACATTTGGAGAGGTCGTCCACATTGCCATACTGCACCCCAGCCCTGTGCAGAATTGAAAATGAATAGTCCTGCAGTGGCAGGAACAAGCAGGTGATGAGAGAGTTCAAGTTTTTGGCCCTTGTCATCCACTGTCGAGGACCATGATCAGTCATCAGTTTGTAGTGTTATTCTGTGTACAGCAGTAGTTGGTCCCAGTTTTGCCCACTTTCTTTCACAACTCACTGCAACATTCTCTTGAGCATCTGGTTAAAACGCTCTACCATCCTGTCCTTTTTAGGATGACGTACAGAGGTGCAAAGCTTCTTGACCTATGATATTCAACAGAAATACATAATTAAACAAGAAATGTGCTGGTGAGGATCTCTTTGGGTAGACCCACATGGCTAAAGAAGAGAACTTGCTCCCTTTTAATGCTCCTTGAAGACTAGGATGTACTTGTGACCCCTTGCTGACTTTGACATTGCACTCAAATGCCATGCCAATGATGGGTAGTGAGATGAGCGGAGCAGGGGCCCCCTTCCTAGGTGTGGCTTTCTGGCATTTGGGCCAAATGTGACAGAAGTTTTTGACTTCCACCTTGAGCCTTGGCCAGTGGAAGCTATATTTGATCTTCTCCAAGGTGTTTCACACTCTAAGATGGCTACCAAGGGGATAAGAGTGAGCCAGGTCTGCTTTTGCCTCGACTTCAACAGTGTTTTAGAGGAGAGTTCTTCTCCTTCTGCTCGGTAAAATTGCATATATTGCAATATTCAAGTCTTGAATAATCTCTAGGGTTATCTCACCTTCAGCTTCAGTGTCTTCACTGGCCTTCAGGCCTGGGCCAACCATGCTAGATGACAGCAAGAATGATTCTTCCAGCAGTGATGACACAGCATGGAGACTGCTTGGCATCTCATTTTTGTCTCCAGCAATCCTGGCCAGTCTCACCCTAAAAGGAGAGGAACACACCTGCTTCAACAGAATGTTTACCCTGTGGGTCTATCCCCATGATGCAGGCAGTGCTGGGGTGACCGATGCGTGAGCTATTGTGACAGCACTGCCTGTGGCAATGAGGGCAGGCAGTGGAGTTTCTCCAAGTCAGACCCATTGTGTGAGTGCAGGGTTGGCATCATCATCCCTACGGTCATTGGCCCAGAGCCTCCAGATGAGCAGATTTTGCTGGCTCGGGCTTGGTGGCCATTGACTCATCCATCAGGAACTCCTGCAGAGGCTGGTAGTGCGCAGCTTCTTGCCATGGAGGAAGGATTATGTGTGGAGGGCATCTTTTTGACAGTCTCTTTTACATGGGTGAGCATGGAGAGCGTACATTCCACACCATGTCCCGCAGAGAGGTGGGAGCGCTAATACCAAAAGCGAAGGAACCAGTCGAGAACAACTCCATTCCGTGACCTGAAGAGCCATGAGGTTTAGGATTTCCTTCTTTAGATGTTCATAGTCTTCAGCTTCCTCACTAGTGAAAGTAAAGAAAGCACATTGTTGGTTAGCAGTCGTTGCCATCCTTCTTGCTCTGCTGTTCTCTTGGGAGTCTGGAGTCTGGAGTCATGGTGCTGAATGGCTCTTTGGCTTTGTTTTCCTGGTCAAGCAACAAGCATGTAAATCGTAATCGTAAGAGGCAATGCACACTACTGCTCTAAAATTTGGGATCAGTTTCTAACTCATGGTCTTTCCTGATTTTTCTTTCTTTCTACATTGTAAAGCAATGCTGAAGGCATCAAAAATATGCAACAATCTCCTTTAAAGGTGATATGATATTGAGATGTATCTGCTTCTCATGATCTGTAAAGTCTTCATCGTGGCTCTAATCTGAGGTTCTGTTTGTTAATTAGTGATTTATGAGGCTGGTAACTCTAAATGAATAAGAGTATGTAAAAGAATGTAGAAAATAAATCACTGAACAAAAACAAAATTGATTCCAAACTTTTGAGTGGTAGTACATAAATGTGTATACTGTAATTATGATCAATAAAACCTACACACAAGATACAGCACATAGAATATCATCATACATACTGTATATTATATGCAAAGAGCACATCAGTGTCTATCTGTAGGTTATACACTCAGTGCAACTCCACATGATCAGTCAGTTACAAAAGTATTAAATGAGAGCATCAATAAAATAAATGTCATGTAACTTGAATTTTAGCTTTGTATCATTAATATTTACAAAGCCCTCTATACCTTCATGTGAAAGATGCACAGAGCCATCATCTCGTGTTTAAGAGCCGATGAAGGTGAGTCGAAGACGGCTGCAAAATCCCTGCTCAGATAACAGCCAACTGTCTCTATTAAGGAATCATTATTACCTGCAAATGAATATTGTTCATATTTAGTATTATTTATAAAATAATTATGCTACTATGGTGTACTTTGGAAATGATTCAAATATGTAAATGCAAACTCCTCAAATCCAGAATTATTTACAAAAAAATATATTTTTAACATAAAATTGTATAAATTAGTTCATTTGCATTTTGTGATGCCCACAAAATTCCATAAATGGTCAAGCACAGACAGCTGTGAATAAAAAAAATAGTGTTCAAGGTGAAAGCTGAAAAACTAAAATGGAAGTAATTATCACTTGCGCTTCTACAGTATAGTGCAAAAAAGTCTTAAGCCACTCCTCAAAGTTTGGAATATGAATTAATGTTTTTACAGTGACAGGCTGCAAATTGCCCAAAGATACAATTTAAAAATCAGTTGTTTATGTTTGAGCAGCAACCTCATTTCCCTTCTCATCGGTTGCAACCATTCAGTATCACCAGTACTGTATACTGATCATCTGCCTGGTCATCTGTCAGCATCTGCACCTGTTTCTCACTGTTTCATAAGTTAGATATTTTATGCTTGCATGATTCACAGGTCACTGTGTGACTGAGTGCATAAAAACACACATTCCTCAAAAACTAGTTAGGTACAGCAACTGGACTGAAAATGAGAGCCAAATACTTGCCCAGATAGAGCCGAAAAAAGTCATTTAGGAAGCCTGTGCAATATGAAGTAACGAGGGCTGGCTTAAGCCCTCGTACAAATGATTGATGAATAAATCACTCATATCTAGAATGAAAAAAGCTACCAAATGTTTTATGAATATTTAAAATGAGTTATTATTATTAGTAGTAGTAGCAGTAGAAATTATTATTATTATTATTATTATTATTATTATGTTTAAATATGACTACATTCCTCATGCATTGTATTGTTTCTTGGAACTATATTAAATACATTTATTATTATTATTATTATTATTATTATTATTATTATTATATTTTAAAAAGAGATTTCAGCACAACAGATATAGATGTCTTTCATAAAGTGAATAATATTATACAATCCTGTGATTCTGTGATTCAGAAGTCATAATGCTCTACACGTTTTCAGTATTACATTTTGCTGATTTTCCTAAAATATTTCAAAACTTTATAAATTAATTTATTTCCTGTTAGGAACTTACCAATCATTTTATTAACAGAGTATTTATTTATTTTTTCTGAAGGAAGCTCAGGCCTTTTGACTCTTTACTCTAACATGAAACAAAGAAAAAGAACCAGTTAAAATAGTCCAGAGATTATATGTCTTATACCACAGCAGCCGCACATGGCAAAGAAATACCATCTTAGCAAGTGATTATTATATAATAATACAAATATAATATAATATAATACAAATTCTTCAATCTAGCCAAAACTAACTATTAATTTCAGAAAATATGATTGCAAAAAGGAAAGATTAAGTTATTAAGCTTATCCTAGTCAAATGTTACTAAAATGACAAGGGGAAAATGTCTTGTTCTATTGGCAGATAATTTTACTTAGTAAATTCCTAAAAACTAGCAGAATTATCTCTCAACAGAACAAGAAAATCTTTCGCTTGCAATGTCATTAACAGCAATATTAACAAAGAAATAAGCTTAATAATCGATGATATAAGATGTGTAGCGAGAATTTACGCTCCTGTTTACAGCTGCTATAACTTAAGTGAAAGCAGAAACTAACTGAGTGTATGGTGGTTCCCCTCCTCGTCTTCTTTTTGCAGCAGGAGGTTGAAGACTTGATCCGGAGCACTCGGTATCCAAGGCACTGGAACTGCCTTCCTGACCGTGAGCATTTCGCGTCTTTCTTGAGGTTGTGGCCAAAGAGTTTGTAAATTCTGTCATGAAATATGTAAGACTATTTGTCAAATCTCTAAGTGAAACCATAATGGCTCGCGCAGAGTCCGTTTTTAACTTTCCCTTACAGCAAGTTAGCCTCTCTTTCTGAGCAGGCAGATGGGAAAACGTTGAAATTGTGCTTCCAAAATAACCAGCTAAATGTTTAATGAATTCCAGGACAAGGTTGTGGACTATCATAGGAACACATTCAGTGCCACTTTCGGAAGGTTCATCATTCTGAATTGATTTAGAAAACCTCCGTAAACTACTTATTGATCCAATCATATTGCTCAGAAGTGTTGAGATTGCATTTGTAAAGTGTAGATCATGTAGATGCAACATGGTCGAGTTAGTAGTCAGCACACCCTTCAGCTGGTTTATGGCCGAGCTTGTTCTTCGAAACTGATGTTGAATGAAGCCATGGGAGAAACTGTCATGACCAGAGGAAGATTTCTGACCAACAGCATCACTTTCTTTGATTAAGACCTCAGTTGTTCCAATGCTTAGGTTTGACTGTCTGTCTTCATTTACAGTAGAGAAAATCTTCTTAATCTGATCTCTCACGTTCCTAAACAAACGAAAAGGAGCAAACACATTCGCATAATCTAAAGCATTTTTGTTGCTCAGGCTAAAAAAGCCATTTTGACTTTCATTCCCAGACAGGGCCACTAAACATTCCTCTAAATCTTTTGAAAAAGACTGTGCAATTTCCAAAGCTGCAGATTCCAGATATTTTATCTGGTTCAATGACAGTCCTCTGTGAGGCTCATCTGACGAGGGGGACTTCACAGTTTTACAGTTTTTTCTTCCCGGATAGGGCATTCGCAATTTTCTGGTAAGGAGATCACACACTAACTGAGCACACATAGACTGGAAATGATCATTGGACAGATTTTGTTTTTGCGTCTTGTACACTGACAAAATCTTGCAGATAACTTCGTCTGTGCACTTGTCGATAAGAAGTAGCTCCTTTTCACAAAGAGTAGTGCTGCTGCGTTTCAGAACGTTCATCATGGGTGGACTTTCATGTACAGACAGAAATCGTGATGATGAAGCGTCACTATTTCCTGGCTCTTGGTGCATGCTTTCTTCAGATATTTTATTAAGCTCTTTTTCTGGTAATGCTGAATTTTGGATCTTTAAAAGAAATGACTGCACCTCCTTCTCTAAACATGCATAGGTTTCTTTGGCAGCTGGAAAATAACTGTTTAGTGAAAAACGGAGTTTGCTTGAATCGAAATTTGTCTGAACAGACTGGGTTTTTAAACTTTTCAAAAACATCTTTGTGATTTTTGAAGCTGTTGGCCACACACGGACTGATGATTCGGTGATTGTCATTTCACCTAAGGGGCCAACAAATGGACCATTGTGTGAGTTTGGTGACCCTGCTGAAACGACTTCTTCCTTTGCCTCGAGGAGGATACTGCTTATAGTGAGTACTGCCTTGTTTCTGAGCTGCTCACCGAAAATTCTCTTTTCAATCCTATCAGAAGTCAGACTCTGCTTATCACTGCTTGTGGAAGGACATCCGAGACTTTTCCCAACGTATTTCATTGCCTTCATGATGCTACTTATGAATCGGTTTAATGCTACAGGCTTGTCAGGTTTTTTGCCTTTTGGCACTAGGTAAGAAATATCTGGACAAATAAGTTGTATTAACTCGCTGATTATGGCCTTGGTGTACAAGTCTGTAAGCTCATCAATCAGTAAGCTGTCACTTGATGATTGTTGCGCAGAATCAAGGTTTTTCTTCGCACTTTTAGACCTTTTATTTTTAGCTGGAGGTTTTAGAGAGGTAAACTGCATAAATGCTTGTTTCATCGCTTCTTTGATTTGGGTCACAACTCCTTCGATGAAGCTGCATAGACAGTCACATGGGTCCTCTAATGATCTACATTCAAGAAACAAAGAAAAAAAAACATTCTTGCTCATTGTTGCGTTGTACAACATCTATGGGTGGATAACAATAAAATAGGCAGAAAACAAAATCAAATTAAAGTGTCTCAGCTCTATCCAGAGTCTAGAGACATGGCCAATGTGGACTCACTGACGTCCTTAGTGTACATGTGAATTTGAGTGAAACCAAAAGACCGAGACCATCAAACTGTTTTTAAAAAATGGCAAAAATGACACACAAGAATACAAAATTATATACTATAATATAGGGCAGTTATGTGTCATTCTTAAAAGTGGTAATCTCCTAAAAAAAAAAAAAAAAAACGGAACAACTATGGGACATTGAGAGCTAGTCAGACTTTGTGACTTTTATGTCTTTAATTGATCAGTAATGATTGAGCAAATGATCTCCATGTAAGTGACACATTGGTGATTGACCAAAATCCTCAGACGGCAAACACTTTCAGGGAAAGGCGTTAGTCAAATACTTACCCTTGAGATGTAGCAAGGCCCTGGTCAACTTTTTCTCCTAGCTTTATTTCCGCCCGGAGTACCGGCTCTATGCCTACATCATCGATGATTGTTGGCAGGACGCATTCAATAACTTGATTTGACAAGATTTTTACCATCGCCGAGCACAGGACGATCATTTCCAATTTGGTGTACTTAAAAGAGAACAAAAAGACAAAAGTCAACCCATTATATATATATATATATACACACATTATACAGTCTTGAGTTGCCCCTCATTTCTTCATATTCAATTAATTGCAATTATAATTACTGTGCCAGGCTGCAAATGAAAAAAGAAATTACAACCTTATGTCCCATCTCATCTTTCCAACCACTCAACAACGGTCAGCATCACCAGTATACTAAGAACTGACCCAATCCTCTGTCATTCACTTGTTTATGCCTTAATGTAGATTTATTTATGTATTTATTTATATCCATAAATGCTTCATAGGTCAATGTGCTCTAAAACTACTCAGGTACAGGGACTGTAAAGCCAAAAACGTTCTTTAGGATGCCTGGAGGACTGTTCATTAAAACAAGACATGAAATGAGGGCTGAAGACTTTTGAATACAGTAGTACTTTAATTTTTGGAAGCTACTTAGCCATGACCAAAAAAATGTAATTACATTGGAGGAAAGGCCTCTGGTCACAGCACTCCATTCCCTGAAATGATGTAAATTGCAGATTGTAAGTATATGATGTTAATATGCAATATTTCTAAATAACATATTTATACAGCATGTAAACAAACATACGTATCGGTGAGATCAAAGATGAGGTCTCTGATGTCCTTGAAGATCTTCCCTTTCATTTTATTGTAAGGGTTCGATCACTAACACTGAAATCAAATCAATTATAAAAACCAACTACAAAGCGGTGTGACATAAATGTATGCTTATTCCTAATGCATCAAAGCATTTATTGTTGAAATATGCTGCCTAGTACATTTGCTTTTAAAGTCTTATTTATATTTCATTTACGGTTTTAAACATCTAAACATTTCCATGTAAATTACACACTGTGTTTCCTGCACAACTATAAAGTGAACCTGACAGGGCCCTTATTTTAGTTGGATTTTGTTATACTTTTTATTTAACAGTAAAACTTTCCAGAAGCAGATGTGTTGCACTTAGAAGCATATGCGTTAAATTAAATTATTATTACTTTTACTGCTAGGAAAATGTTTTACTATGAATAAAGAATGTATAATAAACAGAGGAGACACAGCCTACCTTGAGGGTCACTGAAAGATTGCAGCTCTGAGAATGCATCGTTTATGACATCATAAGACAGAATCATAATATGATTTGAATAAACGCATGCAAGTTGCCATGGCAAGTACTACAATACCCATAAGCCTTCTCACAAAACAAGGAGAACATTAATACAGGCCATTTTAATCATTTAATCATAAATCTAAGTAAAATAAGAGGATAAAACTTTATGATGAAGATGCTGTGAGTTTAAGGTTACCATTAGAAAGCAGGCTGAGACATTAAATCTAACTGTAGGTGGAATTCCCATTGGTACCATCTTCAGGAGAAAAATCAAAGTTCATGTGCAATACTTTTTTATTTGCATTGAGCTGTGGAATTGGACTAATGAGAAACATGAAACTTGGATTCTCTTCATGCAAAAAATCTTAAATATGGCAGAAATCTGAGTCTGATACAGAATTTATACAGAATTCATTTAACTCATTGACCAAATGTCAATCAAATGGAACATTAGCACATAATGTTCAGCTAGGGTTGCCAAATTTACCTTCCAAAAAAAAAAAAAAAACATCGAAACAAAAGTTTGACACAAAGACTATATGTTCTTTAAAGGCAGAGCTGATAACTTAAAAAAAAAAAAAACTTTGAATGAGATCGTGAAAATAAGGGTATTGTTTCTGCGCATTCACACACATGACATTCCCTCTGTGCGTGCCCACACATTTTGTCTAGCACTAACCATACACCCCACCCTACAAGGTTCAGTATATTTTAGCATTGCAATGTTAAAGTGAAAAAAAAAAAAAACTGCATGTGACTGTATTTATTCCAGTTGGTACAACTGAATATAATACAACAAAATGATTACAATATTATGTGAAATGCAATAGTCGGGCTAGAGCCGTGAAACAAAGAGAATATATCAGAGCAGTGAGAAAGCTTGGGCCATGCAGAAGCAGAAGAGGAAAATCAAAGTATTATAAACTGAAGAATAGAAAAGTGCACCAAAGTCGATCAGCTGTTGGTCTCAAAGGTGAATTCCCATGGATGAGCATGCATGAGAGAGAGAGAGAGAGAGAGAGAGAGAGAGAGAGAGAAATCAAAGAGTCAAAGAGTGCTTTACTCACTACTCACTCACTCACTCATCATCTATACTGCTTTAACAGGGTTGCAGGGGCCTGGAGCCCCAGAAGGCTTATGGCAGAGGTGGCGAACATCCTGGATGGGGTGCTAATCACAGGGCACACACACACGCGCGCGCGCTCATTCACACATTAGGGGTAATTTGGTAATGCCAGTTAGCACAATATTCATGTCTTTGGACTATGGGAGGAAACCCAAATCAAACCTGACTCTGGAACAGTGTTAACCCCTAAGCCACAATGCTGTTCTTTAGTACCATAAAAAATATGAATATGGATATTGACAAAGTTTACAATCAAATCACAAAATAACACCAAAAATACCACTCATCACTTGATGAGAACTACTTAAAAAGAAGGAAACCCCGAAGCCAAAGTAATAATGGTGGTGATGATGAACAGTGAAAGTAGAATATTTTTTTATACAAAAAAGGAGAAACGAAAAAAAGGAAGAGAAAAGAGATATAGAATATAAAGTTGGATTGTGCTACATGTATGATTGTGATTCTCCCTCTGATCCTTTCTCATGCACAATTCTCTCAATCACGTTTGTTACACACTAAAAAATGCTGGGTTGTTTTTACTACCAAACGCTGGGTTGCCTCTGTTGGGTAATATTTCTGGGTTATTTACAGGGAGTTGGGTACTTTTTGTTGAACCCAGCTTGCTGGGTTGGAGTTGGGTTAGCTAGCGACAGCTAACATCACAGATCAGACCGGCCCTCCCCCGAAGTTCACCGGTGTACTCAGTGGCTGTGTCAGCTTCGTGTCTTTTTTTCTTCCTCCTCACGCATTTAAGAGGAAATGTAAACGTCCAATATAAGGTCTGTATACACACTTTCACTCACCTATGACTGAATTTGTTCACTGTATGTAACATTTATTACTGTTACCGTGTTACACTCAAACTTTCAGCCTGGTCTGTGCTATAGCATGCTAGTTTATCTGACAATGGCTGCTAACTAGCCAAACCAAAGAACCCCACATGTTTATGAAAGAAACTGCAAAAATGTCTGAGCTTTTTTAGCTTTCTTTGTAGAATGCTTGCAGGGTGAATGAAGGTGGTGAAGTGATGAATGAAAGCTAAACTGTTAACTGTAGTGCCAGCATGACGCTAGCATTTAGCTAGGTTGCTAGCGTTAGCAAACACATAAAATAGCTGAGGTGTTACAAAACATTAATCTTCTTACAAATATGCATACTAGCCAACCCTCTCGAATTTTTCCATAAACTTTTACTTTCTTTCTTTCTAAGGTTGGAACCAACACCGTGGAATATCTGTCAGTCGAGTCCGTACACCTACATCCTGATGTTGGGAGATAATATGACCAGCACTGCTCTCAGGCATTAGTGCTTCTCAGTAATAGTATCGTAATGATGTCGCTCTTGAACGTGTTTTGTATTATCTGATCTTGTGCTTTTGAAAAATAAATATTTTTCTATGTTTTGTACAATTAATTGGGTGTTGTTTATTGCATATATGTATGGTTTGCAGAACTTAGCGTTTTCTTTTGTAATAGACCAGTATATCAAAGTAATTAAACTGTTTTACCCATAGACATGTAAAACATAAAAATAATAATAACCTATTTGTGAGGTAAAATTAACTCAGCAGTATAGTTAAATATGACCTAGAATTTGGATTGAATATTTGACCCATTTTGCTGGGTTAGAGTGTATGATTTGAGTGTTTTTATGAATATAAAATGCTGCATAATTAAACTTCAGCAGTCTGTAAATGCATTTGAATGTCAATCTATTTTATTAGATTGTTCATATGTTCAGCAGTATTATGACTTCTGATGCAGCTGTATCTTAGTTTCGCCCAGATTACATAAATATTATTTCTCTTCACTATAAGAGAGAAAAAAAAATGGAGGATCATCATCCAGTGCGCTCTGGCCTCAATATACCTGATGACTGTACAGGCAGGTCTGATGTAGCGTTTCACCTTCAAAATAAAAGGCGTTTATAACTGACCGAGGCTGGAGCTCAGTGATTTTGCCTGTCTTTTCCACAGAAAAGCTTAAGAAATTAGAAGTGTGCTCAATATGTGAGAGTTGGCAGCAATGTTTAGAAACCTAATTTTGGGGTTTCCGGTCATGTGGGATATAACCTACTGTATGTCTCAAATGGTCAGTTTAAGCTAGTCAATGTACTGTATAGTTTATGTTTTAGCCAGACATAGTTTAATTGAGTTTAATGTTTGCACCTGTTTTTGATACCCCAAGTTTTCCCATCATCCTCTCTCTCTCTCTCTCTCTCTCTCTGACCCAACTCCCATTTTAGTATTTTAGTACATTATGTTGGTGAATGAATGCTGATGTACTTTTTAAGTTAACATTCTTAGCTACTAGCCAATGTCGCATAGAAGTTGACATGTCAGTCCCTGAAGAAAATGATGATGATGACTAATGTACGTTAGTCTGGAACAGTCAGTAACACTGCTATGGAATAATGTTGTGTTTATTGTCACTGGTAACCAGTTAAACCAGTAAAAGGGATAGCCATGGAAAAAAAAAATCAAGGACAGCTGGTTGACCCTATGTACAGCAGAGTTACCATTTTAGAACGCTGGGTATGTAAAGTAAATGCGTATTTCTAATAGCTTCAACATCAATTATTATTTGTTTATTCTTATTCACTGAGACTATTCTCTGATGCGCATCCATGCTCACAAATTTCTGCCCCAAGCATATCTATAAAATAACTGACAAGTAGTGGATCCAAACACTAACAAGCATCCTGGACTGGAAGTCGGTCTTACAACTAGGTTTATCATTTACTAAATAAAACTTTCACTGAAGCCGTGGCTTAACCCATTGGGGTATTTTTTTAATCATATTTCACACATAGTCCAGGTTATTTGGACATCTATGAAACACTGCACCTTTAAATAATGAGACACTAGTATTACTATGACAACCGAAAAGAAGAATAAGACTGCATTAAAGCATTACGTATTGTTTATGACGTATTATGTTATAATCTGAAACGAATTTACAGTCCTGCGTAAAACACCAAGTCAAACAAAAAGGCTAGAAGTTTTAATTATTTATTTGAACTACATTTTTGTTTATATTGCAAAAGAAACTCCCTAAGAAAGCGTCCCTAACCATGTATCCCTTTTATATCACACTGTAAGGTAATAATATGTATTCTTATCGAATCATTGGAGCAGAGACAAGCATTGATGAGATTAGGGCTGCCACTGTTCCGTAAAATACGGAATGGTCCCGTATTTTGCGGCTAGTTGACCTGTTCGGTATTGGAACGCAATTTGTCCCGTATTTCTAAGAATGAAAGTGAAATCTACGGGAGAGGAATATTACAGGTCAGACTACATGAGACACAGTGACGTGTTACACACAGTCAGTCGATAAGGGTAAAACCCTCTTTATTTATTTATGTATTTATTTATTTATTTTTATAATGTCTTCCTATATTGTTTCTGCAATTATAATGTCATCAAAATGTTAAACTTTAATGTTGAAGTTGTTTACACTTGTAATAATAAAAAAAAAGAGTCTGTCATGTTTTCTACCAAAACACAGAACAGAGCGAGACTCTGCGCTTCTGATTGTTCAGGACTCTCAACCCAGGACGGAATTTTGCCCTGAGACCAATAAAGGAAAACAATTGTATCACTCGTTTGCGCGTTGCATTTTCGTTATTGCCCTGATTTTAGAGTGTGAGCGAGGCAGCTAGAGGACTGACTGGGAAGCTGTCTCACTCACGAGTGCGAGCAGGAAAAAAGGCCGCACATCTAACAGATTAGGAAAATCACTCACACTACGAAATGCCACCTATAATATAACAATAATTCATAACACTGTGAATATATACTATACTGTACGGTTTCACAGGGATATCTCATCCATCTGATTTGTGCGAAACCGTTCTGAATAATATACATATAACCAGCCTGCACACTCCAGAGGGGAAATGGTTTAATGTACTGTTTTGACAATTTTTTGGGATTCTGATCTCAATGTCCTGATGCTCATCGAATAAAAAAATAAATAAATAAAAACAGGAGTATAACACTTATCATTGTTAACCTGGCTTATTTTATGGTTGTTAATCTTCGCATCCAGTGTTTCACATCATAACGCAAAGTTAAGGCTTCTTTTTTTTTTTTATGGACACCGAATGGGACAATCAATTGGGACAAATTCGTATGGTGGCTGAGGATGGTTTCCATTAAGACTGTCCTATCATCGATTGATGCTCTGGGGACCTGTGACTTCAGTTGTTCGATAGCTCAGGACTGGAATCTCCTACAGTCTACCTGAGCCTTCAGGAACAACCTGAACTCCTTTTAATCTCCTGTTATACTGAACTTCCAGTACACATTATTATGCTGATCAATCCCTGCTATCCGTTATCACCCAGATGAGGATGGGTTCCCTGTTGAGTCTGGTTCCTCTCAAGGTTTCTTCCTATTACCATCTCAGGGAGTTTTTCCTTGCCACCGTCGCGCTCGGCTTGCTCATCAGGGACTATCTTATCATTCTGATTCATATACATTGCACACAAACTTACTTCTTTTTATTGTGTAAAGCTGCTTTGCGACAATGTCAATTGTTAAAAGCGCTATATAAATAAAATTGACTTGACTTGACTTGGCAGCACCAGAGCAAAAATTAAAGCAAAAGTCAAAACTCAGAACAGAGCCCAGTTAAAGCTGTGCAGTCAGGCAGATCAGTTTGTAACTGATCGACACACTGTGGTTATTATGATTACAAAACTTAAAACCAACTAAGTAGAAAATGTAAACTATTGATAATAATATTAATAATAATAATAATAATAATAATAATAATACAACCTATATATAACTTTTACAAATATCTTCCAAGTTTACACATTCAAACCACTTATATAGATATACTACAGAATGATAAAATAATATCCGATTGGTGTTCAGGCCAAATCGGGACTTAAAGGCGTAAGACCAATTGAAAAAAAAAAAAAAAACGAACCAACGTCACCCTGTGACGCTTTGCGCCGGATAGCCGGAAAAAGAAGGAGCCAAAAGCCAAACTGCGTTTAGTGCACCTTTTATCAGCCTTCTCAGCGTCACAAAAATACAATACAAAATGCAAGTGAAATCAAAGAAAAGTGCAAGAGTGTAAGACGTTTCGGGAGGAGAGCCGCACACGCGCACCTGCTCCGTCTTCTTCTTCTCGCGCACCTGCTCCGCGCACACTCTGGGGGCGGGGCGGCACACCTTAAAAGGACAACAGACAGGCATACATACGTGCAGTGGTATAACGTAGTGGCCGTTACAACCCGCCGTGGGAGAAAAAAAGTGACAGAAAGCACTAAACGGATCCTCTTGATTTTATTATATTACTATAATTAGAATAATTATTCCAACTTGCTTGTAATCATTTGCGTTTTAACTATTTTTGAGCCAATTATTTTAAAGCTACCGAAAACAAAATTCGAATTACAGTACGAACCGGCTCAGAGTCGACTCCCCCTCATCACCTGTGATGAATCCTCCTTCGTCAACTGAAAGTGTTTCTTTCTTCGACTCCTCCGGCATTGTGGAAGTTGCCGATTAAAGGCGAGTAGTTTATTTATTATAACGAGGTTATATAAAAGAGGGATGCGGATCTATTCCAAATAAAACTATTGCACCTGCAGCGCGTGAAGTACAGACACGACCTCACCTGTAAACCAGGTGTAATCGGGCAGGTGCTATATAGGGCTTTTAACAACCTCTGGAGTTCGAGTTTATAAAATGTCGGAGTGTTAGGGACTATAGATTTATCTGAGTGGGGGGAAAGAAAAAAAAAGCAAAATGTGTTTTTAAATATAATTATTTCGCAGTATTTCTCTCAGTTGCGATCCGAAAGCACAAATCACGGTGTATCTCTGACTCCAGACTGTAAACAAACGCCCTACAGGCAGGATGGCGCCGGTAGTCACGGGTACTGCGAGGAACTGTTCACATCTTCAGACTGCACATCGACGTCATTAAAGTGTAAGTTATTAATTACACATTAATATTAACCTCTCTCGAAATGTCACACCATAAAGTGTATATATAGAGAGAGAGAGAGAGAGAGAGAGAGAGAGAGACACACACACACACACACACACAGAGTTACAGTACAAATTGAATGTAATCTATGTAACTAATCTTTGCGGAATGTGTTATCAGAGGACATAATCAAGTTTGCCCAGTGTGTAACAAGTTCACAGTGGTGGTCAAAAGTATTGAGACAAAATAGTAAAAATAAATAAATAAATAAAAACAACAGCAACAAATATAATAATAATAATAATAATAATACATTTTATTTGTAAGCACCCAAGTACCCAGATTCGAAAGGCTCATAGACATATATGGTTTTTCCAGATAACCATGCCTTTTTTAAAACCTCAGAAATCATTAGGATCTAAACCAGGTTTCTTGAGCACAGGTCTGATAATGGCCATTTTCAATGACTGCGGAACTATACCTGAATCCAAAGAAGTATTAACTACTGTAAGTATTGAGAGGTACAAAAGATGGAAACATTTCTTGAGAAGGTTTATTCGGACAGGCTCAAGCAGACAAATAGTGGGATTAGTTTTTACAATAACTAATTACAATAATTAGATTGGATGAAATGAAATTTTATTTGTATAGCGCTTTTAACAGTTGACATTGTCGCAGAGCAGCTTTACACAATCAAAAGGATTATTTAAATTTGTATGAAATGTGAATGTGTATACATGAAAATAATAAGATAGTCCCTGATGAGCAAGCTGAGGACGACAGCGACAGTGGCAAGGAAAAACTCCAAGAGATGGCAATAGGAAGAAACCTTGAGAGGAACCAGACTTAAATTACTATGGATTCCAGTTTGTTATGGGAGGCTCAGGAAGACTGTAGCAAATTCCAGTCCTGAACTATCAAGTGACTGTAGTCGCGAGTCCTCTGAGTGCTGTCAGCATCAAGCGGGGCACCAGAACGAGTCAGACAGGTCCAGAGGGCAGAGGGGGCCTGAATCACTGGCAGCTAAAGAGCGACATGTTTAGCTCAGAAGAGAGACAGGGAGAGTTAAAGAGGGAGGGAGAGAGAGAGAGAGAGAGAGAGACAGAGCAGAGAAGTAGGAGAGATAAGAGTCAGGTATGGTCACAGTCACACAATGTATAAGGGCCCAACAGTGGCAACTTGGTGGTCGTAGGGTTTGCACCAAGCAGGGTTTGCAGGGTTTTCCAATGCCTTAACCACTGAGCTACCCCTGACACTCACTTTGTCAGACAGGTTCTATTTAAGTGATTTCCTGATTCAACAGGTCTGACAGTAATCAGGCCAGAGAATTGTTTGTTCAGTGCATCTAAAGGGCGGTCTCTCTCTCTCTCTCTCTCTCTCTCTCTCTCTGCGAATGCACTGGGTGAGTGTGAGCGTGCGAAAGGCTGTTTGGCGTCCTGCCAAGCTTTTTCTGGAGTTGTTTATTTATTTATTTTGAGTAAATGTTATAGTTTAAATAAAAATATTAAGTTTATAGTGAGTTAGAGGGCGAGCGGGGCTACATGGCCTCTGAGGCCGGTATAGAGGCTTTTGTCTCTCCTGTATGGCGTCAGATGTGTCCCAGAAGACGTATTGACGCATTGAGGACGTACTGTTTGCGGTAGGGGAGCGGATCGGGTGTGAGAACATCTACTCTGCCTCCCGGATGAACAAAGCGGTGGTGGTGTTCGTGAACAGAGTCGATCTCGCGAGCGCACTGGCGCGGAGCGGAATCTGTGTGAGAGGAGCCGCGGTTAAAGTCACCCCTCTGTCTGCCCTCAGGGCGCGGGTGGTAATATCTAACGTGCCTCCGTTCATAAAGGACGAGGCAATATTGAAGTAGCTGGCCTGTTTCGGCAAGTTCGCCGGCCCCATGAGAGCGATCCCGCTTGGGTGTAAGAGTTCCAACATGCGGCACATCCTGTCCTTCCGCAGGCAAGTGCTAATGATCTTAAACAACCAAGAACAGACACTAAATGTGAATTTTAAAGTAAAGAGGGGGACAGCGGCTACACTGTCTTCGCCACCACAGAACCGCTGAGACGCTTTGAGTGCGGGGACGTGGGACACAAGAGTCTGAGCTGTCCACACGGAGCCGCGCGGCGGTACGGCCGGGGGAACAGCAGCAGCGGCGCGAGGACAGCCAGCCGGAGGGAGAGGCGGAGCCCACAGCGGACCGCAGTGACACACCGCAGCCGCGATTCGAACAGGTCGGCCCTGAACGCACCACCACCACAGAGACACACACCGCACCAGGAGCAGATAACAACACCGATAATACTGTAAACAGTGCGTGTACAGTACCCACCGCAGACAGTGACCCCGCCCCTAACGCCGACTCCGCCCTCAATGTCCTCATTGGAGAAATACAGGAGCAAAAAAAATCGCACACCACTACCGACAGCGAAAGACACACAGAACCCAAAAGACAAGATCACAGTTAAACTCAGTAAAAAAAGAGAAGAGAGACCCACCACAGAACCCACACAGAACTCATCATCAAAAGGAAAACACGCAGTCAAACTCTGAGTGCAGCAGCACAGGACAGTGAGGGAGCAGGGTGCAGCACAGCACACACACACACACACACACACACACACACACACACACACACACACACACAGAGACACAGACATTGAAGAATAGGCAAACTGCTTCCTAGAGCACCTTAACCACCTACAGATACCTGATATTAAAAAAGGACGCACAGTGAAAGCGTTCTTACAAAAAGCCAAAATGGCGGAGAGAAAAAACAAAAAGCCCACTGCGACTAAAGGGGAAGGACAATAACTGAACAAACTATACACAGAGTTGTAAACAAATGGATCAAAAAATTGAAAAGAATTGTGTAAAAAAATATGATAATACTTTAGTGTATGTATGTGTGTATAGGTATGTGTACATGTGTGTACGTGTGAATGCATGTATATATGGGTAAATATGTGTGTGTGGTAAATGTGTATGTGTATGTAAGTGTATGTATACACATACGTACATGTATGTGTGTGTGTGTGAATGTATGTATACATATGTTAATAATATAATATGAATAATCCCCCTTGTTCAACTTGTAGATCCACCTTTAGCAGCATTAAATTTAAGTAATTATTTCCTGTTTGACTTCCATCAGACTCCTACAGTACATTGTTTTGTTCCATTCTTCTTTACAACACTGATTCCGATCATGGGGTGATTTTTATGATCAAAAGCTGATCATCTTTAAAGCTGATAATTAATATTTTTCATTTGCTTACTTCTCAGTAGACAGACAGGTATATCGTACTGTGCAAAAGCTTAAGCCAGGTTTATGTCTGTCTGTCTGTCTGTCTGTCTGTCTGTCTGTCTGTCTATCTCTTACTTAATATAATTGGTTAATCATACACCTGACTTTTGGTTTGAAGTAAAAAAAAAAGCAGACACACCAAATACTGATTATATATATTGACCCTGGGTCAAACTGTCTGGGTCTTACTGAGGTTAAAATATTTTACCCCTTAGAGGTGTTAGCAAGGTGTGGGGAATTGGCATCATGCTAGGCAGCAAAGTAAAACTATGTAGGAGTTATGGGTGTTTAAATCGTTTAACCTTTGGGGGGGCCTGAAAGGCATGAGGGCAGGGCATTCTCCCTGGTCCACGGCATCATGCTAAGCTGTAGTGTCTGGGAGTTACAGAGGTTTAAAACTTTTGCCTAAGATCAGGCCAGAGAAGCCAAGTTGAGTTTATCCATGATAGGCACCGTTTTGACCATTTGTCTAGAATGGGACTCAATATAACATCAATATTACCCTCCCTATTTAAATAGGACTACGATGTTTATAACTACACACGTGGACAAAATTGTTGGTACCCTTCGGTCAATGAAAGAAAAACTCACAATGGTCACATAAATAACTTTAATCTGACAAAAGTAATAATTAAAAAAAAATTCTATGAATGTTAACCAATGAAAGTCAGACATTGCTTTTCAACCATGCTTCAACAGAATTATTTAAAAACATAAACTCATGGAACAGGCCTGGACAAAAATGATGGTACCCCTAGAAAATACTGAAAATAATGTGACCAAAGGGACATGTTAATTCAAGGTGTGTCCACTAATTAGCATCACAGGTGTCTACAATCTTGTAATCAGTCAGTGGGCCTATATATAGGGCTCCAGGTAGTCACTGTGTTGTTGGGTGACATGGTATGTACCACACTCAACATGGACCAGAGGAAGCGAAGGAAAGAGTTGTCTCAAGAGATTCGAAAGAAAATTATAGACAAGCATGTTAAAGGTAAAGGCTATAAGACCATTTCCAAGCAGCTAGATGTTCCTGTGACTACAGTTGCACATATTATTCAGAAATTTAAGATCCATGGGACTGTAGCCAACCTCCCTGGACGTGGCCGCAGGAGGAAAATTTATGACAAATCAAAGAGACGGATAATCCGAATGGTCACAAAAGAGCCCAGAAAGTCTTCTAAAGAGATCCAAGGTGAACTTCATGCTCAAGGAACATCAGTGTCAGATCGCACCATCCGTCGTTGTTTGAGCCAAAGTGGACTACATGGGAGACGCCCAAGGAGGACACCATTGTTGAAAACAAATCATAAAAAAGCCAGACTGGAATATGCGAAACTACATGTTGACAAGCCACAAAGCTTCTGGGAGAATGTCCTATGGACAGATGAGACAAAAATTGAACTTTTTGCCAAGGCACATCAGCTCTATGTTCACAGACGGAAAAATTAAGCATATCAAGAAAAGAACACTGTCCCTACTGTGAAACATGGAGGAGGCTCTGTTATGTTCTGGGGCTGCTTTGCTGCATCTGGCACAGGGTGTCTTGAATCTGTGCAGGGTACAATGAAATCGCAAGACTATCAAGGGATTCTAGAGAGAAATGTGCTGGCCAGTGTCAGAAAGCTGGGTCTCAGTCGCAGGTCATGGGTCTTGCAACAGGACAATGACCCAAAACACACAGCTAAAAACACCCAAGAATGGCTAAGAGGAAAACATTGGACTATTCTAAAGTGGCCTTCTATGAGCCCTGACCTCAATCCTATTGAGCATCTTTGGAAGGAGCTGAAACATGCTGTCTGGAAAAGGCACCCTTCAAACCGGAAACAACTGGAGCAGCTTGCTCATGAGGAGTGGGCCAAAATACCTGCAGAGAGGTGCAGAAGTCTCATTGACAGTTAGAGGAATCGTTTGATTGCAGTGATTGCCTCAAAAGGTTGTGCAACAAACTATTAAGTTAGGGGTACCATCATTCTGGCCATTAAGTGTCAAAATGGCAGAATGATCAAGAATGTTTTTTTTTTTTTCTTTTTTATGTAGTGATTAAGGGGATAAATTATAGATTACTTTAATAAATACTACTAGTGGTGGAGACCTACTGTTCAGTTGCTGAAGAGTTCTTAGCACTGCTCCCCTTCTGAGGATGTGTAGCCTTTGGTGGTTGCTGCTATGTCTTCTTAACATTGTTGTTAACAATGTTGTCCTCCACAATCTGCAAATGTATTGAAAAATTAAGAAAAGTTAGTGCACATTAAAAGAGGAATGTGCATCACAAAGCAAATATGTTGTTTTTTACAAGACGAACCATTCTCCGTTGGCATTTTAAGGTTGGATAAAAATTTAAAAAAAAAAAAACATTTGGAACATTTGATAGACTTTGGAATAAATATGTAGTATTCAGCCACAGACTCACTGTGTTCTACTTACTACTCATATATGCAGCAAATAACTTAAACACATCTCAGCCAAAACATTCTTCCAGAAATGTTCAATTCAGTTCAGGTTTAACTGACTTTGTACAGTATTTTGCTGACATTGTTCTACAGTACGTTACCATATCTACTCTACCATCACAAGACGCTCCCCCCCCCACACAACTGGCTAAACCTGCTTTAAGGGGGCGTCACATAAAAAATATAAACAGGCCAGCTGAAAACGCAAGGGACAATCTGTTGTCAATTCCAATGTCACTTAAACAATGCATTTCTCTTTTTTACAGTAGGTGCATTGGAGATGTACAGTATCTACATTAAAAATACTGTTCATAACCAAATCAGCAGGTGATTAAGTGGATAAAATATAGCCAACACTCTAACAGACACTAATACTTACGTGGAGGAGACTTTCCTGTTGAGTCAGTGATGATTTCTTAGCACTGTTGCCTTTGAGAAGATGTTTAGATTTTGGAGGTTGTCGTCATGTCTTCTCCGCAATCTGCAAGTATATGAGGAATAGTCAACAAAACAAATATGCTGTACCTTACAAGACAACCATATACTGTACTATTCAAGTACTGGAACAACGTTTTTGATTGCAGTGTTAATTTAATGCTTAAATATAGAAATAATTGACATAGTCTACCAAAATCGAAGAATAAATTGGTCGCCAATAAATTGGTGATATGAAGTTTTGCTTTGGTAGCCATTACTGCTTGCTTGCTTGCACACTCCTTGAGTGTGGGACCATTTCAGTCTTAACCCAAAAAACAGCTGCTACCATCAGGGAAAATATACTTTGTGAAGGTGGGGCGTGGTCAGAGGTCCCTCTTTAAAGGAAGTGAGAAAGAATGTACATATAGAGAGAATGCGTCTAATAAGTGTGTGTGTGTTACTGTGAGACTACTTTTTTTTCACCAGTTATTATCAGTGTCTCTTTTAAGAGAAAACATCTCAGCTGAGCCTAAGATTAAAACACATCACCGCCATATTTAGAGACAATAACAATAAGACACCAGTAAACAGTACTTCTGAGTAATGTTTACTTGTGATGGTCCTCTCCAGACCTGTCCTCTATTTCAGAGATTTTAAACTCAACTCCATAAGTTGAGCTCAAATCCATGACTATGCAACATAGATTTTTTCGGAAACATGATGGTGCTGTTCACCTATTTAAATGAATCTTTGAGCCAGCAGTTTTAAAACTGTTCTCATAGCTGTCTCCACTGGAGTGTCTACACACCTTAGCCTAATGGAAAGTATGTTGAATAGGTAGGTAGACCTTTGGGGAAATATTCTGTGGACTGATGACAAGTTTTTGGAAGGTGTGCATCACATTACATCATATGTAAAACTGTCACAGCATTTCATTAAAAACAAACAAACAAACAAACAAACAAACAAAAACATCATACCACCAGTCAAACATGGTGGTGGTTATGCAATGGTCTGGGGCTGCATCAGTTTCCATCTTCATGAACTAGATAACTTGGCACAATTGATGGAACCAAAATGCTGCAATGAAATAAAATTGCAAGAAAAGTTTAAATAAAAAAATTAATTTTAAAATACAAATGAAAAAAAAAAAAGAAAAATTTAAATACAAATAAATAAAATAAAAATAAATAAGGTTTTGGAGTTGAAAGCCAAAGGCTGTTCATGCTAGAAAATCCTTCAATGTGGCTGAATTAAAACAATTCTGCACAGAAAAGTTTGCCTGAAATTCCCCCACAGCAATGTGAAAAATTCACTTTTCTGATTTTTTTTTTTTTTTTTTTTTGGGTGTACACTCACCTAAAGGATTATTAGGAACACCATACTAATACGGTGTTTGACCCCCTTTCGCCTTCAGAACTGCCTTAATTCTACGTGGCATTGATTCAACAAGGTGCTGAAAGCATTCTTTAGAAACGTTGGCCCATATTGATAGGAGAGCATCTTGCAGTTGATGGAGATTTGTGGGATGCACATCCAGGGCACGAAGCTCCCGTTCCACCACATCCCAAAGATGCTCTGTTGGGTTGAGATCTGGCGACTGTGGAGGCCATTTTAGTACAGTGAACTCATTGTCGTGTTCAAGAAACCAATTTGAAATGATTCGAGCTTTGTGACATGCTGCATTATCTTGCTGGAAGTAGCCATCAGAGGATGGGGACATGGTGGTCATAAAGGGATGGACATGGTCAGAAACAATGCTCAGGTAGGCCGTGGCATTTAAACGATGCCCAATTGGCACTAAGGGGCCTAAAGTGTGCCAAGAAAAGATCCCCCACACCATTACACCACCACCAGTAGCCTGCACAGTGGTAACAAGGCATGATGGATCCATGTTCTCATTCTGTTTATGCCAAATTCTGACTCTACCATTTGAATGTCTCAACAGAAACCGAGACTCATCAGACCAGGCAACATTTTTCCAGTCTTCAACTGTCCAATTTTGGTGAGCTTGTGCAAATTGTAGCCTCTTTTTCCTATTTGTAGTGGAGATGAGTGGTACCCGGTGGGGTCTTCTGCTGTTGTAGCCCATCCGCCTCAAGGTTGTGCGTGTTGGGGCTTCACAAATGCTTTGCTGCATACCTCGGTTGTAACGAGTGGTTATTTCAGTCAAAGTTGCTCTTCTATCAGCTTGAATCAGTCGGCCCATTCTCCTCTGATCTCTAGCAACAAGGCATTTTCGCCCACAGGACTGCCGCGTACTGGATGTTTTTCCCTTTTCACACCATTCTTTGTAAACCCTAGAAATGGTTGTGCGTGAAAATCCCAGTAACTGAGCAGATTGTGAAATACTCAGACCGGCCCGTCTGGCACCAACAACCATGCCACGCTCAAAATTGCGTAAATCACCTTTCTTTCCCATTCTGACATTCAGTTTGGAGTTCAGGAGATTGTCTAGACCAGGACCGCACCCCTAAATGCATTGAAGCGACTGCCATGTGATTGGTTGATTAGATAATTGCATTAATGAGAATTTCAACAGGTGTTCCTAATAATCCTTTAGGTGAGTGTATATTAATATGTACTGCATATATGTATGTATGTATGTATAGGATCATTGATGAAACATCACCAGGTGTGCTGAATGGCAAGTTTTATTATAAATATCTTGGATAAACCAAACTCAAGCTACCTACAAGAGGACCCATTTTTAGGGGGGGGGGGGGGGGGGGGGGATAGTTTGATCCCAGATTGTTATAAGTTCACATGTATGCATTATGTAAAATACATATTAATTAACATTTTGAAGTGGATCATGCAAATTATATATACACACACATTATAAAAAAGAAATATAATAATTTGAAAAAAAAGGTCATTAGATAATTATCATTCTATACAGAAAAATAAGGTGGCCTCTATTAGCGCTATCCATCACAACCTGAAGAAGTTTGTTCAAGACCATTGTTACCAGCTCATGACATATGCTAAAAAGAAATTAATAAACATTAAATTGTTTTATATACACAAGTGCTTTTTTTTCATGCCATGCCTATCAACAAGTAATACAAGTTTGTATGATATTGCAGTTTTATTTGATTTAACCTCAGCTGAATGGCAGTTCAATGCCAGTAGGTGGACTGGCTAACCTAAACTGACTGCATGTATCATGGGCTGATGTTCTATCCAAGCTGTGGTATTTGCTGCAGTTACTGAGTTTATGACTTTGAGCCTTTCTGACACAATAAAAACCTGTTTTTTTATCAGGGTAGAACACATTGCATGTTCATTCAGAGTGATGTACTCCGTCACACTATTAATGGCCAATGACTTTTTTCCCCAGTTCCACAATGTTCATTATGGGTTGTGTTGTGTTTAACACTTATGTTTTAGTCATTAAAACATTATTGATATTTTATGGTTGGCTCCATTGACCTATGACATCATGCAAGCAGCCATTGCTCCAAGTAGAATATATCCACACATACAGACATACATGGAGACACACAATGAGCAGTTTGAAAGTGCCAGTTTGCCAACACACATAATGGAGCCAAATTCAAACCCCCAACCTGGAAGGTATAAGGGGACAGTGGTAAATACTCTTAATAAGATACTAACGGTCATCTTTTAACATAAAAATGTTGTAACCAATATTTAGCCTTCATTTAAGTAACGCATCTGTGTATATGCAAAGAGTATATATACAGTATGTCACAAAAGTGAGTACACCCCTCACATCTTTGCAAATATTTAGTTCTATCTTTTCATAGGACAACACTGCATGAATTGTTCTTTGACACAATGAAAAGTCGTCAGTGTAAAGATTGTATAGCAGTGTAAATTTATTGTCCCCTCAAAATAACTAAAAATACAGCCAATAATAGCTGAACCGCTGGCAACAAAAGTGAGTAAACCCCTAAGTGAAAATGTACAAATTGAGCACAATTAGTCATTTTCCTTCCCCTTTGTCGAGTGACTCATTAGTGTTACACTGTCTCAGGTGTCACCAGATAGCAGGTGAGTTAAAGACCTGAAAAAACGAATTGTTGCTTTACATAAAGATGGCCTAGGCTATAAGAAGATAGCCAACACTCTGCAACTGTGCTGCAGCAATGTGGCCAAGACCATCCAGCGCTTTAAGAGGACAGGTTCTTCTCAGAACAGGTCTCGCCATGGTCGGCCAAAGAAGCTGAGTGCACGTTCTTAGCGTCAGATCCAAAGATTGGCTTTGGAAAACAGACGGATGAGTTTTAGCGTCCAGCATTGCAGCAGAGATTGAAGGGATGGGAGGTCAGCCTGTCAGTGCTCAGACCGTACGCTGCACACTGCATCAAATTGCTCTGCACGTTTGTCATCCAAGAAGGAAGCCTCTTCTAAAGATGATGCACAAGTAAGCTTGCAAACAATTTGCTGCAGACATGCAAACTAAGGACCAGGATTACTGGAACCATGTCCTGTGGTCTGATGAGACCAAGATAAACCTATTTGGTTCAGATGGTGTCAAGCGTGTGTGGCGGCAACCAGGAGAGGAGTACAAAGACAAGTGTGTCTTGCCTACCTTCAAACATGGTGGTGGGAGTTTCATGACCTGGGGCTGCATGAGTGCTGCTGGCATTGGGGAGCTACAGTTCATTGAGGGAAATATGTATTCTAACATGTAATGTGACCTACTGAAGCAGAGCATGATCCCCCTCCCTCCGGAAACCGGGCCGCAGAGCAGCGTTCCAGCATGATAATGACCCCAAACACACCTCCAAGATGACCACTGGCTTGCTAAAGAGGCCGAGGGTAAAGATGATGGACTGGCCAAGCATGTCTCCAGACCTAAACTCCATAGAACACATCAGGGGAATCCTGAAAAGGAAGGTGGAGGAGCACAAGGTGTCAAATGTCCACCACCTCCGTGATGCTGTGATGGAGGAGTGGAAGAGGATTCCAGTGGCAACCTGTCAAGCTCTGGTGAACTCCATGGCCAAGAGAATTCAAGTCGTGCGGAAAAATGATGGTGGCCACACATATATTGACATTTCGCATTTTCACTTAGGGGTGTACTCACTTTTGTTGCCAGGGGTTCAGCTATTATTGCCTGTATTTTTAGTTATTTTGAGGGGACAATAAATTTACACTGCTATACAAACTTTACACTGACTAATTTTTAATTGTGTCAAAGAGTCAATTTATGCAGTGTTGTTCTATGAAAAGATATAACTAAATATTTGCAGAGATGTGAGGAGTGTACTCACTTTTGTGACATACTGTAGATCACTAACAGGCTGTCTATATTCTTTTTGGCAGTGAACTCAAGACAAAGAGGTCAGTATCCCCAGGACCGAGCTATAGCTCCATGCAGAGTGAGCGGTCTAGGGATTCTCCTCCAATGTTTAAAGAGCAAGACTCTTCATCTACACACAGGTAACAGCTTCTTACCTTTAGCAGTGAGATTAAAGCCACAGTTAAAAGGGAATTCCAGCATAAATTAAAAAAAATTTACATATTTATTATTGTATGTAGTAAACATTTACAAAGAACTATATAGGAATTAATAGTTTTCTGTAATTTTCCTGTTTTAACGCAAATATGTGATTAATATGTTATTCAACCACTGGGAATACATACTGTGAATGAAATCCAATGAAAAACCACAAAAAACAATATATGTAGTGGCTGAATGTTATTGAATTCAGTCTTCCATTCATCAAGATTATTTGCACTCCGTAGGTCTAACTTACAGTGAAACACAAGACTTTGATTTCTCCCTTTGACAAACAATCTTAGAAAAGAAAAACAACAGTATTGTAATGTCATAAAATCATGGCAAAAACCTAAAGAGATTTTCAGTATTTTAATACAAGACAGAATTTGTTTTCTAAAAAGGGCATCCGGTGTAAAAACCTGTGCCAAAGTACACACATGTAAACTGTGCCGTCAAACATAAATATATTGCAAACATTAAAACTACTTAAGGAAAAAAAAAACAAAGATAATAATAATAATAATAATAATAATAATAATAAATGGAAAGTACAGTCAAATAAGGGGAGAGTTATACTTTTTTTTGGAAGATGGGGAAAAATAATATAAGTATGATTTTGAATCTCCCTCCCTCTCTCGGATGCGTGCGATTTTCTCTTAAACATGTTTATTAGCTTTTTAGTGTCTTATGAATATCAAAAGTGTTACGTGATTATGATCAATGTAAATATTTTAATGTCACTGTAAATACTGACGTGTATTTCCTTCTTTGGATAATACTGCATCACTGCCCACACTGTTTAATACCACAGCTGGTGCACTTGCGTGCAGCTTTTGAGTGTGATTGAGGTCTTCACACATCTGTAAAAGTGTGTTCATCGCCTGTGTATGTGAGACGGTGCAGGTGGGACATACTGTATGTCCCATTCCTCCAATGTCTATTGGTCAGTTTTATCCATCAACTGTACAATATGAGGTTGCCATCATTATTATTAACACCTTGGTAATAGTTCATAATAGTAGATTATGGTAGATAATTGGTAGAAGATTGTTAAATTCCTTAACGACTCGCTATTTAAACATTATCATGGCGATAACACGTCATTGTTGCCTCATGTCAAGATGCACTGTAGAGTCATTTTCATGTCCTTATGAATTAATTTCAATCACAGCAATGAATAAGTAATGGTACAAAAACATTGAGAGCAACTTCTCCCATTCATCCAAGAACAGTTTGGTGATGAACAGTGTCTTTTCCAGCATGATGGATCACCTTGTCAAAAGGAAAACGCTCCAAGTTAAATTTACACTGCTGAGCACCCCAGCTTTGGCGAGCAACATGCGCAGACACACATGTTGCCAGGGGGTGCCCGTGCAGACACACATTTGGGGGTGCCAGTTAGCTAATGTTTAGACCTCATGTGTAAGGAACACATCAGATAGATTGCAGTTTGTAAATCACTAAAAGGTTGTTTATTTTTTTTTGTTGCAGTGAACTTGTTGCAGTATCCGCAGGACCCAGCTATAGCTCCATGCAGAGTGACAAGTCTAGGGATTCTCCCCCAATGTTTAAAGAAGACTCATCTCCACACAGGTAACAGCTTCTTACCTTACCTAAGATGAATTCCAGCATAAATGTGGAATTTAATATACAGTCAAGGCCAAAGGTTTTGAGAATGACACAAATATTAATTTTTACAAAGTCTGCTGCTACAGTGTTTTTAAATCTTTTTGTAAGAATTTATTATAACGAAGGATAATTATAAGCATTTCACAAATGGCAAAGGCTTTTATTGACCATTACATTACGTTTATGAAAACCATCAATATTTGTCATATTGACCCTTCTTTTTCATGACCTCTGAAATTTGGGCCTCATTCTGACTGATTGCAGCCCATTCTTGCACAATCAATACTTAGAGTTTGTCAGAATTTGTGTGTTTTTGTTTATCCACCCACCTCTTGAGGATTGATCAGTTCTTAATGGGATTAAGGTCTCGAAAGTTCTGATTTAGCTATGGACACAAAATTTGATAGTTTTGTTTCCTGAGCGAGTAGGTATCACTTTTGCAGTTTTAAGCACCACCCAGAAGCTTCCAGACTAAAAAAAGTTTGCACAGTGGAACCTCGGATTGCGGAATAACACGGTTTGCGAGTGTTCCACAAGACGAGCAAAGATTTTTAATAAATTTTGACTTGAAAAACAAACAAGTCTTGGTTTACAAGTTCAGAGTATCATGTAGCACGCATACACTTCTTGTTTTAGTGCCGAGTGTCACGTAATCACAACTGAGCCAATGAGCCTTTTTTTTTTCGTTTTTCCATTTTGCAATGGATTTTTTGGGCTAAAAATCCTGATCCTTAAACAAACCTGATCTAAAAATGAAAATCAGAACACAAATCCAAAGAATATTAATTTGCACTGTTGCTAGGATTAGAGTCTGCTTATGTAGTGTGTAGCAATTATGAACAGGTAGGTTCAAAGCATGTTGGGTGTTGTAGGTCTTGGTGGCCAGGTTTGTAGTCTGTAATGAATGCTGGAAAATGGATTTCCCCAATTCAGAAGATAAAATATTACTACAGAGTGTTTAGATAAAATATCAAATAAATATGAAATATTTAAATAAATTAAATAAATATGCTCATGATTGCTAATGTTGAAAAATACAACTATCCAATTATCCAATTGGATCCAATTATATAATTATTTCTTAGATATTTGGGTTAATAAAAAACACCCTACCAAACAGTGTTGATTGATTTTACTTAGTTAATAAACTAGTAAGGATCTATCCAATGACGGAAATTTCAAAAGTACTTTTGTAAGTCTCTCTGGATAAGAGAAATGCCTAAATGTAAAGGTTAATGTAACCATTATATCTACATGTGGTGCAGTGGAATGAATGACCTTTGAGATCTTGCAGAGGCTCAGTTATTTTAAATGTTGAAAGCCCCTCTCCAGATCATACAATAAACTGCTGCATGATGCTTCATTTCCAAATATGTTCAACTACGCAAATAAGCAAAATTATGTTACTAAGGCAAAACTAAAGCAAAATTTTAGACTTTACTGTTGAAGTAATGAAAGTATCCATACAAACTACATTCCGTTTTTTTTTTTTTTTTTTTTTTACAGTGATAAACCAGAAGTCAGAGACATAATACAAAAGATCATGATAACAGATACAGGGCAAGTTAAAAACCAGAAACATAACTCGGACACTGGTATTGTATTGCAAGTTATTAACCTCAGAATTATAGGATTCTAGAAACCATTCAGTGGAATAAAACAATGTGACCATTTTCAAATGAATGAATAAATAAATAATACATTAATAATAATAATAATAATAATAATAATAATAAAAAATAAACATTTTGGTAAACAGTTAGAAATAATGTCAGTCTAATAACTGGCCTCCTTTTCTCACCACATCCTTCTAATCACAGGTACGACCCAGAATCTGCTGCTGTAAATGAATTCCAGAAAAAGTTCAAATTAAATCTGATGAAAAAGTTTCAGTTCTTGAATGGAGTGATAGAAAACCTGGGAAACCAAGCACTCCTGAATGAGATCTACACAGAGCTCTACATCACAGAGGGAGACAGTGGAGACGTCAATAATGAACATGAGGTGAGACAGATCGAGGCAGCATCCAGGAGAACAACAACAGAGGAAACACCAATCAAATGCAATGACATCTTTAAGCTCTTATCTGAACAAGACAAACCCATCAGAACTGTACTGACAAAGGGAGTCGCTGGCATCGGAAAAACAGTCTCTGTGCAGAAGTTCATTGTGGACTGGGCAGAAGGGAAAGCAAATCAGGACGTCCACCTCATATTTCCACTTCCTTTCAGAGAGCTGAATTTGATGAAGGACCAGAAACTGAGTCTGATGGAGCTCCTTCATGTCCGTTTTAAGGAAACAAAAGAAACAGAAATGTCCAGTTTAAAAAAAAATCTGCTCATTTTTGATGGATTGGACGAGTGTCGTTTTCCTCTAGATTTCCAGAACACAGTGAGAGTGTGTGATGTAACTGAATCAGTATCAGTGCCTGTGCTGCTGATAAACCTGATCAAAGGGAATCTGCTTCCCTCTGCTCTCATCTGGATCACATCCCGACCTGCAGCAGCTGATCAAATCCCCTCTGAGTGTGTCCATCGAGTCACAGAGGTACGAGGGTTCAATGACCCACAGAAGGAGGAGTACTTCAGGAAGAGGATCAGTGATCAGAGCTTGGCCAATAACATCATCACACACCTGAAGTCATTAAGAAGCCTCTACATCATGTGTCACATCCCAGTCTTCTGCTGGATTTCAGCCGCTGTTCTAGAGAGAATGTTGGGTGAAGCAGAGAGTGGAGAGATCCCCAAGACTCTGACTCAAATGTACACACACTTCCTCATCATTCAGATAAACATCATAAGGGAAAAGTACTCAAAGAAGCAGGAGAGTGATGATGAAATGCTTCTTAAACTGGGACAACTGGCTTTTGAGCAGCTGAATAAAGGCAACCTGATCTTCTATGAGGAAGACCTGAGAGAGTGTGGCATTGATGTGAGAGAAGCAGCAGTGTACTCAGGTGTGTGTACGCAGATCTTCAGAGAGGAATTTGGGCTTCACCAGAGTAAAGTGTACTGCTTTGTTCATCTGAGTGTTCAGGAACACCTCGCAGCTCTGTATGTGCACCTGATGTTCAGGATGGAAAATAGAAATTTACTTGTTCAGAGTCAGTTCTATGAATCAAGCATCATTAATATCTCAGATGTACACAAGAGTGCTATAGGTCAGGCTTTAAGGAGTCGGACTGGACATCTAGATCTTTTCCTTCGCTTTCTTCTGGGTCTCTCACTGGAGTCCAATCAGAAACTCCTACAGGTCTTAGTAACACAGACAGGAATGATCTCCCAGAGCACAGATGAAACCGTTCAGTACATTAAGATGATGATCAGTGAAGATCTTCCTACAGAGAAATCCATCAATCTGTTCCACTGTCTGAATGAACTGGATGATAATTCTTTGGTGGAGGAAATCCAACACTACCTGAACTCTGGAAAACAAAGTGAACTTTCTTCATCACAGTGGTCTGCTCTGGTGTTTGTGTTACTAACATCAGCACAGGAGCTGGAAGAATTTAACCTTAGTAAATACATCACTACAGATAAGATACCAGAATCTGTTCTTCTGAAGGTGATACCTGCGATTGCAGCATCCAGAAAATCATTGTAAGTAAAGCTGAATATACAGTTAATGTTCTACTTTTACAGTGTTAAAAAGAGAAATTGAAATATAAAAAAATAATATATCTATATATATATCTATCTAGATATATACATACATACATACACACACTTCATGATATTTTTACTTTAAATTAATACAGGGTAAGTAAGCGAAGGCATAAAAAAAAAGGAAAAAAAATCGCATGAATCAATTAATAAAATTTAAGGACAGGTATTAAATGTGTGGAAGCCAGCTGATTTAATCTTAAGAAAATACATCTTGGAATTCTGACTAAGTATCATAAAAGTTTCTTGAAACGTCCACAAATCAAGAAGGTCCGTCATCCAGATTTGTGCTTGAGGAACGTGGTCAGCAGCCAAAAATACAAACAAGCAAAAAAAATCCAGAGCATGAAGTGTGAGCAAGGTCCAGGAAACCAAGTGTAAGATCGCTAGAATATTAGGCATGAAGGCACAAAATAATCTGGTAATTAATTAATTATCTAAACGGGTAATAACTGTAGTTGTTTGATGTCGTGTTTAAATAGGGCAAGATGAAGTGTGTACTGAAGTGCACTTGTCATGAAGCATAAGGTGGCAAAAAAGATGGAATGGAGTGGAGTGTGGCATACTGTGACAGTACCCCCCACCCCAACCTGACATTCTTTAAGGTGCCTCAGGGTGAAGGTTGTGAATCTGAATGGGGTCCAGTTTCTCTCCTTGGGTCTATAGCCTTCCCAGTGTAGCTGGAGGCCATGCCGCTGGGGACGAGACTTGAAGTCTTTGCACCATCTATGAGCTGAGGTGATGGAGAAGTTCAAGGGGGCAGAGCCAAAAGGAACAGAACCAACCAGCAGATCTGCAAGACATGGAACATGAATTTAACACAGAGACAGAAGAAGAGCCAACCTGGCAGAACATAGATTGATAATCTTAATGAAAATCTTCAAGGGAGCTTTTTGGATGTGGTTTGAGTGGCAGGTGGCATTTGAAAAGAGGCTGTGTGTGGCACTTATGAGACTGCAAAAGGCCTTTCAGAATTGTGCTGAGAATTGACTGGGATCCATTAAAAGACACCCCTTCTCACCCAGTGTGGGGAACAGTCAATGTTACATTTTGTTCAGTCAATGTTACAAATTCTGTTCAGCCATTTTTGTATGAAAGCAGATATACAAACAGAAAACTGGTTTCTCCAATGTATTAAATGTAAAGGTACTGTATCATTGGAAAGAAAATTATTCAGTTCTGACCAATGGACAGATAACTTTGGATGAAACTTCAACAAGACCATAATCCAATGCCAAAGAAACAGAAGAGTGTACAACTGTACTTACAGCTAAGTTCAACTGTCTGAAAGTCCTGGAGTGGCTCAGCTAAGGTCCAGACCTAAGCCCAATAAAGCATCTATAGAGAGACTTGAGAATGCGTTTGCACTGACGATGCTCATTCGACTTGGTTGAGCTTAAGCAATTCTATTAAAAAAATAGAATGGAAGAAACTTCCAAAAGAAAGTTGTGGCAAACTTTCCCATTTCCCAAGCTTGAGGCTCAATGATATGGCTGATATGGCCAAAGGTGCCTTAACAACGTACTAAGTGATTGGTCTAAAAATGGTATACATCAATCTTTATTTTTCAATATATTAACAAAACATGTCCAACCACCTGTTTACTTCATAACCAAACACATGCTTTTACTAATTGTGGAGGATTGTGCATAAAATGATTACGGGGGAAAAAAGGATTTGAATCCATTTTAAGATGTAAAAAAGTAAAAAATATGTACATAGTAAAAAAAAAAAAAGTAGATTAAATTCAAATTGGCAGATATGGCCTTCGTTTCCTGTCTTTAGACCAACATACAAAAAAGGAGAAAATCTTAACAATTGAAATACTGACAGACAAGAAACATCTCAGCACATAATTCTAAAACAGAAACTGCTTCACTCGTAACATGGCTTTACTCCATTAATTCAGGATTACTTCATTTCCTTTAGGATCATGTGTGACTCACTTGGAATACGAAGTTGGACAGCTCTGGTCTCAGTGCTTAGCTCTAAAACTGCAAACCTGAGAGAACTGCATCTGACTGTAAAAACACTTAATCTATCTGGGAATAAACTAGGAGACTCAGAAGTGAAGTGCGTGTCTGTTGGCTTGGAGAATCCTCACTGTAAAGTCGAGACACTGAGGTAAGATCATCTCTCTGAGAGTCACAATAACTCACGCAATGCAACAGTTCTATACAGTGCTGTTTTTCACCAGTAGAACAAATGTTAGATCCAAAACCATTTTTAAAATGTAACTGTTATTCACAAACCTCAGTTCCCACTCTAAGATCAACTAATTTATGAAACTGCAATGATTGCCATTGCTTAGCATTCTATCTACACAGATCTGCATAGCCCTACTTTCTGTTGCTGCGTAAAGTGCGTCAATTATTCTCACCTAAGCTGGTTCTGTGACTATAGCATTTTAGGTCATTGCAGCTGGTATTTTATTGAAGTACAATCATCTTCAATGTTAACAGCATACAGTATATTCAGGAGCAGGTGGTGTTTTTGTTAAATGTCGTTTGCGCATGCACTACATTTTACATTAATGTTTGCATGGTCTCCATCATGCTTGGTGGGTTTCCTCCAGGTAGTCTGGTTTTCTCGAACCAAGTCCAAAGGCATGTACATTAGGCTAATTTGCATGCTCAATGTTCCTTTATTGTGTAAATGAGTATGTGTGCGCCCTGTAATGGCTTGGCAGGGTGTACCCCACCTCATCAATTTGACAACAAGCAAACCAAGATAATCTGTCTATGAAGAGTATGTCATTCTATTTCACTACAGGTTGCGTAAATGTGGTGTCTCAGATGAAGGCTGTGCTGCTCTGACTTCAGCTCTAAGATCAAATCCCTCACACCTGAGGAAACTGAATCTGTCCTATAACAATGTAGGAGACTCGGGTGCGAAGTGTCTCGCTGCTGTACTGGAGAATCCTCACTGTAAACTGGAGACACTGAGGTAAGATCATCTCTTTTGACCTTCTCCATAATAGTGGGACTGAATTGAACGGTTTAACTCTTAACTGCGAATTGTTGCCTTTTTGTTTGGGGGCCCAGGAACCCTAATGCTGACCATTTACATTAGGATTAATGTTGGCCTAATGTTGACAATGGTCTAATTGACCATTTTCTTCTCAATATTCTACATAAAGCTATACTACATATTTAACAAGAGCACTCTTGTAGAGTTAGGTTGCACCATGACCTTGTAACCATTATTCACAAACCCTAGTTCTAGGAGCTGCCATTTCAAAACGCTGCATGGAGTGCTGTTATTCAGCAACATCCCTGTGTGTGTTGGTGTAGCAGATTAGTTAAAAAAAAAATCCCCTGAAAGAGATGCCAGATGCGTTTTTTTCCTACTTCACACCCGTACACTGTAATCAGAGGATCTAGTTACAGTAGATGAAATGTATTTCAGTTTGTGTTAACCATAGAGCAAACTGTCTGAATGGAGTTTTGATGCATGAAGAACAGGGCCCCGTATTCAAAGCTTCCTAAGCCTAAAAGTTACTCCTGGTGATGAAATTCTAAGAAAAACCTTAGAATTATGGCATTTTCTTAGAATCTTCCCTTAAATTTAGGATTAAAGCTCAGTAAAGAGAAAAATGATTCACAAAACATCTTAGCCCTAAAAACAGCTCCTAAGGTAAAAAAAAAAAAAAAAAAATGGTTAAGAGTAGAGAGGAGGACTTTTAAGAGGCTTAAAAGTTTCTGTAGCAGAGGACAAAATGGTGGAAAGAAGAAATATTTCTCCAAACACTGAACATAAAGCTAAAAGTAAACGCTGCTCTTCTGCCCAGTTTTCGTTTTCTTGTTGTTTTACTTCCTTACATCTCTCTTGGATTGTTGGCTACATACCATAGCGGATGACCGAGGATAAACCTCTCTGTACATTTCTTATGACAGTTGACATCCACACAAAAATTAAATTAACTTAAATCAACAATACATTAATATACTTCGACAGCATGGCCAATCTCTCAATTTGTCAAATTGTATAGTGGTTGTTTTTCTTATTTTGCTACACATACCTGCAGTTTATTGATAGAGGTCAGACAATCAATACACACACATTCAGATTTGATGTGATTCACCTGAACGATGCAAAAGAAAATGCATTAGTCCCGTCCGCCTTAACAGCAACTGCAATTCTTTACACACAGATCTGTCTATAAACATACATTCTCACTTTAAAAGACGTCTCTCACATTTACTGCAACCAATGACATCTCTACAGTCTCAAGCCACAGAAAAAAAAATAGTTTTTTTTTTTTTTTTTAGTTTAAGCGAACACGCGTTAAAACGGAAAAACTCACGCTCAATTTCGGCGCAGGCGCAAACGTCAAACAAACATTTGCGTTTAAAAAATTCCGAATATACATCAAAATCTCCGACGGGTAAATACAAGTTTACTCATTTCAGTTTCATATGATTAATATTAACTTGAACTTCAACTAGTAAAGCACAATTTCACTCCTAGATGCAGAGCACCGCAGAAACCTACCTGACTCTCCCCGGTTACAGGCGGCTCTGAGAGAGCGCGTGCGGCCGGTGTTATGCGCTAAAATGCCCCTCTACCACAGATTGCCCCCCCCCCCCCCGCCCCCTATATGATCTCCGTCGAATATTATATTAGAACAGAAATGTATAGGTTTATGATTTAGAAATTACACATTAGGCCAAATGGATTTGATTATAAAATAAGCATTATAAAAAATGACATGTTGTATAGTGAAAAATATAAAAAAAAATTTTTTTTAAATATACAAGATGTATTTTTGATATTGCTTATTTAATAATAAAAATAATTCCGTTCAATTTTTCATCATAAATATTTATTTAGTGCAAGCATTTTTGACAAATGCCTGTAAAATAAATGTGACACAAAATAAATATTATATGAGAATTATGGTCTCGACACCTGTCCCGTGCCTAGGGTTAATTATAATGTTTATATCATATTTGATAACAATAAACCTATGAATTTATGTTGTAATATAATATTTGATAGAGATGATGTAGGGGGGGCAATCTGTGGCAGGGGAGCATTTTAGCGCATAACACCGGTGTTCTATCAGTTTTTCCTACTTGTCGGAATTTCCTACCGGTAGGAAAAAAAAAAAGATAGTAATACCGGTACGATAAAAAAAAAATCACTCCTACCCTTCAATTCACAGGTCAACTGTTAAAGATACGCATGTGAATCTAATCAAATGTCAATTAAAAGCACAAAACTATGAAATCCCTCAGTAAATTCGCACATGAAGGAATTTAAGCGTGACGTATTTTTACTGCGCATGCGCAGAAAGGCTGAGTAGGAAATAATGATGAGTACGATGAATTGATAGAACGCCTGTCCACTATTAATGACGTCACTCCCAGATTAACTCAGCAACAAAAAAAAGATAAATAAAAGTACCTACGTTTCTCCTGCTCCATAGGGTAAACAAATAAAGACCATACACTTAAAATAATACAAATATCGGTTTGCCTACTGGAATAAATAAGTTGGAAACTGTTTCAATCATTAAACAAAAAAAAACAAAAAAAAGTTTGCTGGAACAGTTAACAGTCATTCATTGCTTGGGAAATCTGCTCAAAATACATGATTTAACTAAACTGAAATGAATCTCTAGTTGGCTTAAATGTTTAAAATCACCTGTAAGTACAGAAGTACAAACAAAGTATTCGTTTATATTTTGTTTTGTCATAGGTGTGATGTGCTCAGGCCGATGTGTGTGAACGGGCGACATAAACAACTGGCAAATATATTAACATCTTGAATGATGCAATTGTGTCTTTCTGCAGGTTGTGTGATTGTGGTGTCTCAGATGAAGGCTGCGCTGCTCTGACTTCAGCTCTGAGATCAAACCCTTCACACCTGAGAGAGCTGGCTCTGACTGAAAATAAGGTGGGAGACACAGGGGTTAAGTGTCTCTCTGCTGTACTGGAGAATCCTGACTGTCAACTAGAGACACTGTGGTAAGATCATCTCTGTGAAAGTCACATGACGTGCTACCAAGTAAGACACAATCTCTAACAGAGCTTTTAGGTTAATTATCAATGTCCTGGGCAGCAGGGTGGTGTAGTGGTAGCACTGTCGCCTTGCACCTCCAGGGTCCGGGTTCAATTCTTGACCAGGTTCAATTTTTGTCTCTGTGTGCATGGAGTTTGCATGTTCTCCTTGTGCTTGGACATGCAGATTCGGAAAATTGGCATTCCTAAATTGGTCGTAGTGTGTGAATGAGTTTGTCAGTGGGTGTATGTGTGTGCCATGCGATGGGTGTCCAGGTTGTACCCCACCTTGTGCCCTTGGTCCCCTGGGGTAAGCTCCAGGCTCCCTGAATACAGGATAAAGCGGTATAGATGATGAGTGACTGAGTGATCAGTGTCTTGAGGAGGAAGATTGTTTCCTTTCACTCCAAATTGATGATTTGAGTCTTTGGTATCAGAAGCTGCAGCACAAAAACTATATGCATTGTGAATAAGATGCAGATTATAATTTGTTTTGGTCTTTTTTTTTTAAACTCTTTCTTAAATCAAAATTGAAGTGCATATAAGTACATTAATATAGGTTCTGGCTTCCTCTGCAAGCCAGTCATGAAGTTTGTCCCACAGAACACTGTTACGATGGAAGTAATCGGCCAAATTCCACAACCCTTGTTCTGTGGAAAATGCGTCCCAAAATTTAGCTAAGACTCATATGAAGCTTCTGCAGCTCTACCTAGCTAAATTAAATAGGTGAATTTCAAAGTTGCAGCATACTTAGGAAAATTTAAATCATATTCTTTCACTGGGCCTAACCGTACACGGTTAAACTCACAGTATGGCTAGTTCTTATGAAAGAAAAGAGTTCACTGGAGTCAAAATCTTCTCCATCGTATATACTTGGTATATCCTCCTCCCTCTGTGGGAAAGAGATGGAACCAAACTCCAGCATGCCCAACCGGGTGCCATGGCCATCCTGGTAGATGTCTGTTGCATCCTTGATTAGTTCATCTTGCATATGATACAATTTCAACATTAACAGCAAAACAAACATAAGATATAAACATCTTCTAATTAACATGACTAATAACTAAACAAATCAGGAAACCTAACAAAGACATCAGTGAATTAAACAGGGAGGACAACAATGAAAACAGACACAGGACAAAGACCAAACTCAAACACATGAGATAAATAGACAAGAAAATCTGGCAATACAAGGTGCAGGTGAGTACAGTTGACATCATGTAACCGTGACAGATGAGGTGCGAGAACTGAGAACTGAAGTTCAGGACAAATGTCGAAATAAGAACCTTATTTACCCTAATTTAACTTAACTTAATTAACCCAATTTAATCGATTTCTTTTGGGGATATTCAAGACAGAAAAGTCATTTCCATGGAGGCCCAACCTTGCAATTTAAGAGGACATTAAGGATTTGCTGTTATGTCTTGGTGCCAGACACCACAGTACATATTCAAGGTCAGAGCCGTACTGGTGGCACAAGGGGAATCCACACAATGTTAGGTAGATGGTTGTAATGTTAGGGATAAGTAACTAATCATATCATTTGGACTTTTTTTTATACAACCACAATACAGTTTATCTTCTACTGCATTCTTGTCCCTGTTTCTTCCAAGTTTCAGAAGCAGCTTTAATGGTGTGTGTATGGATAGAACTTTAAGACCACCTCCCACTCAAACATCCATTCATGAATAGATATCTATGGTGAACACCATATTTATCCTATGTAGCACATCGGTCTAGACTATAATCATCTCTGGTGTTTACTCTCTCTCTATTTCTGGTTAAACTTCATGGTCAGTCTAATGTCCTTATATGGCTTTGGGCACTGATAATTTAAGATCACACACAGCAGACAGTATAGAATCACTACAGTCAGTATAATCATATTATGAATTAGACTAAAGATATGATCCTCATGCAATAAAATTTACAAACATACATGTTATCTTTAAAATAAGTCACAAACCAAGATGCTTTGATGAAGAGTGTGAATGCATCTGCGAATAGCTCTACTCATGTTATGCCAATTGTGTTATTGTGTCTCTCTGCAGGTTGTCTAAGTGTGGTGTCTCAGATTAAGGCTGTGCTGCTCTGACTTCAGCTCTGAGATCAAACCCCTCACACCTGAGAGACCTGGATCTGTCCTATAATAATGTAGGAGACTCAGGAGTGAAGTGTCTCTCTGCTGTACTGGAGAATCCTCACTGTAAACTGGAGACACTGAGGTAAGATTATCTCTCTGAGTCACATGACCTGCTCCTCAGTAAGACACATTCTGTAATAGTGAGACTGAAGCAGAAGTTTTAGGTTCATCATCAATGTCCTGAGGGGGAAGATAGGAAGGCTTCTATACACTGAGTGCAATGAAGGAAAATATATGGTATGATAAAATAATATGCATATGTAATGTAGGGTTATGTATAATGGAGTGTGCAACTTGTTATTGAGAGTGCAATGGGGTAGGCCCTTTTATGCAATATACAATATGTGCAACAGTTATGAATAGTGCAGTCCTGTGTGTTTAGTTTAAGTTAATGCAAGGTAATGTATTTCGTCCCTGTGTATGTGATTGGGTGGTGGCAGAGTTCAGCAATGAAACAGCTCTGGGGACAAAGCTGTTCCTGAACCTGCTTGTCTTCGTCCAGAGGTAAAAGAGCCTATCTTCAGGGTGAGAGAAGTCCTTTAGTGCTCTGCTGAGACACTGCTTACTGTAAATATCCTTAATCTTAGGAAGCAAAGATCCTATGAATTGGTCAGTTTTCTCTACCCTCTGCAGCGCTTTCTGGTCCGACACAGAGCAGTTCTCATACGAGACTGTGATATAACTGGTCAGGATGCTTTCGATGATGCAGCGATAGACGTTTACCACAGAAGAGAGTCTGAAGAGACATAGTTCTTCCTCCGAGCACTCAGAAAGAAGAGGCGCTGGTGAGCCTTCTTGACCAGACTGGAGCTGTTGGTAGTCTAGGAGAGATGTGGATGTCAAGTAAATTAAAGATTGTGACATGGTCCACCACCTCTCCATTGATATGAATGGGTGTGTGTGTGTGTCACTTTTCTCCTTCCTAAAGTAAAATATGAGCTGCATGATGAAGCTAGACGCTCTACCTGCTCTCTATAAGCTGACTCATCATTGTCTTTGATGAGTCCAATCACCATGGTGTCATCTGAAAACTTGATAAATGTGTTGGAACCATATACTGTACAGGCTTGTAGTTGTAGGTGAAGAGAGATTAGAGAAAGGGACTCAGCCCACAACCTTGTGGTACTCCTGTGCCAAGGATGAGGGTGGAAGAGCAGTGGTGATCTCCCCGAACATGCTGGGGCCTGTTGGTCAGAAAGTCCAGAAGCCAGTTGCATAGTAATGCATAATGCCCAGGCTAGAAACAGGTTGAATAAGTCTGTTAGGACCCCCGCCAACTCTCTAGCACATGGCCTGAGAACACGTCCGGGCATACCATCAGGCCCTGCAGCTTTGATCTTGCTCAGTACTATACTGACATCATTGGTGGAGAGTGTCAGTGGTTGGTAATTTGCAGGGAGCTCGATTATCCCTTTCAAAGTGAGGATAGAAGTTGCTTAGCTCATTTAGAAAGGAGATACAGTATCAGTGAACAGAGGTGAGGGGTTGATGGGCCTGTATCTGCTGATGCTGAATTGCTGGGGATTGGAGTTGGAGAAGTGTTCTTCAATTCTCAGCTTGTAGCAATACTTGGCCAACTTAATGTCCCGCCTCAGATTGGCCCTGGCTGTACTGTAGGCCTGTGCATCGCCAGATCTAAAGGCATCATTGCAAGCCTTTAGTAAGAGGCGAACCTCTTTGTTCATCCATGGCCCTTTTCAAATTACATACTGTAATGAGCTATCTGTCATGCTATCTGATGTTATATGTTGAGATCTTGGCAATTTGCATCTGCTTCCTCAATCTAATAAGCCCAGGCCCCTTTTTTCTCTTTTCTCTTTTTGAACATGTTGCTGATGTAAGAGGTTGCTCAGAGGGGAACCGTTCATACAATGTAAACAGAAAAGCAATGAAGGCTTATTCAGCACTTAGTGTAATCACTCACTCACTCATCATCTATACCGCTTTATACTGTATTTAGGGTTGCGGGGGGCCTGTAGCCTATCCTAGGAGACGTAATGCACGAAGCTGGGTACAAAAACAAAAACAGATAATTGTTAACTGTCAGCTGCTCTGGAACAGTTCTTGCAAAAAAAGTATTGTCAAGTGCATTTGTGAAATCCTTCAAGCACCATGATGAAGATCGTGCCAGGAAAGCAAGACCAAAACTTACATCTGCTGCAGAGAAGTTCATGTAGAATTACCAGCCTCAGAAATCAATTAACAACCATCACCTCAGATTACAGCCGTTATAAAGGCTTTACAGAGGTGAAGTAGCAGAAACATCTCAATATCAACTGTTCAAAGGAGGTTATTGAATATCTTGGATGCCTTCAGTATTGCTTTACAGTGCAGAAAGAAATTAACATAAAAAAGTCTATGGAGTTAGTCACACCTTTTGATTGGTTGCGTACTTTTACAGATAAAAAAACTACTAGAAAAAAAACACTTAATTATACTACTTAGTATACCCCTTAACAATAATTGTATTAATGCAGTGGAAAGTGCTGCTCTCCAACTAACAATGTGTCATTGTGTCTCTTTACAGATTGCAGTCTTGTGGTGTCTCAGATGAAGGCTGTGCTGCTCTGACTTCAGCTCTGAGATCAAACCCCTCACACCTGAGCGTACTTGATCTGTCTGATAATAATATAGGACCCTCAGGAAAGAAACTGCTCTCTGCTTTGAAGTATGATGAACGGTACAAACTACAGACACTGAGGTGAGTAATGCTTTTTTTTTAGGTAAAAATTTTTTGGATTTTTTTTTTTTATAAAATGCTCATCAAGTCCATTATCATTAGTTTGAACATTTCTCTTAAGATTTAAAGAAAATTATACTTTAACCAGTTTTAACCAGTTTAACCAGTTTAGGCAGTAAAAAATGTATATGTTGTTGATCATGAAGTACCACTGTCCAGTTTGTAGTTATTAATTCATGCTTTTCTTTTATCTTCAGGATGTGATGAACCTTTGTGTGTCTAATGTAGAACCTGGTGTTCCAGTGTTTCTATCTTGGGGGAATCAAGAACACAGTTATAAGCATCACTTTGTCACTTTATCAATTTATCACTTTGTCATTTAGTTGTTATTTAGCCTAATTATACAGAATCAGACTGTGCTGTTGTATTTAAGATCAGTACGATGGGAATTGGCCATAACCATGAGGCTGCATGTAATCACAACCAGACTTTTATTTTATTTATATTTACTAATGGCATGTTTGTGAATGTGATATTTGTGTTATATAACAGGGCTATAAACAAGAATTTAAACTATCTGTTACATAATATAGATTTAATGGGCTTTCGGGTTCTCTTGTTCATGTTATAAAGACCTACTGTATAAAGAATTACAGCATTTCTCTGTTTTGTAACTCATGTAGCTGTTTTGTTCCTTAAATAACTATACATAGAGTATATTGTATTTTGGTAATTATAATAAATAGTGTTTTAATGTAATCCATTATATTTAGTTAGCTTAATTGTTTAACATGAAATTTATAGCAAAATCATTTCTGTAACAGTTGCAACAGTGCTTTGTGGAATATAAACTTATGATATACTTTATCATTTTTATTCACTCCCACAAGCAAAGTATTGCTACAGTAATGTTAATAGTTGTTGTGTTGTAACTTGAGCACTTTAACCACATCACCCATCTTAAAAATACAAATTTTAAATCTGAGGAAATAAGTTTTTTTTTATTATTATTATTTATTTATTTTATTTTTTTAAATGTGATGCCCATCATCTTGGAAGCCGCAGTTAATTCAATATAATATAGCTACATAGCAAATAGATGTCAAGGAAATAGTCATGTACTGTGGACGTTTAGGGGCAAATAAACAATAACCTTTATTTAGCTATCTACATATCTATATATAAAACAGATAGAAATATATTGAAACCATCAGCCCCAACTCCATGAACAGTGACAGCTGATGTTGGATCTACTTTTTGTAGAATTAATTTCTAGAAGCTGAACTCACATATTTGCATTGTGTTTGATGTGAATATCTGTGACATCTTTCCTGGTGTGTGGTCTTCATTAGTGTCAGAAGATATCTAAAACCATAATCAGGGAATTTTCTTACAATTTGTTCAAGTTGTTGGAAAATAGACATACTGTACGCCTAATTGATGATGATTCAATTTGTAAACAAACACAACCTGTTATACCATTTGCAATGTATCCTTGCCAGTACATCATCATCACCATCAAAGCAGAGCACACTCAAAACAAAGCAAAAAGAGGGTGTTTTAATCAGTGATTAAAGGTCGCATGGTGGAATAGGTCTGTGTGTATGGAGTTTGCTGAAAAATAAAGGAGGGCGTGAATTCATCTTTATTAAGGAGATAGCTCAGGTTGTCAAAAAAAAAAAAAAAAACTGAAAAGAAATCCTCGCACAGAGCTGCTCCTTAATCATTTATCTGATGGAAAGCTAGGTGAAGCATGAAATTAAGAAGAAGAAAAAAACGAAAAGAAAAAGAATAAAGATTGGTCAACTTGTCCCTCTATCTTTTTGTCTCTCACGAGTTTGCAAAGAGACGAATCAAAGAGTCGACTCATTTCCGAACGATTCATCATTCGTACTGAATTACACTGCCTACAGTGAAACTGTTTCTCCTTCAGCCTTCCGTAAATTACGTGGAGCAGTTGGAAAATGAAGATAAAAGACTTTTAGGTGAGTGATTGTTATTGTAGGCTAAACGAGTTCATACATTAAGCGTATATACTGAAAATAAAACTAAAATATAAGCTGTAGGAAGGCACAGGTTAGAGATCTTTACGGAAGGACCCGATTCTTATCCGTCTAATCGGTCTCGTTTTACCCCCCCCCCCGGGTCTCGTGTGTGTGTGTGTGTGTGTGTGTGTGTGTCCCCGATACCGGAGAGGACCCGATCCTGAGCGGGGTCTCTGTTTTGAATTACAATCACCGCGGGAAAACCGAGGCGAGAACAAAGTGAAAGTGTTTCCCGCCAAAAACAGCGGCACATCCGACTTTTGTTTATGTTTCATGCAAATAATAAACTAAGAAAGATCAAAGACATCTGATCAAACAAAGTGCATCTCAAAGGGGGGGGGGGGGGGGGTCTAAAGAAGTCCTGCCATGTCCTGACATTTGTGTTTTTTTTTTTTTCCCCATTATTTATAAAAAAAAATATTACATAAAGTATAAAAGTCTGATTAAACTGTATTCAGCACAGAATGGGCTAAAGTAATATGTGAGCATACTGTACATGTTTGTATTCTGGAGAAAACAACATTTATAAATCACTGAAATAAGCCCACCAAACACATTTGTGCAAGATTTTCGGATCAGAAGTGAACATGGCACAGCTGGCATTCATGGTGTTTTTTGCTGCTTACCTTGAACTGCTTTACAATGCACCTGGACCCTGTGACCAGCAGTGACAACAATTCTGGCATCTATTATAGATAGTAGTCATAAGCCTACCAAATACTAAACCAAATAACTTTCGTAAGCAAAACCTATCCAAAACGAAGTGAAATACATAAAAAAAAAAAATGTACACCCTATCTGATACTGATACTGGGATAAAGCAGCTGGCTTTTTGTTTCTGTTTCATGCAAATAATAAACCGAGAAAGATCAAAGACATCAAAGTGCATTTCAAAGTGCTTTTTATTCCATCACAAACTTATCATCGCATATTAAACAATGATGGATTAACTTTTTTTTTTCTTAAAAAAAAATATTTAATCAGAAAAGGGTGCAACTGAAGTCTAGCTTATTTTATTAAACCATTTTTTTTACAGACATTACACATGTTACAGTACTATCTTTATCTCTGAGATAACTACAGAATGTTTTGTTAGTGCAGGTGGTGAAAGTAGGATAGCTGTAGGCCTGTCCAGCTATAGGCTATAAAGCTTCAAAGTATTATTAGAGGTGCTTGGCATCACTATTATTATCTCACAAGCTTATTATTCTTTTTCATCAGTTTTTTTCTTCTTCCATACAAAAGTTTGGTGTGTACCTCTCTAGTTATTATTATTATTATTATTATTATTATTATTATTATTATTATTATTATTACTGTTTGTGGCATAGTGGCTTAGTGGTTAGAAAAAAAATGAAAGAAAAGTTGCACACTCCAAGATTTCATTGATCTCCTTTAGCTTTGACTATGGTGCACAGTGTGGTTGTGAATTCTGGCGTAAAAAAATGACTCGTCACCAGAGATGGGTAGAGTAGCCAAAAAATGTACTCAAGTAAGAGTAAAAAAGTATTCGGTGAAGAAACTACTCAAGTACTGAGTGACTGTTCCAATTGCAATGTCTAATTTATTGTTATTTTGTAAATTATAATAATGATATATTTGTGTATATATATTTTGGCAGACAGAGAAGATACCGCAGTATGAAGCTGTTCTTTTGCAAGGGAAACATGCTTTGTATATATATTGCCAGGGATGCATCATATTTTTTGGGATGCATAAAAATGTACAACACGTGTGTTGGTGATTCATTCTGTACTGACATATACCTATATATTCATAGACTGTTAAAGTAACATTATATGTACAATTAAAGTTGACATATAATCACCCAAGCATGAAAAAATGTATTCTCTACTCATTGCAAGATCCCACTAGTAGCAGCATGGATCTATGGCATTCAGCCAAATGAAAAAAAAAAAAAAAGAAGATGCGGAAACAATTGTTTGCGCATGCGCAATTGAGCGTATGTAGGACGGATTCACGGGTAGGATGAATTTATGAAGGTTTTTTTTCCCATTATGCCAAATGACCGGATTGGTCAAATGGAGTTATGTGATTATTGTTGCCGCATCTGATTGGTGAAACAGTACCGGCTGCATGTGTAGAATAAATGGTTAGAAAAGTAACGAGTTGAGTGTGGCCGAATGTTGCGGAGTAAGAGTAGCGTTTCTTCTTCACAAATCTACTCAAGTAAAACTAAAAAGTATGGTGCAGTAAAACTACTCATAGACGTTAATTTGTTTTTCAAAAAGTTACTCAAGTAAATGTAACGGAGTACATGTAATTAATTTACTGGCCACCTCTACTCCTCACAACACCTCATTTAGAACATACAGGTCATTAGCTGACTTTTTTTTTTGCCACATAACGTTGCTGAGTCTAGACCTGAGCAACTGAAGCAACCCCAGATCATAACACTGTCTCCAGAGGCTTGTACAGTGGACACTAGACATGATGAGTGCATCGCTTCATGCACTTCCATTCTTACACTGACGCACATATTGCTCTGGAATGGAGTCAGCCTGGACTCATCAGACCACATGACCTTTTTCCGTTGCTCCAGAGTCCAATCGTTTTGATCCCTAGCAAATGTAAGTGTTTTTTCCTGATTAGACTCATTAACAAGCAGTTTTCTTGTGGTCACAGCTCTTTATTAAAAATCCCACGAGTTCTCATCACATTATCCATGTGGAGATGCTCTTACGTTCGCTATTAAACATAGCTGTGATTTTTATTGTCAGATTTCTTTACCAAGCATCTTTACTAATCATTTACTGTACTGTAAGTGCTCCCCAGTTTTGTTCGTTTTTCTGACCACACTCCTCCCACGATGTTGTGTTGTACGGTTTTTAACCCAACTGCAGTACTTTCAAATCACCTTAGTTGTTTTCAGTACTTGAAAATTTGCAAGCAAATAATTTGATTCTGAATTCTGAAGTGACTTTTTTTTTGATGAACTGCCAGTGTATTATCCATGTCTTTACCAACGACTCCTCTTCTTTAATGTTGGTCATGTTCAGAATAATTTCCTGAATTGGGTTTGAAATTAATAGGGCAAATAGTAATATTTAGGTGATGGACATTTGACCCATTGCCATACTTGTACGTTTAAGTGCTGGGCAGCACATTTTTGCACAGGTTTTATGCTGAATGCCCTTACACAGAGACAGACCTCTCAGTAACTGGGTGTGGGTCATTATGTGGGCCGTTGTGGGAATTTATCAGATAGAAGCTCATGTGCCATGTGCGTGAGTGTGTGCTATATTAACTGTACATCCAAGCATAGTTGAAAAAGGTAAAAAAAAAAAAAAAAAAACTAAAAATAGTTCTTCAGCTAAATGCAAAATGTTAATGTGTTACTGTGTGCTTCTGTGGTTCTCTCTCTCTCTCTCTCTCTCAGGAATGGCTCGAGATGCACTATGTCCCTGATTTCTGATGGTTAAGGTAGGCAAATAAATGATTCAGTGATGTGAATGTGAGGAAGTTCAGTCACACTGTGTAAACCAGGTTTTTATGTAATTATTCTTCCTTTTTTTTTTACGAAGCACCATTTTTCTTTATAGGAAATAGTTGTTAAATTTCAAACAATGCAATCTATTCCAGCAGAAAAATTCTTCAGGAATCAGCTGCATGTTTGTGCAAACCTTCAAAGATGGAGACTCCTGTAAATGGTAATTTATCTGGGTATATATATATATATATATATATATATATATATATATATATATATATATACAGTGGAACCTGGAGTGTTCCGCAAGATGAGCAAAAATGTGTAATAAATTTTGACTTGAAAAATGAGCGAGTCTTGGTTTACGAGTACCGAGTATCATGTATCACGCATGCGCTTCTTGCTTTGACGCCGAGTGTCATGTGATCACAACTGAGCCAATGTTTTTTCTTTCTCTTGCACTGCAGAATTGTGGGTAATCGTCTCCCCTGTTCGGTCTTTGTGCTCGTCTCTCACTGGTATAATCAACATCAGTGCACACATGTACTGTTTACTATAACACTGTGACAGCGTGTGTGCACATAGAACATATTTTATTTTGTGTAAGCATGTGTGTACAGTGCTCATGTACTATTTCTTATAACACATGTGTGTGCGCGCGTATAAAGCAAAAGCAAGTCTCATTAGAGGGTAAAGATCCATTTTCTCCCTCCCTCTCTTTAAGCCTGTCGTTAGTCATTAATGTGTGTGTGTGCGCGCGTAATTTGACACCGTGTCCCACACACACACGCCTTTACACGCTCCCCCCCTCGGCTTGACACACACATACAGACACACACTCTCTGCTCTACACAGAAACTCTGCTCTGTCGCGATTCTTTTCAAAGGTAAAGTGCTGGTTAATTTTTTTTTTTTTTTTACTTCAAAGATGGAGTACAGCAGTGATTCCATTTACATGATTCACATTACACACACACAAACACAGTGCCTGCGTGCATAAACGGAAACACTTATTTGTCGGGATTTTTTTACTTTTTTTAAAGGTAAAGTGCAGGTTAATTTGTTTAATTTTTACTTCATATATTCTATAAATTATTTTCATGTATTTTTGGGGGGCGCTGTGGAACAAATAATTTAAGTTTTCATTATTTCTTATGGAAAAATTAGATTTGGTTTATGAGTGTATCTATATATATATATATATATATATATATATATAGATACACAGACCAAAAGTTTGGACACACCTTCTCATTCAAAGAGTTTTCTTTATTGTGTTCTTTATTGTGTTCTTTAGCCCAAACGCGTCTCTTCTGCTTGTTGCCTGTCCTTAGCAGTGGTTTCCTAGCAGATATTCTACCATGAAGGCCTGATTCACACAGTCTCCTCTTAACAGTTGTTCTAGAGATGTGTGTCTGCTGCTAGAACTCTGTGTGGCATTGACCTGCTCTCTGATCTGAGCTGCTGTTAACCTGCGATTTCTGAGGCTGGTGACTCGGATGAACTTATCCTCCGCAGCAGAGGCGACTCTCGGTCTTCCTTTCCTGGGCCAGTCCGCATGTCAGCCAGTTTCTTTGTAGCGCTTGATGGTTTTTGTGACTGCACTTGGGGACACTTTCAAAGTTTTCCCAAATCTTCGGACTGACTGACCTTCATTTCTTAAAGTAATGATGGCCACTCGTTTTTCTTTATTTAGCTGCTTTTTTCTTGCCATAATACAAATTCCACCTCTTTGAATTAGAAGGTGTGTCCAAACTTTTGGTCTGTACTGTATATACAGTATATATATATATGAAATCAAACTTGGCATTAAAATGTTGTGGTGAAAAATTAAAGGACTGTCTATAATGTTGTGCAGTAAACTTCAGGGAAAGACATCAGAGTCTTCAGCACCAAGCTGTATCTCCATGAAGAGTGATCAGTCTATGGAGCCTCCTACTGTATGAAGTTTAAAGCTGGAGACTCCTCACCTCTATACAGGTAACGTCACCTCAATGTTAGTGTCACTGCTGAAGTCACAGTTAGAGATTAAAAGTGTAACTGAAATCTTTATGCAAGTCGCTATTGGGTGTCCAATATGGGTGCAATTAACAACTAGTTGATTAATCTATTGACTATTGAAGTGACTAACTGCATTACACATTGCACAATTGCATAAACATTTTTTGTTAGTTTTAGACATGTGCTCACTAACATTAAATACAACAAAGATGTGTACTTCAATTAAAATGTCATTTATTAATTATATAAAAAAATAAAGAGACAGGCAAAAGAGTAACATTACTCTTTTAATGGGATTGTTGAGGTTTTTTTTTTTTTTTAAGTCTGTTTAAAATCTAAATTAAGATGTATATAACCATAATAAGCCAAATGGCTAACCAGAACTAGCTGTACGGCGAACTGGTACAACACCAAACCTTTGAAAGGCACAAACTGGATCCATGTAAGTCTCAGAAAATCCATGTGAGTCTTTGAAATGCATTTTTGCTTCATATAAGGGTTGTGGAATTCAGTCTCAATGGGTGACAAACTTCATGGTTGGTGTGCCGAGCAGGAAACGTATAACAACGGAGACCTTTGTATCTCAATTTTGATTGAAGACAGACTTAAAAAACCGAACTATCATTTTGAACTCAAACATGCTATTAAAAACCTACATTTCCAAACCATATGTTTGTCCTGAATTCTTGAATCCATGTAGCTATGAGCTATGTCTATATGTACAGTAGCTAACCAGATAACAAGCTAACTATGTTACCAAGACAAGCCTGACTCTGTATCATTGTATCACTGTATTCAATGTGCTTCATTTCCTAAGGATGATGTATAACATCTGTGGTCCAGTGTAATGTCCACTTTACAGATGTTTTACAAAGTCCTTTTCTTTCCCTTGTCAAGGTCAAAATAATCACAGACTTTTGATATGTTCAGATGTGATTGCGTTGAATTAACCACCAGCTTTAAAAAGAATTTGTCCAATCCTGATTTACTTCTATAATCACCTACAGGTAAAAAAAAAAACATGTTAAATTCAGCTCCAACAATGTGACCACTAATTAATTGTAAATATTTTTATTTTTTTTGGCAACTAATCCTGTCATTCTGTTATTGATTATTCATGCGTACGTTTTAGAGCATTTTTTTACATGTTGTTTTGTAATATGTTTGTTAGCTAATGTCCGTCCAATTCCTAAATAAACCAAGCAGCTTATTTGTTATGTGAACCACGTCTTATTCTAATAAAGTTAGTGCCACAGTCTAAAAAAACACGCTGTTCTCTCTGAACCTGAAAACAACTTGGCACATACTGTAGTTGCAGGATAATAGCTCGGAGGGAAGATTGTGTGTGTCTGTGTCTGTGTGTGGTGTGTGTGTGTGTGTGTGTGTGTGTGTGTGTGTGTGTGTGTGTGTGTGTGTGTGTGTGTGTGTGTGTGTGTGTGTGTGTTCGTGTGTGTGTGTGTGTGTGTGTGAGCTGTGTGAGTGATTGTGCACACTTACGGCAGGCTTTTCCCGTTATGAGATAACATGGTTTATTAATTGAACACAAAATCATTAATGAAACAAAGACAAACATATACAACAAAGAAGATGTCTGTCCTCTCGAGAGGGTTAATCCTTCTCTATTGCCTTTTCTCTTTTAACTTTTCTTTTACTCTTTCTATTTTCACTTTCTGTTTTTCTTTTCACATTTTACTTTCTCTTTTCACTTGTCTCTTTTTCCTTTCTCTTTTCTCTTCCGGAACAATGCTCCTAGACCTGGTGCTACCTAAATGTCTGCTGCTGTGTTGGGGGCCTATATAGACATGCATCCCCCTGATGACCATCATGGCGGCGTTGCCTAGCAACTGCACGTGAGGGTGGCCGCGGGCCTGCCTGACTGGAAACCCGCGGTGCTGTCTGTTTACCTGTCGCAATATCCACGACATTGACGTTGATTTCTATAGCAAAAAAAAAAACAAAAAAAACAATTGTGCACCATATTAACAGAACTGTAAATGTGTGAAATTACTATACGCATAGTTAATACTAATCCATAATTAATTCATATTTAATCCAGAGAGGGGATTAAACAAAATCCAGGATTTTAATAGTTTAGTGGAGCAATAAATGTCAATTGATTTAATGCATCACACATCCCCGAAGCCTGTGTGCATAATTAGATACGTAGTGTAATGAAAGGGTAGTGATAGTGCAGTTCATTCCTGATGCTTCTAAAGAAGCCTGTGGGCAGGCTCTACTTTCTATGTGATAAAAAGATTTGGAATGCTGTTAATTAAAATGAAGGGAAATTGCAAAGCTAGATATTCCAATTCCCATGTAGTGCCCTTATAGTGTTTTTAATGAGTACATATGACAAAAATTGTTAGTTAAATTATAACAGTCATTATTTAGCATTAAAATAAATCACTCAAGGACTTTCTATATTGTTTTAAGGATTCCATATACAGTACAGTGTTTAAAGGTTAATGGCATCACCACGGAACCACAGAACCAGCAAGATGAAGAACAGTGTCTTTATACCTTTATTCATCCCACAGTGGGGACATTTCTAGCAACCTACCTGCAGGCCACAGGGACCCTAAATAAGCGTTTGTCTTTACTCCTTCTAGCACTCTTGCAGTCATTCATCCACTAAAATAGTGAATGTGTGACAAGATATATATCTCAGGATTACATGCATCAGGAAAGGCCTTCACAGAAGCAGGTGGAGCAGAAGATGGGAGCAGCAGTCAGACAGGAAAGAACCTGCATTAGAGAACATCAACCTAGATTGAGAAAATTAGAATATTGTGGAAATGTTTTTTTTCTTTCTTTTTTTTTCATAATTGACTTCAAAGAGGGAATCTATCACATATTCTAGGTTTAATACTGTTAGGAACCTCCACCAGAGGTCACTGTTCATGTCTGTGTAGTTCTTGTTGGTTGACTCAGTTTCCCAGAAGGCACCTCAGTCAGATGATGAGTGCTCACCTGAACTGAGGTGGCTCATTAAAGCTTCTATAAATAGCAGTTTGTTCTGGGAAACTGGGTCGAGCATTGTTTGTCTGTCTGTTTGTTGGTTTGTTTGTAACTACCGTCATGTGGGCAATCCTTTTTGTTTCTTTAAGTTTATATTGGGTTATTTTTTTGTAACCTTTGTTTTTCTAGAGGGCTCTAGTTTTGGTTTACTGTATGTTCCTTGTTCTAGTGGATTCATGGAGCTGTCCTGTTTCATGTTTAGTTAGACTGTGTCTCCTCCTGTGTACAGTGTAAGTACTGTTCTGTGTCTTCCCAGTGTTTGTCTTCTGGTGTAGTTCTTTGTCTGTTTAGTAGTGTAGCCACATGAGGGCCTAGCTGCTAGTAGGGTTAGCCTCCAGTAGGCTAGCCTCTAGTGGGATTGACTGCTAGTGGTTCTGGTCGCTAGTAGGTTAGCCGCTAGTTTGGAATAGCCTCATGTGTGCCTTGCCTCCTTGTGTTCAGTTGTTTATTAGGTCAGTACTAACCCGGTTAGCCACTAACTCCTTTAGATACTAACTTGGTTAGGTCGGCATCCAGTGTCCCCAGTATTCCATGTAGCTACTAACCTCACTAACCCATCTGGTCTCTAGTCTCCAGCCCTGTCTCTTGTCCAGTCCTGTCTCTCCAGTCTCTAGTTCCCCTATGTGTCTTTAGTTAGCTTCAGCTCCATGTTTCCTCATCCCCAGTTCCCTGTGTCAGCTCCTGGTTCCCTGTGTCAGCTCCTGGTTCCCTGTGTTTTTCCTGAGCCCTAGTTTTAGTTTAGGTTTGTTGTTTTGGTTCCTTTGTTTGTTTGTGTCTGTTTTGAGTTTTGTTAATAAAGACTATTTCTGTTTGCACACCCCTCTGCCTTCATGCCTACCCTATATGCCCACGGCAACAACATCAGCCGGTCTAGCGAGTACCACAACCCTAGACCCATGACAAATACATTTAAAGTAAAATATTTCAAGCTTTTTTGTGTGTTTGTTTAAATTTTGATGACTACAGTTTTGCACTTCATAAAAAAACTGCTCTGTGAGAGATTGCTTGATGTTACCCATCCATGTCCTCTGTCTCTGCTGCCATCATGGTGTGCAGAGAGCGCTTTAACTGGGATTACTGTAAGTGTAGTGACACTCCTGAGATGTGCCCAAAACATTTTATTTGATGGATGTGATCTATAACTGGGTTAAGACCTACAGTAGTTGATTTCTGGTGTCATCATTTCCAGTAATCCTGTCACTGATGGTGATACCTACAGTAGCTCTTCTCTGTACTCATCAATCACTGGTGGTTTTCCACAAAAAGTGGAAGTGAAATGATTTTGCACTCATATGTGAGTGACGATGAATATGGATTAGACGACTTTGCATCTTGTGATAATGGGAACACATTTGTGGCACAGGATTGGAGACAGCTAGCGGGGACATGGTACTGTATGCCTTTCTCCATCTGATAGTTATTTATTTGTCCATTTGCCCATCTTTGGTGAAAATTGGAACTGTTCCTTGTTCGATCTGTGTCTTTCTGATTTCGTTAAGGGGGGGACGCTGTCCTTTCCATCAACATAACTTCAGTTTTTCTTTTCTAGAATGATGTGCATTATATATTTAAGTATGCATTCTATCAAATGTTTGCATTATTTTCAGTTGATGAAAAAACTGCTAACATAAGTGTACATACTGTATATTGTACTGGAAGGCGGTAAGGGCTCTTCTTGTGAAGATTTGAAGTTGTGTGTTTGTTGTGGTGATCATGGTTGTCGCCAACAAGCAAGTTGTCTTAAATAGTTGTCTTTTGCTGAGAAATAATTAAGAGCTATATTTTTCTTTGTTCACAGTGCCGTACATAAGACGGGAGAAAGAACAGAGGAGAACATCATCACAGATGCAGAGTAAGATCAAAACCAACAATACCGTCACAAGACAAAGTATTTAACAGTAAACCTGCTGTCATTTCCTACTGAGAGATTAGATCAGAGAAAACACTCAGTCAGAGGTGGGTAGAGTAGCTGTACATGAACATAATATTACTCAAGTAAGAGTAAAAAGCTGAATATGCTGAAGTGTGTGTCTGTTTTGGCAGATAGAGAAGACACTAATTTATTACAGAAATTAGAGAAAAGATGCAGAAACTTTTGTTTGCGCATGAGCAGTGAGAGTATGTAGGATAGATTCACAGGGAGCATGATTTTTTTTTTTTTTTTTTTCTCGGCTAAGATTTTTTTCCAACTATGCCACCTGACCTGATTGGTCAAACGGAATCATGTGATTATTGTTGCTGCTTCATGTGTAGAATAAATAGATAGAAAAATAACAAGTTGAGCGTGGCGGAGTAAGAGTAGTGTTTCCTCTTCACAAATCTACTTAAATAAAAGTATGGTGCAATAAAACTACTTTTTTTTCAAAAAGTTACTCAAGTAAATGTAACTCAATACTACTCACCTCTGCACAAAGTATACTTAAACAAACATATAGTGGGAAAATAATAAAAAGCTGTCTTACAATCTTTAGATTATTATTAAAACCCATGCCTCACTACATATTTTTACTTCACCATATCACAGGCACGACCCAGAATCTTCTGCTGTAGACGAATTCCAGACAAAGTTCAAAATAAATCTGTTGAAGAAGTTTCAGTGTTTGAATGGAGTGATAATTAACCCGGGAAAGCGAGCACCCCTGAATGAGATCTACACAGAACTCTACATCACAGAGGGAGACAGTGGAGACGTCAATAATGAACATGAGGCGAGACAGATCGAAGCAGCATTCAGGGGAACAATAACAGAGGAAACACCAATCAAATGCAATGACATCTTTAAGCCCTTATCTGAACAAGACGAACCCATCAGAACTGTGCTGACAAAGGGAGTCGCTGGCATCGGAAAAACAGTCTCTGTGCAGAAGTTCATTGTGGACTGGGCTGAAGGGAAAGCAAATCAGGACGTCCAGCTCATATTTCCACTTCCTTTCAGAGAGCTGAATTTGATGAAGGACCAGAAACTGAGTCTGATGGAGCTCCAACATGTCTTCTTTAAAGAAACAGAAATGTTCAGTTTGGAAAACGTTCTGTTCATTTTTGATGGATTGGACGAGTGTCGTTTTGCTCTAGATTTCCAGAACACAGTGAGTGTGTGTGATGTAACTGAATCAGTATCAGTGCCTGTGCTGCTGATAAACCTGATCAAAGGGAATCTGCTTCCCTCTGCTCTCATCTGGATCACCTCCCGACCTGCAGCAGCTGATCAAATCCCCTCTGAGTGTGTCCATCGAGTCACAGAGGTACGAGGGTTCAATGACCCACAGAAGGAGGAGTACTTCAGGAAGAGGATCAGTGATCAGAGCCTGGCCAATAACATCATCACACACCTGAAGTCATTAAGAAGCCTCTACATCATGTGTCACATCCCAGTCTTCTGCTGGATTTCAGCCGCTGTTCTAGAGAGAATGTTGTGTGAAGCAGAGAGTGGAGAGATCCCCAAGACTCTGACTCAAATGTACACACACTTCCTCATCATTCAGATAAACATCATAAGAGAAAAGTATCCAAAGACGCAGGAAGATGATGGAATTATTTTTTCCAGATGATGGAAAATTGGCTTTTGAGCAGCTGAAGAAAGGGAACCTGATCTTCTATGAGGAAGACCTGAGAGAGTGTGGCATTGATGTGAGAGAAGCAGCAGTGTACTCAGGTGTGTGTACGCAGACCTTCAGAGAGGAATAGCCAGAGTAAAGTGTACTGCTTTGTACATCTGAGTGTTCAGGAACACCTCGCAGCTCTGTATGTGCACCTGACATTTATCATGCAAGAGAGAAATGTTCTTAATCTCTGAACGGTGGATCTCAGATGTACATAAATGTGCTGTAGACCAGGCTTTAGAAAGTCGGACTGGACATCTGGATCTTTTCCTTCGTTTTCTGTTGGGTCTCGCCCTGAAGTCCAGTAAGAATCTCTTACAGGCCTTAGTAACACAGACAGGAAGTAATTCCCACAAGATAGAGGAAACAGTTCAGTACATTAAGATGAAGATCAGTAGAGATCTTCCAACAGATAAATCCATTAACCTGTTCTACTGCCTCAATGAACTGGGAGATACCTCTCTAGTGGAGGAAATCCAATGGTACCTGAAATCTGGAAGACAAAGCGAACTCTCGTCTTCATAGTGGTCTGCTCTAGTGTTTGTGTTACTGACATCAGCACAGGAGCTGGAAGAATTTGACCTGAATAAATATATTAGTACAGAAAAGATACCAGAATCTCTTCTTTTGAAGAGATTCTGGTATCTTCAAAAGAAGATGCCTGTGATTGCAACATCCAGAAAAGCAATGTAAGTTGAGCTGAAAATAACTGTTCTATCATGTTAAAAAGAAAGAAACTAAAACCACCTTTTGAAGGTGAAGAAAAGAATTTTGACCTTAAAATTATCCTAGGATTTTGGGGGGGTAATAATGGGTGTAGTTAATGCAAATAGATTATACTTATCAGTTACCTCAATTTGAGGTTATGAGGTTACTGATGACTTGTTATAAGTTATAACTTGGTATCTAAATGATAAGTAAAGTTTCTTTAAATTATGATGTATTGTAACCACAGTAACATTGATGTGTTATTTGACATGTCACTTGTTCAGACCTCCAATGTCATCAAAATTTTGACAAGAGCCTTTGAAAATTGTTTCCATTTATGTAAACCATATAATTCCCATACACATGGTCAGGGTAAAACAAGTCTGACTGCACAGGGGTCTTGATGATCTTGGTGATCATGACTGGACCTATAAATCTAGGGGATAACTGCGGGGGATAGTCTTGAAAAAATGCTGTCTTCTCCTTAGCCTTGGGTGTAAGCTCTTAGTGAGGTCTAAGGTCGAGATGAACAGGGCCTTTCCCAGCCGGTCCACAAAGCAGATATGCATAGAACTCGGATATCTAGTTAAATTGCCAGAAGTCATTACATGGAAAGATTGACCCATCAGGCTTGGGTGCGGTCACTATGGGGCTTGTCGATTGCTCTTTGATGCCAATGACACAGCATGCTTTTGACTTCAGCATTTGTGGCATGATGGTGGGCTTCCAGGGCCCCACTTTGTATCAGTACATGGGCCGGCTTAGCACACGAAAGAGAGGCAATTACCAAGATGCATGGCAATGGATCAATCTACCTCTTTTTAACTTTTTAATAATTTCATTTATTAAGTGAAAAAAGCTTTCCAAACCTACAAAGTAATTGCTCCACCCATACAAATCATGAATGAGCTGTAATTAACCACATTTTTTGGAAAGCCGAGTTCAATTTCACTTATCACACCTAGTGATTACTGCCAGACCTGTTGAATCAAAATATTGCTTAAATAGAACCTGTATGACAAAGTGAAGTTTGCTCACATAGAGACACACCTGGCCATGATCTAAAGAAATTCAAGCACAGATGAGAAATTGACATTCGTCATGTATCAGTCTGGAATGGGTTACAAAGCCATTTTAAGGGTTTCAGACTCCGGTGAATAATTGGAAGAGCAATTATCTACAAATAGAGAAAACTTGAAACAGTCAACCAGTGTTACTATTTTCTAGATAGTTGGTTTGGGTCGGGATGTTTCATTACAGGTGCTTTGCAAATTAATTTGATATATAGAAGCTCATTGCTTTTGTGCTTACCCGGCTGTTGAAGTCTGTATTTCACTGCTCCCACTCTTTACACTAGGTCCTTGCCAGCAGGCCAGGAATTTACAGGTAGAACTTGCGGGACTGCACAGGCTGATCATAGGCTCTCTTCTACTCAGGCTGAGCTTGTTGCATGTGCTGCCTGACAATAGGGATAAATCAATTAATATTGATTTGCAGAACTTTAACATATTCATTTACTGACCTGAAGGGATGGCTGCTCCTTTCAGGCCTCTTTTGTACATCTAGCAGACTGCGGGCCCACCGTCCAAATAGCAGTTCATAGGGAGTGAAACTGGTAGAGGCTTGAGGAGTTTATTTTACTGCAAAGAGCATGCACAGAATAAGCTGATCAGAGATTCCCCCACCCTTCAACCACCACTCGCTGCAGCAATCTTTTCAGCATGTGGTGGTACAGTGAGGTGCGGATCCTCTTTATCTGCAACAGCAGACACACATCAAACATTAACTTTGACTTTGGTCCATAAGGATCTCCTTCGGCAGTTCAATGCAGCTAAAGAGCACCAGTTCTCTAGCAACATTCTTTTATGTAGATTTCCATAACATCACTGCCTCAGGATATTGGGCAATAGCAGTACCCAACTATTACCAAGATGAATTTATGCCCTTTTGCAAATTATGGGAGGGGGCCAACAATATCCATCCCGATATGTTCAAATGGCACACTGGTAATCAACAAAAGAATTAACGGGGCAGGGTGAGTAATGCGCACTGCAGAAGTTTTACATCTCTGCATGCAGCCCCACCCAGTGGAATCGATCTTTTTTGATGATTTTTGAATGGTATGGAATGTGCCAGGTGCATAACTGTGTCCACCCTGACATGTGGCACTACAAGGAGGTTGCACAGCTCACCTCGTCTCAGTGTGTGGTAAGATAACAATCTATTCCACACTAGGAAGTAGGAGGTGGGCTGGGGCTGCTGTGGTGAGTGAGATTCACCCTTGATCACAAACACCTGTTTCTAGTAGTGTTGGTGAGGGTTGTCCTGTGTTATAGCTGCACGAATCTACCATTGCTGAGACAGCAAGAGAAACAGATTAGAGGGTTCATTAGCCTCATCTTCTGCCTCGTTGTCTGTCATAATGCTTCCTCCATGCATGCTTTTCTTTGTCGGTAGTAAACCAGGCCAGTCATGAACTAAGAGTAAAGGGACAGGCAGATCATGAATAAAACTGCCTTTCAGATTGTATTTACCCCTGTGGTCTTTGACTACAATGCATGCAGTTGGAACCGCCCACTGATTGCCATGCTCACAGGTAACTGGCAGTGGTTCATTTGATAATGCACTTGGCAGAACAACTGTTAGTTACCACTTACCAGTATATTGGGCAACTAGCTCAATATACTTGGGGTGTTACCACAACACACTTCCTGTGTTGAGCAGCATGGGGATCTGAGCTCCGATTACTTTAACTAAGCGTGTGGGTATCGAAGCAGGTTAGGATAACATGGGCTCATCATGAGGTCACTCTGGCCGTGGTGGTCATGGAGCTGGTTCTTTTTGACACACAGGAAAGAAGCATGGAGGACTTTTCTCCAGCTGGCTCAACCTCTCATGCCTAACTGGCACTTCTCACATTGTTGCCTGTTGTCGCATGCGTTTCTACGGTGGCCGAGAAGTGCAAAACAACTTAACAAAATGAAAACAAATTAAAAACCACAATAACAAAACCCAAAACAAAATAAAACATTCAAAAACAAAATTACAAAACCCAAAACAAAATAACAAAACCCAAAACTAATTTGCTATTTTGTTTTGCGTTTTGTTAATTTGTTTTCGGTTTTGCTATTTTGATTTTGAATTTGTTGTTTAGTTTTCGGTTTTGTTAATTTGGTTTGCACCTCTCGGCCGTTCAGAAACGAACCGGAAAAGGTATGTATAGTTTGCGAATGAAATTCTTACCGCTGATTGGACGAGACATCTGTCACTCAAGATATACAGGAAGTACTGTAGCGGCGGCAGATTCGTGTGTGTATGAATGTGCAAACAAGTACTGTCCTTATTGTGGTTTCAAATATGGCGTTCTGCCAAATTTTTGCAGTTCTTGTGGAATTTCTTTCTTTTAAAAGAGTCACAGCAGTTCGCAAACTAATCTTTATACCGTGATATGTCATCAGCATATCCAAAATCACGGCATACGAATGTCCGTCCTCAAAGTAACTTTGAATAAATTCCATTTCCTTGCTTTCTAATGAAAAATGTAATTATTTTCTTAGTTTTGCGCACCGAAAAAAATCGTTTTAAAATGAAGCAGAAACAAAGTTAGAGACACAATTTCCTACTTCCTGTTTATCTTGAGTGACAGGTGTCTCGTCCAATCAGCGGTAAGAATTTAATTCGCAAACTATACCTCCCTTTTGCGGTTCGTATCTGACTGGCCGAGAAGTGCAATACAAATTAACGAAACCCAAAACAAAATAACAAATCCGAAAAAACAAAATAACAAATTCCAAACCAAATTAACAATTAGTTTCGGGTTTTGTTATTTTGTTTTCGGATTTGTTAATTTGGTTTTGAATTTGTTATTTTGTTTTGGGTTTTGTTAATTTGCTTTTGAATTTGCTATTTAGTTTTGGATTTGTTAATTTGCTTTTGAATTTGTTATTTTGTCTTTGAATGTTATTTTGTTTTCGGTTTTGTTAAGTTGTTTTGCACTTCACGGCCACCGTACGTTTCACTCCTCTGGGAGAGAGCAAACCACACAGTCCAGCTCAACTCTCTCCACGACCTTAAAAGATGCAAGGTAATCAGCCATTTGGGTCAGGCGATTCAGCTAAGCTCTAGGTGCACTCTGTAAGTCATGTGTTCATTTGTGGAACTCAGATGTGGCTTGTGTACTGGAAGGGTCATAGCATCAAAGAATCTCCAATTTGAGTAGATGATTGCGGCATCTTCATCGGAAGGGTAAAAATATGCACACTGTGCCTCACCTGTGAATGCTGCTCCACTCTACTTGAGTCTAGTCTTCAGTCTTCAGGCGCCAACGTCTTTTCAGAGGTTCGTAGAAATGTTTCACCGCCATCATGCGCCATGAGATTAGTCAACAGGTGCTACTCATCTCTGTGTGGGCCGGGCAGAGGCACCTCCTTGATGCTGAAGGCATAAGAGTTCTCTAGGAGGGACTGTTGTTGAATGTTTGTTTCAAGGAGATGCCCCAGATATTTTTCTGGTGATGTTTGCATGCATTCTCCACCAGTGTAGCGCGGTTCACCAAGGTGGAGAGAAACACTAAGACCATGTTCCACAAACATCCAGTGTTCTTTATGGACAGGTGCTTAATAAAAAGTGTTTCTTTAATGAAAGCAGTACTCAGGAGCGCTATATGAACCTTTAGTGGTGTAGCAGTGGCACCATGGGCTGGGGCACAGGTTCTACGTTTTCACTCTCAAGACTTTCTGTCCAATCAGGGGGTGAGGTCAGCTGACCACGTTTAAAGAGAATCCAGGAGTCAGGAGGTTGCCATTAAGATTTCTCACCATTGGGACAGTATCAAAGGACTGTGTTTTGTCATCGTCGTGCATGTGGATTGACTCATAAAACTGGTGAGGTTGGTACAATACTCCCACTCCACCACATGCACACACTCACACCGTATACAGGACTTGGGACTATACACATAAACACCAAAATATTTTGTAGATATAATATCTACACAATATTTTGTTATTATATTATTATATAATGTATAATAATAGTCATATTTTGTGCGCTGCAGTGTCTGTTTTGAATAATACACATTTGGGTTTGGTATCATAAGTGTTGTTTTTTTGACCTACCAGAAGTGCACGAAACCGGAAACATGTGCGAACAGCTTGATCACTCGTATGCCAAAACTGCTTTGCATGGTGAAGCAAAATCCAGTCAATAAATATGGTTTATAAGTCACAAATTTGAAGTCAGGGCATATGAATGCCGAGGGTCCACTGTATAGGACAGGCCCATGTAATTATCTACTGAAGCTATTTCAAATCCTTCACTGGGATATGTATAAACTATTAATTTCAATATTTATTGATTATTAGTTCTAAGACGCATACCTTAATAAAACAAATGACCTGATGTTAGCTAGCATGAAAGTTCTGTTACTGGTAGGCGAAATAATTTTACAGTGACATTTAAAAGGGAATGATATTTAGGAACAAATATATGTGAAATGATTGCATCCCATATTAATGCATCACATATTAATGCAATAAGGGACACAGTTTTTAATTTTTCAGCACTAAATCCCTTCAATTGTTATAGTCTAACTGGTGTTTGTACTTTACAATATTTGTTTGATAATGTGCAATATATATTTTTTCTTTTTTTCCTTTGAAGTAATTAGATGTGATTCAGTTGGAGCAAGAAGTTGGTCATCTCTGGTCTCCGTGCTCAGCTCAGAAACCTCTAGCCTTAGAGAATTACACCTGACTGTGAAAACACTGGCTCTATCCTGGGATAACCTAGGAGACTCAGGAGTAAAGAGTCTCTCTGCTGTACTGGAGAATCCACACTGTAAAGTAAGGACACTGTGGTAAGCTCATCCCTATCAGAGTTACTGAAAAAAAATTGTCATAAAATTCTTTTTCTTTAAGCAAAGTGCTGGCAACAGTGGCGTCTTTGATATAGCAGGGGGAAGAAAGCCCTAATTCAGTATGTACTGTAATATGCCTTTTAAAACAATTAATGAATTATGAGCAACAATAGGGAGTGGAGCATTTTTTTTTTTTCATTTTATTTTAGCTTTGTTTAGTACAACTACAAAAATAATTCTATATTTTTTTTTTCCCCATTAAAACGAGCTGAAGTGTCTCAGAAACATTGGTTACCAGAGCCATCGTCACGAACTGGTATGACAGGCAGTTCGGGTGGATGTTATTTGCCGTGGGCATAAAAGGCAAGCATAAGTGCCGAGGGGTTTGTTTTTTCAACAAAAAAGTCTTTAATTAACAACCAAAACACAAACAAAACATAGGGCTCTGGACATACAGATACACATATCCCGTCTCTTTATACACATATTGGCTTCTTTAAACATTGACAGATATACAGAATATTGTTCTCTTAACAAATACAGACTTCTCTAGACATTAACAGACCCATTAAGCCTTTCAGACCATGTAAGCCTTTCAGCCCCTGTAGGACTGACACGAGAGCTTAGGACTGACACGAAACTGGACGAGACAGGAATACTAGAGACTGGACGGGACAGGAATACTAGAGACTGGACGGGACAGGAATACTAGAGACTGGACGGGACAGGAATACTAGAGACTGGACGGGACAGGAATACCAGAGACTGGATGAGACAGCGCTAAAGACAAGAAGGGGAGCATACAGGAAGCCAGGGACTCGGGACGCCAGGGGAGCACACTGGAGGCTAACGGACCATACTAGAGGCTAGACGGGACAGGAATACTAGAGGCCGGGACAGGAACACTAGAGGCGAGAAGGGGAGCACACTGGAGGCTATGGGAGCACGCTGGAGGCTGTGGGAACACACTGGAGGCTATGGGAACACACCTAAAGCTAAGGGTACACACCGGAGGCTAACGGAACACACAGGAGGCTAACAGAACACACTAGAGGCTAAGGGGAACACACAGAATACACAGTACAATACACACATAAATGAACTGACTAACCAAAAGACACACTTACACATCACACAACTCACAGAACACATCAGAGCCCAAATAACCAAACATAAGTGAAAATAAAACATAATCAAAACAAAACAGAACCAAACCAAAATATGCCCACTGACAGTATTAATGCTCGACACAGTTTCCCAGAACAATCAGCTATTTATAACACTAAGAATGAGCTACCTTGGTTCAGATGAGCACCCGCATCACCTGACCGATGTGCCTTCTGGGAAACGATTAACGATTATCTGAGTCGATTAACAAAAACTACAAAGCATAAACAAACATGTGCACACATTTACCTCTAGTGGTAGTCCCTTACAGGCATATAGTGATGGAATCAGTTAGGGAGTGTTTAAAAGGTTCATGAACCTGACTAACTCTGGGTGAGAGTTTACAAAATCATCTCATTTACATGATATCAGGATACAGTATGCAGTTTTTGAATGATGATTTGATTTAAGTGAAAAAAAGCTGTCCAAATCTACAAAGTAATTGCCCCCACCCATGCAAAATCATGAAGGAACTGTAATTAACCACATTTTGTGGAAAGCTGAGTTAAATTTCACTTTCCACACCCAGGCCTGATTACTGCCAGACCTGTTGAATCAAGAAATCACTTAAATAGAACCTGTATGACAAAGTGAAGCACATTCACAAAGCAACACACCATGCCAGATCTAAAGAAATTCAAGCACAGATTAGAAATTGACATGTATCAGCCTGGAATGGGTTACAAAGCCATTTTTAAGGGTTTCAAACTCTGGTGAATAATTGTAAGAGCAATTATCTACAAATAGAGAAAACTTGAAACAGTCCACCCATGTTGCTATTTTTGCTAGTTGGTTTGGGTCAGGATGGTTCACCACAGGTGCTTAGGTGAAGGCAATTTTTTTTTTAGCTATTGGAAAGCTTGCCCTACAAGTAGGCTCAAGGCTCTACCAATATCCCTAGTTAAATCCAGTGTTAAATAAAAGTGAGCTGTACCTAACCAGCTAAGCAGTTTACCACTATTATGTATTAGGTATTGCTTCAAATTTAGACAAGTAAAAGTTTTTTGATAGTCACCACAGAATCAGACTGACCCTTCGTGACCTCTGTGTGGGGTGAATTCTGGGTGGGCTTTCCTGGTGGGCCAGGAAAAGGAATGTTCATATGCCCGGATTTGGAGGGAGGCAGGGAAGGATGGGGATGTAAGTGAGGGAATTGGGAAGACGTTACTCCTACTTCTGGCAGATGGTCCTCAGCCAATCGTGCTTGATTAAACTGTTTCATCAGCACTGGCTAGCCTTTCAGCGACCACCTGCTTTTGAGTTTCACTTTCAATCCTATACCCACATTTTTTTTTTACCCAGTCACACCCACTGTTCAATTTCTGCTTTCACCAGAGAACAGTGGTGATTATACTTTGTGAGAGGGACACATCATCTTCACAAGTTGACCAGGATAAAATTCTGTTGTTAAAGAGTATGTCATTGGGTCTTTCTACAGATTTGCGCAAGTGTGATATCTCAGAGGAAGGCTGTGCTGCTCTGACTTCAGCTCTGAGATCAAACCCCTCACACCTGAGAGAACTGAATCTGACAGGGAATAACATAGGAGACTCAGAAATGAACCTGCTTTCTTCTCTTAAGGATGATGAACATTATAAACTACAGACCCTGAGGTGAGTAACAATCTCTTTTAGTATATAGTTCTAAGAAAATAAAATCTCTACCTCCACACCGTGTCTTCTGTCATTCCTGTAAAATTCACCTCAGCTTGTTCTTAAAGTCTGCACTTAAATATAAATGTAGAACAAGAGCTAAATGACTCAGTAGTGTTGATTATTTAAAAAGCTCCAAAGCCTGTGATTGGATAAGAGCAGTGATGTGATGAGTAAACATCTGCTCATGTTCCTGTTATAACACAGATGTTGCTAAGAATGAAGAAATGTTGAATTAATTATAAACAGGAGATGATGATTACAGTACATGCTGTTGATCATGAAGTACCACAGTCCTGTTTATGGGTATTTTTTTCTTTTATATTCAGGGTGTAATTAACATCATTCTTTGATGAAGACTCCAGAGTTCCTGCATACAATGAAGAACAGACAGTGTATAACAAACTCTGATATATTATTATAGTTGATGTTTTAACCAATCGATGTGTTTGTTACTGTAATTTTAAGCCAGTCAGACAATTGCATACTCAGATTATGGATAGCCACCACTAAAGAAGAATTTTAAATGATTTAGGCTTCGACACGTTGAATGTTTAAGCCTTTTCATGGTTTAAGGTAAGTACTGTATCACTACTTACAGCACTGCAAAATTAAGAGATTAATGTTGCATAGAATAACTTGGACTTTAATTTTGGCAAATAGTAAAAGTTAAATCAAATATAAAATTTTTATTCATATGAATGACCATAAAGTATGTATTCATGTTGTACTTTAAATTTCATGTATTATCTTTTGATCAAAAATATTACTGCTGCTCCAATTATTAATATTTCAACTTGCAAGTGCACCTACATACTGTATATACACCTACTATACATACAGTCACTTTAGTTCCCATCTGTATATACAAGCGTCATGTACATGTACATAGAAACATTGACATTCTTATTATGTTAAACCAATTTCATATTTCATTAAAGCACCTTAAATTGCAAACAGTGTGTGTATGTGTGTATATATATATATATATATATATATATATATATATATATATATATATATATATATATATTATAAATAATAATAATAATTTTTAGTGGCTAATGAAATATTTCACTTAACACAACTTAACTGTTATCTAGTATAGTTTTGATGAGCTACAGTATATTTTGTCTTCTTATGTAATGAGTACTTTTTGACATTCTGATTTATTTTATTTAATTCCCACTTAAACATTATCGCTATTTTGCTGGTTACATAACTAAAATAATTTCATATTTTAGTACTTGAAAAATGGCATGAATAAATACTTTTTTGAGTGAATACAATGTTTTCATGTGTAACATGTATAAATTTAGTTTCAAGATATTTTGCACGTTTATTATTATTATCATTAATAATAATAATAATAATAATCATCATCATCATCATATTATTATTATTATTATATTTGTTGTTGTTGTTGTTATTGTTAACCCCTTTCCACATACACACAACTATTGTGAGGGGAAGTAAATAACTCTCATTATTTTTTCACAGATAAAAAAAATAAATAAATCACTTCTTTACATGGGTGAAATTATTGCCTGCATCAAGTATCGAAATCACTTAAGGAGATTTGAAATTACTTTTATTGGGTTAGAAGCTATCCATCACATTGTTAAAACCTGTAAGGACTGTAATGAACCTTTATCATTGTGGCAGAAATGTGGTCAGAAAAAAACAAAAACATAAAAAAAAAAAAAAAAACATTAATTTCTATTAAAAATGCATGATGGTAAAAAACAAAAAAAATCAGCAAAGCATAATTGGATGTTTTTATCTGTGCTTGGATCCTTATTACTCTTAAAAAGAAGAAGAAAAGAAGCAGTGGTAGATTAAACGGTTAAGGCTCTACTGAACGGGGGTTGGCGGTTCAAACCCCAGCACTGCCCCTGAGCAAGGTCTCTCGCCCTACCTGCTCCAGGGATGCATAAATTGTCTGACCCTTCACTCTGACTCCAGCTTCCTAACTGGGATATTCAGCAAAATCTTTTTTATTGTGCTGTAAGGTACAGGTGACAAATAATTGAGCAATTTTAGGAAGAATACACAAGCTAACTTATTTAGTGATGTCTTTCATCCAGCACTGTTTGAGTGTATAGTTTGTGAGTGCGTGTGTGTACGCTTTATTTTAGCTGAGGTGATAATTTCGCTTCCCCCCCCCCATTTGGCTTCAGCGTGTACCGTATACTATAGTCCCAGCAGCTGTTCCTGTGGTTATCCCTCCTGTTCACGACAACCTACTGTAGCTTAACCTTGATGAGTCTGTAGTAAAACTGAACTCTGTTATGTCAAACTCTACACTGTACATTTACAGTATATTACACACTAAAAAATGCTGGGTTATTTTCACTACCCAAACGCTGGGTTGTCTCTGTTGGGTAATTTTTCTGGGTTATTTACAGTGAATTGGACACTTTTTGTTGAACCCAGCTTGCTGGGTTGGAGTTGGATTAGCTAGTGACAGCTAACATCACAGACAAGACCGCCCCTCCCCCGAAGTTCACCGGTGTATTCAGAGGCTGTGTCAGCTTCTTTTCTTTTTTTTGGGGGGGGGCTGCTGATGAGGGTGCTTCCTCCTCACGCATTTAAGAGGAAATGTAAACGTTAAATATAAGGTCTGTATACACACTTTCACTCACCTATGATTGAATTTGTTAACTGTATGTAACATTTATTACTGTTACCATGTTAAAGTTACACTCAAACGTTCAGCCTGGTCTGTGCTATAGCACGCTAGTTTATCTGACAATGGCTGCTAGCTAGCCAAACCCAAGAACCCCACCTGTGTATGAAAGAAACTGCAAAAATGTCTGAGCTTTTTAGCTTTCTTTGTAGAATGCTTGCAGGGTGTATGAAGGTGGTGAAGTGAAACCATTAACTATAGTGCCAGCATGAAGCTAGCATTTAGCTAGGTTGCTAGCGTTAGCAACCACATCTAAAAAGCTGAGGTGTTACAAAACACTAATCTTCTTACAAATATGCATACTAGCCAACCCTCTCGAATTTTTCCATGAACTTTTACTTTCTTTCTTTCTAAGGTTGGAACCGACACCGTGGAATATCTGTCAGTCGAGTCCGTACACCTACATCCTGATGTGGGGGAGATAATGACCAGCACTGCTCTCAGGCATTAGTGCTTCTCAGTAATAGTATCGTAATGATGTCGCTCTTGAACGTGTTTTGTATTATCTGATCTTGTGCTTTTGAAAAATGTATATAAATATTTTTTTTTCTATGAAAGTTTTTTTTTTGTAATAGACCAGTATATCAAAGTAATTTAACTGTTTAAACTGTTTTACCCATAGACATGTAAAACATAAAAATAATAATAACCTATTTGTGAGGTGGAATTAAAACAGAATTATAGTTAAATATGACCTAGAATTTGGATTGAATATTTTACTCATCTTGCTGGGTTAAATAAATAACCCATTTTGCTGGGTTAAATTAACCCAGCATGTAGTTGGTCCAATATTTATCCGGCAGCTTATTTATTCAGCATTTTTTCGGGTGTACTAGCAGCACAGCTGAGTTTCTGGATATTTCTTATTCGTAAAGGCATATTGTATTGGGTTTGTTTTAGTCCAGAAATCAGGAGTTACATTTTTTCCTGTTGTTAGCAATAACTTTTATTGCTACATAAAAATGAGTCGTATAGTCTGTATATAATCATCACCATTACAGTTTAGTAGTAAAGTCCTCATTATTATGTAGAACATTCAGATTGTACAAAACTACAGTATAATCTATTAGGTTGTTGTGTAACTAAACAGATGCTCTCCGGCAGGACGTCTCCCTGTTAGTAGTAAAGTATTAAGTTATGATGTATGGCAAAAGCATGGAGCCAGTTCTCATAATTATTGAGTTCAAGTTGTTTATTTCACAACCTTTGTTTTTAACCTGTTTACGAAAAAAAAAAAAAAAAAAAAAAAAGCACACAGTTACTGTATGCAATCTCCATAGACAATCACGGGGAGGAGAAAACTAAGAGCTTTGTGATTTTACACACTCTACTGTCATATGAAACCGCTCGTTCTGTCCCAGGCGACTGTACAGTAAGTGGTGTTATTGTGAAATGTAAAATTCGAATCAAAATTATTGAACCCTCAGTTTTAGTTTTAACCAAGAGACTTTGTCTGAAGTCTTTGTTCTGAATAGTTTAGCTTTTTGAAATTAGTCAAATTAGTTTGTAAATTTGCGCAATAATTCCGCTTAACATATTTGATAAATTCCCCTTTAACATACATTTTTTTTATTCACACTGAAAGCAGTCATTCATACTGAAAGCAAGAGGGTTTCAGTAGCGATTATCATCATTTTATTATTATTATTTTTTTTTCATTTTTACACATTGCACAAATATGGACACTTCATGAACACTTTATGGACATTACTAATCTGTACGCACATTTGCCAATACCCCGGACATTCATGGACATTATACATTTGCTCATTCAAGCACACTTGCACTCACCTTGCACTTCCATTTTACTTTTGCTTTTCGCAGACTCTGGACATTGATGGACATTGTATATCTACACACTGATGCACATGTGCACACTCCCAGGACATTTCCACTTAAACTCTATTTCATCCAGTTCTGTAGAACAAAGTTTACAATCTAGCCGATTATAGGTCTCTATATGTTCTAAACTTTATAGATAAGGTTTTTCTATACTTATTCTTATTTTATTCCATAATTTATTTCTTCTTGTAAATTCTTCTCTCTTTTTTAATTTTAAGGTCACCGGCGGCCGTATAAGCATTTCACTGCGTATCGTACTGTGTATGACTGTGTACGTGACAAATACCATTTTTATTTGATTTTGAATTTGATTTGATTTGCCTTATTAAGATGAGCACATCACCAAGTCTAATGTAACTAAGTACAATGAGATACGATGATACGATGAGTTACCCATGGTGAGTTTATCCCCTCAGTAAGCCATGACTGCTGCCGTAACCTAATAGTCAAGTCATAGGGTCCCTAACTTAATCTTTGATAATAATTATGAAGTAACAAAAACAAAGTTAATGGATTTGGTGCTTGGCAGTTGTGGGCATCCTGGGCGATTTTTCACAGTCTTGTTTCACAGGCTGCTTCCAGTAGGGGGAGCCACCCAGTACTGTACGTAGATCTCCAGATTCACACATTTAATCTGGCTCAGGTTTTGCACTAGATGGCCTTTGACACAACTGTTCCCAATTTATTGGATCCTGAAATTGGCATCCTGAGTGCATTGGCTGGATTTCCTATTTGTTGTGTGGATGAGTTCAGTACGTGAGTTCCTCAACACCAACTGTGCCAACTTGGAACATGATCAATTTCATTATAGGTCATTCAATTAAATTTTTGAGTATGTGACTTTTTTCCCCTCTGCAATGTATTATCTACAATTCCATCAAGGTTCTCTGGTTCATCAGACACCTTAAACATTTCTCTCCATTGATGAAGTCAAAATTCCCCTGAGACCGTTCCTTCAATTCAGGACACATTTACAGAAAAACAAGTCTAATAGTAATGTCTAGAAAAAATGCTTGACAGATTATGACAACTAGTTCAACCATTTTTCAGGCAATGTAGAAAACAATTAACCAATGCTTTGTGGGAAGGATTATTCACCAGAGCAGTATAATCCATTTTGATTATCACGACATAAGCGACTGATAATGTAAGACACAGTAGACAGTTATGCATACTCATTAGCATGAATGTACAAAAGCATTTGAAATTTGTTCAAAAGAATGAGGAACTTTTTTTTTTTTTTTTAGGAATTTCATGTTTGGACTTAGAAATGAACCAAAGTGACTGAGATAAACTGTAAAAGACAGCTACTGCAACGCCAATCTTGACCACCAGGTGGTGGTAATAGATAACAGCAATTTTTTTATAGAACTCCCTCCCAGTTTCAAAATGGACAGCAGGGATTTTAATGTGTAACAATCTGGTTTATTTGATAGAAGTTGATGTTTGCCATGTGCAATTGAGATATACATGTCACCCTTAAAGCACTCAAATAAAACACCCTACACATAATACAGGAAACTGTACAATATAACCACACTGTATACAAAGAACAAAGCAAGATTCATTGGATTTGTGAATCAACATATCAACAGAGGTGGGGATTCATTCATTCATTCATTCAATCAGCCAGTTTCACTGTTCATACTCAAAAGGGCAGCACATCAGGGTTGATTTTAGAGACCATTTTGTCCCAGCCATTTTGTCTACCCATTATGAGAGAATAAAAGGCACACAGGAGGTGCTTGGAAAGTGAATGCCGAATTAGAGATAATACTTTAACCATTTCACACTGGCATATTCTGCCCACTCCCTCTCCCCAATGCAATGTACAGTAATAGTGAAAGAACACTAAAGACACCTACATTTTTAGCCTTTCTTCATTTATAACTACAGATTTTGACAACCAAAGAAGGCCAGTCTAATCTTGTCCATCCAAACTGCAATATTTATTTATTTCTTTTTATTTTGCTAGGATTCATAGCCTGGCACTATTATTATTATTATTATTATTATTATTATTATTATTATTATTATTATTATATTACTCTTTACATTGGTAAAAGGTTACACTGGAATTTTCTGAGTATTTTAGAGTATTATTTTGGGCATTGGTGGCTCAGAGATCTGGTTTCTTGCCTGCCATGCAGGAGGTGCAGGTTCATTTCCCACCCAATGCCCAAACCCAGCCACTTGATACAGTGCTGGTCACAAGCCAGACAAAATGGAGAGGAGCGTCGGGAAGGGCATCCAGTGTAAAAACCAATGCCAGGTTGTGTGCGGAACAAATGGACTAGGAATTTTGCAAATTAATAATTTGACTTTTCTATGTACTGTAGGTGGATCAAGAGGTTTTTTAAAAAGTATTGGTATTCAAAAAAGTGTCTAAGATTACATACGCTTTTGTTAAGTCAACACTGCATTGGTTAACATTATCACGCTGAGACCGTGCTGGTTATGTTCAAATGTGGATGCATACAAATAAAAAAATATGTAAAAAAAAAAACATCCAGATGTGCTTTATAGATAAAATACAGGACACTCTGCAATCATGTTAACTAAAATATGTGACAAATCTAACAGGCTTTTTATTTGAATATATCACTGTAACGTTTGGCTTCTTTACTACATGTACTGTATAGACAATTAGCCTGTTAAACAAGTGCTAATAATAATAATAATAATAATAATAATAATAATAATAATAATGAAAGTGCCTTCTTAGTACAAGAAATGAAATCTTACAAAAGAAAAATGATTATTCTTTTTAAAAAATGCTCTCCAATACAATCCCAATTTGAACCTATAATATATTTCGCATCCATGACATGTAAGTGCAAATACTAAATACATGAAGAAGAATGGCATTTTAAGCTGTAATATTACACTTTACTGGATCTAAGAGGCACTGGGCACAAAATGCAGCACCACTGTGATGAACTGGAGCACCGACTGACCTCCTCAAACTGCGTCAGTGTCTGACATCATTAATGCAGAGAGAACTGATGCTCACTGGATGATTGCCATTCAATTATCACAGATCCCCATAAACAAGTTAACATTTTTCATTGGTAAGTGCTTTTGCAAAACCCACCAAACACCATGATGAAACTGGCTCCCAGACCTGTTGACCATCACAGGGAAGCAGGAACAAAACTTACTCCTGCCGCAGCTCACCAATCACCAGCACCTCAGATTAGAGCCGTTGCGAAGGTTTATAAGCAGCAGACATACCTCAATATAAACTGTTCAAAGGACGTTATTGCACTTGGACATCTTCGTCATTGTTTGCCAATGTAGAAAGGATTAAAAATTAGGAAAGAGCATGGAATTAGAAGGTGAGTCGAAACTTTTGACTGGCAGGTTTGTAATTCTAGATGGGTTATGATGTAGTCATAGCATAGTGTAGTTACTTCTATCGCAGTATATAGTGCAGTTATATTGTTTTGTACTGCCATTATAGCATAGTATAGAGTATTGTTAGTACTGTGGTAGTGTCCTATTGTAATGTAGTATAGAGTATATTTATATCTATATATTTATAGTATATAGAGTATATATTATGGTGTAGTGTTATTATATTATACAGTATTGTAGTAGAAGGCAGTTTTATTGTAGTGTAGCATTTTATTGTAATGTAGTATAATGTAGCTACTGTATGTTATATTGCATTGTAGTGTAGGATTGTCTTTTGGTGTAGTATAGTGTAGTTATACTGTAGTGTCGTTTTGTTCTATTGTAGTATGATGTAGCTATATTATTAGTATATTATAGTGTAGTTATCTTATAATGTAGTGTGGTGTAGTGTAGTTATATTATACTTTTGTGCAGTGAAGTGTAGTGTAGTGGTTACAGTATATTGTAGTGTAGTGTAGTGTAGTTATATTATACTGTAGAGTAGTGCTGTATAATACAGTGTAATTATATTAGACTTTAGTGTAATGTAATCTAATCTTTATCATAGTGTAGTGTTGTAAAGTGTAGTATAGTTAGTTATATTATAGTGTAGTGTTCTACAGTATAGTGTAATTATATTATGTCTAGGTGTAGTGTAGTATATCATAGTGTAGTTATATTATAGTATACTGTTATATAGTATAGAGTAATTATATTATATTATATTATATCATAGTATAGTATAGCGTAGTGTACAGTAGTTATATTATACTGCAGTATAATGCTGTGGTGTAGGTTAAGGTTATATTATAGTGCAGCGTTTTATTGTAGTTTAGTATAGTGTAGTTATATTATAGTGTAGTGCTGTGTACAGTAGTATAGAATAATTATAATATACTTCAGTGTAGTGTAGTATAGTGCAGTTATATTATAGTATAGTATTGTATGGTATGGTGTAATTATAGTATTCTTTAGTGTAGTTTAGTATAGTTATATTATGGTGTAGTGCTGTATAGTATGGTGTAATTATATACTACTTATTGTATTATAGTTATATTGTAGTTATAGTTTAGTGTAGTTATATTATGTTGTAGTGTAGTGTATAAGTGTAGGGTAGTGTGTTGTTCTATTGTAGTATAATGTACCTATATTATACTTTAGTGTAATGCTGTAGTGTAAAGGTTATATTATAGTGCAGTGTTCTATTGTAGTTTAGTATAGTGTAGTTATATTATAGTGTAGTGCTGTATACAGTAGTATAGTGTAATTATATTAAAGTATAGTGTTGAATAGTATAGTGTAATTATATTATTCTTTAGTGTAGTGTAGTTTAGGGTAGTTATATTATAGTGTAGTGCTGTATAGTATGATTTTAGTATATAATACTTATTGTATCATAGTTATATTGTAGTTATAGTGTAGTGTAGTTATAGTATCTTGTAGTGTAGTGTATAAGTGTAGTGTTCTATTGTAGTGCTGTTCTAGTGTAGTGTAGTGTAATGTATCTATATTATACTGTAGTGTAATGCTGTAGTGTAGTGTAATGGTGATATTACAGTGTAGTGTGCTATTGTAGTGTAGTGTAGTATAGTGTAATGCTGTAGTGTAGCGTAATGGTGTAGTGTAGTGTAATGGTGATATTACAGTGTAGTGTGCTGTTGTAGTGTAGTGTAGTATAGTGTAATGCTGTAGTGTAGTGTAATGGTGTAGTGTAGTGTAATGGTGATATTACAGTGTAGTGTGCTGTTGTAGTGTAGTGTAGTGTAGTATAGTGTAATGCTGTAGTGTAGTGTAATGGTGTAGTGTAATGGTGTAGTGTAGTGTAATGGTGATATTACAGTGTAGTGTGCTGTTGTAGAGTAGTGTAGTATAGTGTAATGCTGTAGTGTAGTGTAATGGTGTAGTGTAGTGTAATGGTGATATTACAGTGCAGTGTGCTGTTGTAGTGTAGTGTAGTGTAGTGTAATGGTGTAGTGTAGTGTAATGGTGATATTACAGTGTAGTGTGCTGTTGTAGTGTAGTGTAGTGTAGTGTAATGTATCTATATTATACTGTAGTGTAATGGTGTAGTGTAGTGTAATGGTGATATTACAGTGTAGTGTGCTGTTGTAGTGTAGTGTAGTATAGTGTAATGCTGTAGTGTAGTGTAATGGTGTAGTGTAGTGTAATGGTGATATTACAGTGTAGTGTGCTGTTGTAGTGTAGTGTAGTATAGTGTAATGCTGTAGTGTAGTGTAATGGTGTAGTGTAGTGTAATGGTGATATTACAGTGTAGTGTGCTGTTGTAGTGTAGTGTAGTATAGTGTAATGCTGTAGTGTAGTGTAATGGTGTAGTGTAGTGTAATGGTGATATTACAGTGTAGTGTGCTGTTGCAGTGTAGTGTAGTGTAGTGTAGTGTAATGTATCTATATTATACTGTAGTGGAATGCTGTAGTGTGGTGTAATGGTGATATTACAGTGTAGTTTGCTGTTGTAGTGTAGTGTAGTATAGTGTAATGCTGTAGTGTAGTGTAATGGTGTAGTGTAGTGTAATGGTGATATTACAGTGTAGTGTGCTGTTGTGGTGTAGTGTAGTATAGTGTAATGCTGTAGTGTAGTGTAATGGTGTAGTGTAGTGTAATGGTGATATTACAGTGTAGTGTGCTGTTGTAGTGTAGTGTAGTATAGTGTAATGCTGTAGTGTAGTGTAATGGTGTAGTATAGTGTAATGCTGTAGTGTAGTGTAATGGTGTAGTGTAGTGTAATGGTGATATTACAGTGTAGTGTGCTGTTGTGGTGTAGTGTAGTATAGTGTAATGCTGTAGTGTAGTGTAATGGTGTAGTGTAGTGTAATGGTGATATTACAGTGTAGTGTGCTGTTGTAGTGTAGTGTAGTATAGTGTAATGCTGTAGTGTAGTGTAATGGTGTAGTGTAGTGTAATGGTGATATTACAGTGTAGTGTGCTGTTGTAGTGTAGTGTAGTATAGTGTAATGCTGTAGTGTAGTGTAATGGTGTAGTGTAGTGTAATGGTGATATTACAGTGTAGTGTGCTGTTGTAGTGTAGTGTAGTATAGTGTAATGCTGTAGTGTAGTGTAATGGTGTAGTGTAGTGTAATGGTGATATTACAGTGTAGTGTGCTGTTGTAGTGTAGTGTAGTATAGTGTAATGCTGTAGTGTAGTGTAATGGTGTAGTGTAGTGTAATGGTGATATTACAGTGTAGTGTGCTGTTGTAGTGTAGTGTAGTATAGTGTAATGCTGTAGTGTAGTGTAATGGTGTAGTGTAGTGTAATGGTGATATTACAGTGTAGTGTGCTGTTGTAGTGTAGTGTAGTATAGTGTAATGCTGTAGTGTAGTGTAATGGTGTAGTGTAGTGTAATGGTGATATTACAGTGCAGTGTGCTGTTGCAGTGTAGTGTAGTGTAGTGTAATGTATCTATATTATACTGTAGTGGAATGCTGTAGTGTGGTGTAATGGTGATATTACAGTGTAGTTTGCTGTTGTAGTGTAGTGTAGTATAGTGTAATGCTGTAGTGTAGTGTAATGGTGTAGTGTAGTGTAATGGTGATATTACAGTGTAGTGTGCTGTTGTAGTGTAGTGTAGTATAGTGTAATGCTGTAGTGTAGTGTAATGGTGTAGTGTAGTGTAATGGTGATATTACAGTGTAGTGTGCTGTTGTAGTGTAGTGTAGTATAGTGTAATGCTGTAGTGTAGTGTAATGGTGTAGTGTAGTGTAATGGTGATATTACAGTGTAGTGTGCTGTTGTAGTGTAGTGTAGTATAGTGTAATGCTGTAGTGTAGTGTAATGGTGTAGTGTAGTGTAATGGTGATATTACAGTGTAGTGTGCTGTTGTAGTGTAGTGTAGTATAGTGTAATGCTGTAGTGTAGTGTAATGGTGTAGTGTAGTGTAATGGTGATATTACAGTGTAGTGTGCTGTTGTAGTGTAGTGTAGTATAGTGTAATGCTGTAGTGTAGTGTAATGGTGTAGTGTAGTGTAATGGTGATATTACAGTGTAGTGTGCTGTTGTAGTGTAGTGTAGTATAGTGTAATGCTGTAGTGTAGTGTAATGGTGTAGTGTAGTGTAATGGTGATATTACAGTGCAGTGTGCTGTTGCAGTGTAGTGTAGTATAGTGTAATGCTGTAGTGTAGTGTAATGGTGTAGTGTAGTGTAATGGTGATATTACAGTGTAGTGTGCTGTTGCAGTGTAGTGTAGTGTAGTGTAGTGTAATGTATCTATATTATACTGTAGTGGAATGCTGTAGTGTGGTGTAATGGTGATATTACAGTGTAGTGTGCTGTTGCAGTGTAGTGCTGTATGATGTAGCTACATGTGAGTGTATCTGTAGTGTTATATTTTAGTACAGCACACTGAGGTAACTGTTGACACGCGCCATTCATAACGCTGAAGAGCAGCGCGAGGGAGCGGGTGGGCGTGGTTGCCTGGCAGCGGCGCTGACGCGGGGGCGTGGCCTGCTGCCTGTGGCGGTGCTATGGCGGGTCGGGGTTAGTTAACCGCACCGCGGAAGTGTGGAGCTGCGGTGGTGTTAGCGGCGGGGTTCACCATTGTGTGTGTACACACTCGGACTGCTGGGAGAGAGAGAGAGAGATAGAGAGACACGCTGTTTTTATCGGTGCAGATTAAACGGCAGGAATCGCTGTGAACTCACCGGGTTTTTTCCCCCATGAGCTGAAAGGATTGAGGTGGGCGCGCCCGAGAGAGAGAGAGAGAGACAGAGACAGAGAGGAGGGATGCGAGCTTAGGCTACTTGTCGCTCTTCTCCTCCGTGGATGTTCATTGTGTGTGTGTGTGGTTTTTTTTTAAAAGATGCATTTGATGTGATGCTGCATTCTGCATCTGTTTAGATGAAACCTGTTTTTTTTTTTTTTTTTTTTTTTTTGATGAAGAAAAGCATCTTATATTCCAAAGAAACAAACAAAAAAATAATACAATGCTGAGCGGACCGAGCAGTGCATCTGGACAATCTTGTCACCTGTTGATTTAAAAGCCATCAGCACCAGAAAGTGACACTGACGATGCAGGTTTGTTTTATAAAATCTCTATTTTTCCTTGCATCCCTCGTGGCTCTGGCACACGGGGATGATGCGCACGCCACGGCGTCCGGCGCCGTGCGGTATCCCAGGAGACGAGCCACAGGTCCGGATCACCGGACCCCCATACAGGATCCCAAGGTGCCATTATTTCTGAGCAAGGGGAACGGTACACATTTCAGACGAGGATGCAACACTAAAAAGTCCGGGTGTTACTTTGTGTCTCACGGCCATGGCGACAGGGCGGTGCACGGTCCGTACAAGATATGGAGGAGGTTCAGTGAACACGAGAGGAACCACCGGCACAGAAGGGGCGCGAAGGAACACCACAAGAAACTGGCTTGGGAAACGAAGAAGGGAGCAGCCACGGGGAATAAGATGTCTGCAAACGCCCTCGCTTCGTCTCTAACATGGTGGGAACCCATGCCCAAGCCGCTGCCCCTCGCCTCCACAGATTTCCCTTTCGATATAACCAAGCACGTGGAGTTTCACACCTGGCGCATGGCCCCGGATAACCCGTGGGACGCCACACCTATGACCCCTCCGTACCCCGAGGATGAGGAGAACGAGTATTTCCCCAACCCTTTCTACCCGGTTACGAGCGAGACCTACACAGCCTACGCCATCACGTGTTTCTCGGTCCTCATTTTCGTCATAGGGATCGTCGGAAATGTTGCGGTCATGTGCATTGTGTGCCATAACTATTACATGAGGAGCATCTCCAACGCCCTCCTGGCCAACCTGGCTGTTTGGGATCTGGCCGTGTTGTTGATCTGTATGCCCCTTGTGGTGTTCTACGAGCTGACTAAAACCTATCTACTCGGCCACTTCACCTGTAAAGTTATCCCTTATATTGAGGTAATTGAGCATGACAAGCCGTAATACGGTGATTCATCCCCTCGTTTGTTTAAACGCTTATTCATCATGTTGAAAAGTAATAGAACTGTGAATGTGCAATGCAAAATGAGAGCATCCAGGTCTGAGCTTGAGAACCACTGATCTAGATCACAGTATTTAAAAAACTATACTCTTGCAGCAACCCTAAACAAATAGAATATCCTTTTATGTGTATTTGTTTAGTACAATTATCAGATATTAAACTACAGCACCACGTTTAAAAAGAAACACTGCAGTATTCACAGACGAGAAAGAGCATCTACTGTACAGCATGTCTAGCGTCTGGTCTTATCCTCATATCCTCATGCAGACACACACCCAGAAAATCTGGGTTGCGTGGATCTTTTATGACCTTGACATACAATACAGTTAGACCTTCTAGTTCGAACAGAGGGTCAGTTTTAACTAATTATCTTCTATTCCTCATTGTGAAACATATTCATGGCCACGTTTTGTGCAAACTTGAAACAGGTTTTCTTCCTTCAACTCTGCCCTGCTTTCCTGATACCTGTTACCCAGTTTCCTTCCTAAGCTGTGAGTCCTAGACATGCCTTTTGGCACACCCATATGACTTTTGTTCCCTCTTCATGCCACTCTCGCATAAAGCCAGCATTTTTCCTCCAGACAGCTTCTGTTCGTTAAGAGGTCCTCTTGGTTACTCTCTGACTACCATCGACTTTCCCCGGTTTCTAAGTTTTAGTGTTGCATTTTAATTAGGCATGTTCTTTAACAAACTCTGGGCCTTCCAGGAACATGTGTAATTATGCTGACATCACATGAGGCTTAATTACGCACAGGTGCCTCCGTTCAAGTAATTATGTCACGTCTGATCTGATGGCAGCTTGTCACTAATGGAGGGGTTTGACAGAAATGAGAAGGAATACTCATAGAGTCACAACTCTTTTTCTTCTTTTTAATGTAAACTGGTTTATATACACTAAATACAAGAACGCTGATCATTTGGTTAATGTATCAGAACTGAGGCTGTTCCATGCTGTGATGATTTCCTCAATCAATGCGGCGATTGTTCTGGGAAAAAAGTCGAGTGGTCTGGTTCTGGTCCATTTTTTATTGTAAGTACGTTTTGGAGCCCTCGTGTGTGACGTCAGAAAAATGTTACTATAACATCATATGTTAGTGGTTAGCTCTATGGCCTTGCACCTCCAGGGTGCAGGTTCGATTCCCATCTCAGGTCTGTGTCCATGGAGGTTGTATGTTCTGTCTGTGCTTGCTGGGTTTCCTCCAGATACTCCAGTTTCCTCCCACAGTCCAAAGACATTGGACACATTGGGGTTGAATGAGCATACATAGCATTTATACAGTGCGGATATTTTGAGATACAGTACTACCAAGCTGAGGAAAGATTTAGCCCAGTGCTTTGGGTAAGAAGGGCAATTGTAAGAGAACTGTTCAAAAATCCAGCTATAGAATTGAAGTAGTTGTTGTGGCGTAATCAGACCTACTGTACGTTGATCTATTTCGTGTTTAAAAAAAAAAAATTATTAGGCTAATCGGCATTCCCAAATTGCCCATAGTGTGCGAATGAGCGTGTGAGTGTGTGTATGTAAGTGTGCCCTGCAACAGATTGGCACCCCGTCCAGGGTGTACGCCACCTCGTGCCCTAAGTCTTCTGGGATAGGCTCTAGGCCCCCTGCAGTTTTACCCAGAGTGATAAAATGATTATTAAACATATACACTGTGCATCTAAAATAATGTAATATTGTGAAAAACGACTATTCTAGCTAGATTTGTTGCATGTACAGTGAAATATTTTAAGCCTTTTTTTTGTTTTAATTTTGTTGATAATAACTTGTATCTCATAAAAAATACAGAAATGTCCAGGATCGGGGCCTCCGAGTGGCGCAGTGGTTCAAGCGCTCGCCCTATCATCCGGAGATCGCTAGTTCGAATCCCGGGTGGTGCTGTATCCTCTCGCAGCCGGAGGTCTAGAGAGAGCTGATTGGCCGAGCTCTCTCAGAGGGGAGGGATGAGAGGTACTTAGTGCTCCCACATTAATCACGGCTCTACAGCCAGTCAGGGGCGTCTGTGAGCTCGCGCAACGGAGGGAGCGGATAGCGCTGTCCTCCGAGTGTGTTACGCCGCCCCCAACGGTGCGCGAGCGAGCAGTTCGAAAAGATGCGGTCGGCTGGCGTCACGTGGTTCGGAGGAAACACGTGATAGTCTTCGGCCCTCCCGGCTGAGTGGTAGTAGTAGCCTTAATGTGGGAGCCCCCTAGTGACGGGGAGGAATTGGACACGACTAAATTAGGGAGAAAATCGGGGAAAAATCAAAAAAAAAAATAAATAAATAAAAAAATAAAATTGTCCAGGATCGTTTGTTTGTTTATGCACTTAATACTTGGTTGAGAATCCTTAGGCACAAATGAATACCTCAAACTGACATGGCAAGGAGACGACCTGCACGTGGCACTGCTGAGGCGTTATTAAAGACCAGGTTGCTTTGAAGGCAGCCTTCAGCTCATCTGTATTGGAGGATCGAGTGTTTCTGACCTTCCTCTTGTCCAGTGATTCTCTATAGGGTTCAGGTCAGGAGAGGTGTTGACCAGTCAAGCACAGTAATATCATGGTCAACGCTGAATACCAGAATGGGGGAGCGGGTGGGCGTGGTTGCCTGGCAATGGCAGTGACGCAATAGGGGTGGTCTGCTGCCTGCCAGTCAGGGGTAGTTTTGGCACTGTGGGCAAGTGCTGAGTCCTGCAGGCAATGGAAATCAACATCTCCATAAAGCTTGTTAACAGATGGAAGCATGAAGTGCGCTAAAATCTCCTGGCAGTTGGCTGTGTTGACTTTAGACTTGATATGATATAATAACATGATGATACTGTATGTCTCCACAAATTATCACTGACAGTGGAAACGTCCCACCGGACTTCTCGACTCTTATCATTCTGTTCCTCTCCACTCTTCCTCCAGACTCATTCATTTCCAAATGAAATGCAAAATTTACTTTAATCTCAAAAAGGACTTTGTACCATGAGCAGTGGTCCAGTCATTTTTATCCTTAAACCAGGTAAGATGCTTCTGATGTTGTGTCTGGTTCAGGAGTGGCTTAATACTAGGAATGAAACAGATGTAGCTTATTTTCTATAGATGTTGGTGAGTGGTGGCTTCAGCCTCAGTCCAGTCCTTGTGAAGCTCTCCCAAGGTCTTGGATTTGCAGATTTTCTTACCACACTTTTCCCTTCCAGTCAACTTTGCATGACTCAGAACAGCAAGTTCGTTCAGTGATGGCACTCAGTGATGACATTCCTTGCGGAGGTTGTTGATGATCAGTCAGCAGTCTTCCCATGATTAGGGTTGAATGTGCTAAACTAGAATGAGCATACATGACATTTATACTGTTTGAATAGTACTTTATTCAAACTCAATATTTTTATATACAGTACTATCAAGCTGAGGAATGATTTAGCCCAGTGCTTGGTTACAGAGGGCAATTGTAAGAGAACTGTTCAAAAATCCAGCTATAGAATTAAAGTAGTGTGCCATAATCAGGCCTAAGTTGATCTATTTCGTCTAAACATGATGTTTGGCATGTTCCAAATACATCCCAACCCAAGGTAGGTAACAGCAAGAAAATTATATACAAGAACACCAGTCCACCCTGGCAGGCGTGTGCATTTAGGTAAAAATATATGTTCTAACAAAACAATGTGCTAAAGCACAGCAAAAACTGCAGAGGAAAACACACTTGAAAATGAAAGGGTTGTGTTTTGGAATGGCTGAGTCAAACCCCAAGCTTAAAGTCAATTAAAATCTGAGGCATGACCTAAAATCTGAGGCATGTCCATCTTATTATAGGGACAGTGGTGGCTCAGAGGGCTAAGGCACTGAGTTGCTGATCAGCGGTTCGATTCCCAGCTCAGCCAGGTTGCCACTGTTAGGGTTAAGGGCCTTGCTCAAGGGCCCATCTGCTCCAGGGGCGCTGTATCATGGCTGACCCTGCGCTCTGACCCCAGTTACACCCCCAGTTATGTGAAGAAGGAACTTCACTGTAATGTATGTGAGAAATAAGGCTTTACTAAAGTTTACTTTAGAGAAGATTTGGTTTGATTGGATTGTGAATCAATCCAATCAATCCAGTCCAATCAAATCAGAATGTGAATAGATCATAGAGACAAATCCAGGACATTTCAAGTCTTTAATTGCTGATTAATAACATCTAAATACTTTATTCCTGCTCTGATTTCCAAACTTAAGGCCTTTATTAGGCATTTATTCAGAGGAAAAAGAAAAATGATCATTGGCCATTGACTATTTTCCAAGGCACTGTAAGTGGGTTTGTATGTGAACGCAATTTTAAAAGTAAAAGTCACAGTTAAACTCTAAGTGAAAAATTTCAGTCTTGATATTTGCGTATCACCATATTGCCGAGCTCGACACTCACGTCTGCACAAAATAAATCTTCCCTAATGAAGACAGCTTGAGCTGTTCTAAGCATTTTTCCTCAGATGTGCATCTTGTACGGTGAAATCCAGTTTCTGCCAGGAAAAACAATTTGGTTCCAACTGAGAGTAAGACTTGAAATCACATGTATTAGTTTGCATTATGAGAAATCCCACCGCCGCTAAGGCACATGAGACGCTTTGTCAGTAAACTCTGCCTATTTGTCAGCTAACGCTCAGACGTGGAACGGCCCACTGCCTCATTTCATTCAGCTCATGAAAGCTTGCAGAAAAATAATGCTGAAACTGCCCAATGGCGTACTGTATAAGCATCCATAAATATTTAAACATTGACAACGTCTGTTTGTTTAACCACAGTATATTGGAGTGAAAATTAGATCATGTCAATTTGTTCGAAATGTAGGCTTGAACTTTTTGGGAATTTACATACAGATTGGGTGAATGATGTAGGACTTGTCGCACTATGTGCTGTTAGACTTATTGACGGGCCAGCAATAATGGGACAAACTGACATAATGACAGAATAAATTGCTGTTTTAAATTCTTGGCTGCAGTAAATGACTGTCTGAAGTCTGTAAGGCATAGACACGAACTGGGTTTCTTCCATCGTGATGCTGCGCCAGGCCTTTACTGCAGATCCTGTTTCACTGTTCTCCCCAGCAAGTCAAATGCAGCTCAACTGGATGCGGGTCAGGTGACTGACTTGGCCACTGGAGAACAAACAGTGTTGCCAGATTTTGTCACTAAACCTTTTAGACTTTTTCATGATATTGATTAAAAAGCAAACCAACAAAAAATCAAGCGTCTTTTTGAGCAGATGTTAATCCTGTTAGTGTTGAACAAAAACCACCAGTGTTTCCTAAAACAAATCAGTAAACACCCCTATTTCCCAGCAACCAATCACTGATCACCACGGTTCCCCAACAATAAGTAACCATTGTTCTCGGTTACCCCACTTCTCGTTGCTTTCTTGGAGAACAAATAATTGTAAAAAATCATTTAAATTAATTTTGACACATGACATCATCCAGTGACTTCTAGTGACATTTTGAAGCTTTATAGTTACATTTACAGTTGAAAATTTTTTAAAATTCCACTGAACTCTTCTAAAAGTAGATTATTTATTAACTGCTTATTTATTGAGGAACAATGATCCAATACATCTGTCTGTAGCACAAGTGTGTGAACCATGCGGCTTACCAGTTATTTCAAAGGTGAAATCTGAGCCAGTGTTTTCATTCAGTGGGGATGAAATTCAAGCTACTGCCCTGTTTTAGCTAAAGAACAAGACTCTGTGAAAGTCTGATCTTCACAGCATGTGTTTGTGTGTTTCATGGCTTGAACAAAGAATGTTTTGTGGACAAAAGAAAAGAAGGGAAAACTCAGCATTCCATCATAAGAACCTTACACCGTCTGTGAACCATGGTGGTGGTTTCATATTTTCATAGTGTGGGTCTGTTTTGCAGCATCTGGGCCAGGACGGCTTGCTGTCATTGATGGAACTATGAGTTCTAAACTATACCAACAAATTTCTAATGAAAATATCCAGACATCTGTGTGTGCACTGAATCTCAGGAGAAGATCTGTCATGCAGCAAGACAACCCCCTATACACAAGATATTCCACCAAAGAACGAGTAAGGACGAATGGGAAGAATAAAGCTAATGGTTTGAATGGTATCCAAGTCAAAGTCCTAACCCGAGCAAGTGAGCAGCTCATGTTAAGAAGCGCACCAGTGTCCAAGAGTTGAAGCTGTTTTGTACTGAGGACTGGGCTAAAAATGCCGGCTCCAAGCCTGATCAAGAGTCACTGTTCACATTTAGGGAGACAGGGTCACCATGGCGGCCAATGGTGACCATTGTATTTATTCCCATTTGTGCAACCGTGGTACTGTAGGACCTCATGTCCAACATTCACCCCCATTGACACATGACTGGCAATTTGTGAACGCCAGTTAGCCTCATCTGTATGTCTTTGGAGTGTTGGAGGAAACCGGAGTACATGGAGGAAACCTTCCCAGCATGGGGGAGTAAGTGCAAACTCTATGCACACAGACCCTGACGTGGGAATCAAACCCAGACCCTGGAAGTACACAGCTACAGTGCTAACCACTAATCCACTATTTGTTTAATTAGATTCTCTGGATCTACTTTTAGGACTCATATGAACATTTCATGATGTTTTACATGACATTTCTGAAAAAAATTATGTATAGAGGTTTCAAGCACCACTGTATGTTTTTTTTTTTTTTTACTTGCCGCCATAAATTAAGTCTATTAATCTGTATAATGTCATCAGCTCACAGTTCAAACAACATAATGATTATTATAGTAAACACAATTATTGATTTTAATGAATAGACTAAATAAGGGATCCTGTTAAAAGCGAATAGCCCTAGTTTACGTCCCTGCTGAAGCTGACAGAAGTGCTGATGTGGGTCAGGCAGAATGTGTGTTTGACATTCTTGCTCTAGATGTGGCATCGTTCAAGGCCAGACACGTCTGCATTCCAAATAAGAAGCACAGATGATCCGTTCTAATAGCTGGCCAAAGTGACTTCAGGTCTGAAAAGGATCACTTGTTGTACAGTAGAAACGTTCATGTACATTATCCAGGTATTTTAACGAGAGCTCCAGAATATGGATATTTATATGCAAGATAACTAATGAGATCATTCACTTTTGTCCCTAAATCACTGATCCTTCCTCCACAAATGTATTCTTAAGGCAGTCATCATTTCTGATTTCCTCGGTGGGAGGTTAATGTCTAGCTGAGTATTAATGTAAACATGTTCAGAGTGGCGTCGCTGAATCTAATGATGTCACTTTGTCACATTTGCTGCTGTCTATGTTGTTGGATCTAAAGATTTATTCCGGCATCGTTCTGAGTGTGGGCTTCCACAGCGGAGCCCCTGTTTCAGGAAAATTTATGTGCTTCACATAAAACGCCATACCCATTATGGCTTTTGTTTGAAACCCATTCGCCATGCCTTCCTGTACTCCCTCGGTGTAACCCCATTCATCAGTAGAGAAGAGTTATTGCCACACACACCCACACCAAACTGCCCCATCCATCCCCCCAAGAACCCTGTGCGAGAGCGCAACTGAAGGCAGATTAATAACTGCTGCTGTCATCGGACTAAGAGCTCTTAATCAGGAGTTTAATGGACCATAATTAAAGCCGGTAGCACTGAGTGGCACGTCATCCGCTGCTAGGAAACCCGAACGGCCCAATGTCACACTGAGTGATTGACTGTGATTGAGATGCTTTCGCACCTGAGTCTGAATAACAGAGAGTCATAGTTTGGCTTTGAGACTAATTGCTTTGATTTGATTTTATACTTTATATATTCATCTGACTGCATCATTACACAAGCTAGAGCCGTGAATCCAGAATACACTGGAAATGTAATTAGATTTTTGAGCATTTGAGCATTAGTGATTCAGTATAACTAATGGTTACTGTAACTTGTGTTTTTAATTGTTTAGAATTCATATCTCGCATACAAAGCTATATTTTTTGCCTTCCAATTCTCAGTTCCACCCTCCAGGCCTGTAGGTGGGAGTATTGCACCAACCACTCATTAACCTTAAAAGAAGTAGAAATGATACTCTTGAAAAATGTAAATTGTGATTTACTGCAAAACCTTTAAAGAATTTATCAACTTCTGAGCATTTCCTGTTTAAAAAATTACAGAAATAAGAGGTGCGTTCAAGTCAAACTGGGACTTTTGATTGCACTGAATAACGGAACACTCCCTTTATTTTGTCTATATAATCCCCTGCTACACTAATGCACTTCTCGCAGAGTTTCACTAGAGCTCGGACACCATCAAGGTAGAAAGTTTTCTCAGTACGCAGGAGCCGAGATCTGACATGACCAGAAACACTGGCCTCCCAGGAACTCCTTTAATGACCCAAATGACTTGGAGTGAGGTCAGGACTGTATGGGGGGATGTTTCAATGACTCCCACCTGAGTTCCTGTAACTGTATGAGGTGTTGGTGAATGATTTTGTATACAGTTACCTTAGCCAGATGCGTCACTTCAGCAAGCTGGCGGCGAGTCATCCGTCGATTTTCGAGGATCAGATGTTTCACTCGATCTTCGAGCCACCTCGGGCTGGGGTCGTGATTCACCGACGTACAGGTTTCTTTAAAACTTTAGCACGTTTCAAATGTTTTATTGTAAGCTAAGAGTCTCATCACCGTACTGTGCTTGACGTCTTCTGTAAATGTGACTCACGATTTGACTTGAATTTGAACTGACTTGAAATTCAACAAGCATGGAACATTTGCGATTTGAAAACTGACCCAACCATGCAGTTAAAGGTTATGTAACCAAGTAAACCAATTAAAGCCAACAAAAGATGAATGAAATGGCGCAGCTCTGATCTTCACTGCTTGGCTAATTGGTAAAGGCAATATTACTGTGTAACAGCAGGCATGGAAACGTCATGAATGCCTTGTACTTTCCTCCACCGTTTTACCTCCCGTTCATTCATTAGCCGTTTCATTAGCAGATCACAATATGGAAACGTTTGAAGAACCCCTTACAGTTGCAGGATTTGTGGGACATTTCCTTTTCTTCTCTGAAAACAAACGCTCATGCAAGTTGACCTAATTACGGCCTTGCTCGAGTGTACGGAATCGTATCACAAGCGGTCACTGGGGACTCATTCAAAACGCCTGATCTAAGCTCGGCTGTCCACTCGTGATCGCATCGCTCGAGACAGATGTTAATACAACCCCTGTACAAGGCCAGAGAGAATAAACTGTCCCTTTGACCTTACAGTTGGATTTCTAACAGCTCGCATAAACAAAATCCATACCTTCCAGCCTGTAGTACATGAACTGTCTGGTGTGCTTCAGATAACTGCAGCCTCTGGACCAGAGGAGGAAAAAACCCAGATGTTTATAGGCGTCTAGGGACAAAGCCTATTAACTACAGGTATTGAAGTTGAAGCGATTTATGTTTTGTTCGGTGTTTAGTAATGCATAAATCTAACATTGTATTGAGTATACGGAGAAATCAACCAGGGCGCTTTGGTCTTTTTTTAGTTCAAATGCAATATTCTGCAATTTAGTGCTTATTTGGACCCGTATACTGTACATCCATAGATAAGGATAGGAAGCAGGTGATACCTGGCAACATTTAAATGCTTGATATCGTGCACACAGTAGTAGTGTTACTCACGCAGACAGCAGCTTGTCTCTTTTCAGTAATAAAGCTTGCACTTATTGAATGTTGCCAGTCAGTAAACCACGGGCGGTCCGAGCACTAATGGAGCACCAGTCTACACTAATTAATTAATGCCATTACTGGATCTTAATGGATGTTATGATTCATAATGGCTTGTGGACATTTTGTTCCTTGACGCATCCAGATTGGCATGAGCTTTTAGGTTTAGGTTTAGTGTACTTTGTATGTTAATGCATCTGTGTGTCTCGGATTATTTTTTTTGTTGGAAATACCGGTCAGGGTAGTACAGTATGTCCTAAAGCTTATGTGTCATAGATGCAAAACTGAAATTTAGTGTTTCTTTTTGATAAGTCATTGTACTGTATATACCGCTCAAAATAATATAAAGGCACACTTGGTCCTGGATTGACTTCAAATGTGTGGTTCAAGTCAAACCATTAGTTTTTTTTTTCTTTTGCATTTATATATAGGTGACATTTCCAGTTAGTTTTAGAAACTCTTCAGGACATGTGTGTGTGTGTGTGTGTGTGTGAAGCGTAGAGTAGCACAGACACTGGAAAGGATTTTCTGAATGTTCAGCAGACCTGTCGACACACGAACACCGCATGGGAAACGTTCCCAGGCACTGAGCGAGGTTCACGTGTCAATCAAGCAGAATTTCGCCTGCGGATACGCTGCCTCGGCAGAGAATGCGTTTTTAGCATGTACAACGCAGCACGCGGTCTTGTAACCTGTCTTTTGAAAATGTTGATGGGTTCTAATGCAAATCCTGAATGCCGGCCTTTGTTGCAGAGCGGCGCTTCACCCTGCGTCTTTTGTGACTGTGACTGAACCACGTTTCAGAAAATTAGAAATGCCGTGCGTGTGTAGGAATCTCACTAAACAAATCAGAACAAGGCGTTTACACGCATGTGCATGATAATTACACACATTGTTCATGTGACATGGATGCAGTTGTCCATATTACACAAACACTGTACAGCGTACATAAAACCACTATAGGTTGTAGAGATGGGAGAAGATTCAGTTACATATCACAATGCTTTGGTGTGGAAATTCATGTATTACCAGAGTGACTGAAACTGATATGAACAAAACTATATGAACAAAAGTATTTGGCCAAACCTGCAATGACGTATCCAAACACATGCTTCAACATAGAGTTGGTCCCCTTTTTGAAGCTACTGTATAACAGCTTCTCTTCTTCATTCTTGGAGGGTCGTCCACAAGAATTCTGAGTGTGTCTGTTGGAATTCGTGCCCCTTCATTCTGTAGAGTGTTTATGAGGTCAGGCTCTAATGTTGGAATGAGAAGGTCTGGCTCACAATCTGCGTTCCAGTTCATGCCAAAGGTGCTCGATGGGGTTGAGATCAGGGCTCTGTGTTAGGGCCGGTTAAGTTCTTCATCAAAGCATGAAAATGGCCTTCCCTAAACTGTTGTCTTAGCATAAGATTGTCCAAGATGTCTTGGTAAGCTGAAGCATTAAGATTGCCCTGATTGAAACATGATTCTTGAATTCAATAATTAATTAACAGGTTTGGCCAAATAGTGTATAGCGCTATGTATATGAGGTCGTAAAATGTTGCTGTTTTTGGATACACCTGCAGGTGGTGCACTCTAAACTATACACACATTGTTAGACATCACAGCATCCCACCTGATAGGAGCCAATTAATTGCTAAGTATGTTTAAAATTGTAACTACAGTTAAAAAAAAAAAAACTTGAGGATATTGAATAAAAAAAGTTTGTTTTTGTAAAATCGTAATATTACAAGAATCGCAGTACAAATCAAATCAGCACCATGGGACCGTAATAATGTTGTTTTGCTTGGTCCCTGGTGATTCCCGTCACTAATAGGTCGTGTCACATCTTTGTTTCACCTAAACATTAGGGATGAGAATCACCAGGAATTACTCGATACAATATTATCATGAGATCAACTGTAGGTGCTGATTCAATCTGTATTGTGAATTTGTTAAAATCATGATTTTTTTCTAAACAAACTAGTAAATAAGAAGAAATACAGTAATTTACTCCTAACACGCAAGATAAGTGTAAATAGTTTAGAGTGCACCACCTGTAGGATCATAGAGGAACTGCAACCTTTTCCAACTCAAATGCAAATACATTAGGAAATTCGAAAATCATATTAAGGAATTAATTCATTCATTAAAATTAAAAAACGATCTTGATTTAGTGTGAATCAAATTTTCTCCCACCTCTACGAAACACACTATATAGGCAAAATCTGACTATGACACACCTGAGCTTTTTGAACACTGCATTTCAGATGTATTCTCTCCAACTCTGCACTATATCAAGCATACAAGAGCCGTACTGAGGTCAGACTCTGATGTTCAGTGGGGTGCCCTGGGGTGCAGTGTGTGCAGTTCCTGCTCATCCCTAACGTGTGCACTGGGGCTCTCAGTGAGGTCAGGGTTCTCGGAATGCACAGCTTCATGCTTTGTGCACAGGAGCACTGTGATGCTGGAACAGCTTTGTGCATTTTAGATTCAGTGGAGGGAAAGTGTAATCCTCAGCACAGACATGCTCTGTACGAGTGTGTGTCTCCAGCTTTGTTGCCACGGTTTGGGGAACAACAATATACGGGTGTCAAGTGTAATGAGTCGGGAGTCCACATATTGTACTTTTAAAAAAGAGTGCATCCTTTTTAACTAGTACAGTGGTACTCAGTGGTTAGCGCTGTCGCCCTTGCACATTGACGGTCCGGGTTCGATTCCCACCTCCAGGTCTGTATACAGGTTCTCCGTTTCCTCCCATGCATAAAAAAAAAACAATCAAAACATTTAGAAAAGACGTGTTAATGATGTAAAATGTGAAATAAATAGACTGTACTTTGGTGTTACAGCACCGTTCGCTTGGAATGCAGCACTCAGGGTTTCTGGGTGAAGCTTCATAAACTAACCACATCTTCATTTGTGAATGTTGTTCCTGCGGTTCCTTTAATGCTGCAGTAAGCAGCGTCTCTTTCACCACTTTCGGATGGATCGCCTTGTTAATCATTGCCTCCACTGTGTTCCGTGGCACTTGTAATGTTAATGTTTTGGAAACGTTTTACACAATGAGACACTTTCCACGCTTTAGAATTTCTTTGGCATCAGCGTGAAGATCACACAGACGCCGCTGATCTTTATTTGTCGCCGCATTGATGCCTGGTGTGAGTAATTACTCCTGAACATGAGTTTGAACACGATTGCTTGTACAGTTACACCCATATCACGCTCTGTTATAAAAGAATGCACGCACTTACGCAACCAGGTTGGAGTCTGTTTTTTTTTTTTCTCTCGTTTTTTTTTTTTTACTTGAAGCCATTTTTTGTTTTTCCTTACATTGGGTTTAACCATTTTTACTTAACCACAATCACAGGGGTGCGTATACTTTTTATATCCACTGCGAATGTTTATACTGATATGCTTATGCCTATACTTGATCAGTGGGTGAAAGTGGATTAAAAGTGTGTTATTTTCTTTGTGTTGTCTTTCAGGTAGCCTCACTGGGCGTGACCACCTTCACCATTTGTGCCCTGTGCATCGACCGCTTCCGCGCCGCCACCAACGTGCAGATGTACTACGAGACCATTGAGACTTGCGCATCTGCTGCCGCGAAGCTTGCCGTGATCTGGGTCGGCGCGCTGCTCCTGGCGTTGCCTGAACTCCTGATCCGGCAGCTGGTGAAGGAGTCTGACTCGGACGACGCCGAGCGGTGCCTGGAACGCATCTCCACCTCGCTGCCTGAGACCCTTTATTCCCTCGGCCTGGCGTACGAGAGCGCCAGGCTCTGGTGGTGCTTCGGGTGCTATTTCTGCCTGCCGGCCCTGTTCACCATCGGCAGCTCGCTAGCCACGGCGCGCCGCATGCGCCAGGCCGAGCGCGGGTGCCCGCGCGCCAACAAGAAGCAGATGCGCCTGGAGAGCCGGATGAACTGCGTGGTGGTGGCGCTGGCCGTCGTGTACGCCGCCTGCGCGGTGCCCGACAACGTCGCCAACATGGTGGCGGCCTACATAGGGCACCTGGAGGTCGTGGGTGTCCTGCGCACGCTCGGTCAGCTCTTACTCTTCCTGCGCACCGCGATCACACCCGTGTTGCTGCTTTGCCTGTGTCCGCCGTTCGGTCACGCGTTCCTAGAGTGCTTCTGCTGTTGCGCGAGCCTGTGCGGAGCGGCGTCGTCCTCGGCGGTGGGCAGCGACGATAACGAGCACGAGTGCACCACCGAGCTGGAGCTGTCTCCGTTCAGCACCATCCGCAGAGAGATGTCCAACTACACTGCGACAGGGTCCCACTCCTGAGCCGCTGTACTGTCCGTGCGTCGGTGCCGAGGGTACCGCGGTACTCCGGGCAGCGCACACTGTCTCACTTGTGTAAATACTCTGACTACAGCTTATGAAGTAATGTACAAAACTTAACCTTGTTCTTTTTTTTTTAAGTATTATTATTATTTGTATTAGTAGATGTTTAAAAAAAAAAAAAAAAACAGTGACTCTTTACATATTTTTTGCACTGCCGAACGCTTTAGCTTTATTTATACAGCGCATCTCTGCATCTTATCGCTAGTAACATTCCTATGATATCTGTAAATAGCAACGTGTCCTCTGCCTTGAGCTGTCTTTTAATCAAAGTGTCTGTCTTGAATGCGTTGAGCGGTACACTTGAACACCTGAAATAAATCCCCGTGTGTGTGTGTGTGTGTGTGTGTGTGTGTGTGTGTGTGTGTGTGTGTGTGTGTGTGTGTGTGTGTGTGTGTGTGCGTGCGCGCATTTGTACAGTATAATAGCAGAAAAAGAAAAGTAGCTCTCGACACTATGCTCAGTGTGCTTAATGTTTCTAAGTCCGTTTTCTATCCAGTAACCCTGACTTTCTCTTTAATAAACTCGAAGTGTTTGCTGGGAAATGGCGCATGGTTCGAATTTCTTTGCTGGATCTCTGTCTATTAAAATGCAAAAAACGGTGTATTTTTTTTTTTTTCATTCGCTTACACACCTTATCAGCAAAATGCATACTGTAGAGATTATTACCAGCAGTCTTTCTAGTGCTGCTCGAGACGACGGTACGAGACGACGCTAACCACGCGCTGTTGTGTTCATGTTACGAAGCACAGATACCACAGATCTGTCAGTGCTGTACGCTGCGTGTTTATCTGTAATCGTATTAGCTGTCAGGGTGAACAGATCCATGGAGAGCTTGTTTAATCTCAGAGCACGGAGAAGAAGAAAAAAACTGCTCTTTTATGTTCCTTCATGCGTCTCGTTTATTTCACGTCTTCTCGCTGAGACCTGTCTCTTGTTTTCTTATGGGACACTAAATGTCTTTATTATCTATATATATATATATATATTATTTTTAATGTTGAAAGTTGCTTGACTTGTACACGTCGGATCCCTGATTGGAATCTAAACTACCTATCGTGACTTTTAAGTCAGTCGCTTTCTTTCCTTCTGTCTTTCTTCTCTCTTCCTTTCTTGTCAATTTGATTTGCCTTCTTCCCCCCCCAGTCGGTCTATTATGGCTGGGAAGTGAGCTTGTTCCGGTTCTGGCTAGCGAGCACTGCGCTTGACTTTAATCCAATTATGCCGGACAATTCAAGCGTCAACCCAGAGAACATCCTCCAGAAAGCAACTTTATATGTAGAAACCGAGTCTTCAGGGACTGCAGGAATTGTTGGGTAATTTAAATAAAGAGTGAAACCTCATAACAGTTTTCATAGCACAAGAGTTAAATACACATCACTGTAGATGAAGAACTGCATTTCTCTTTTCACCGGTGGTACAGTATGAACTCGTTTTGTGTACAGATTATACACACCTATTAACCGCCAATGGCCGTTCAAGTCAAACCGGGACTTTTATTTCTCTATATAATCTCCTGCTACACTAATGCACGTATCCCAGTGTTTCACTAGTGCTTGGATACCATCAAGGTAGAAAGTTTTCTGTCTGTATTATGTCTGAAACCCCGGCCTCCCAAGAGCTCCGTTAATGCCCCAAACATGTTGAAATGGCTTGAGCGAGGTGAGGACTGTACTTGGGGTGTGGCAATAACTCCAAGCCAAGTTCCTGTAATGTGTGAGTGGTGCTGGTGAGTGATTGTGTGTACAGTTCCCACACACAGATACGTCTCTTCTCCAAGTTGGCGACAAGATATCCATCTACTTCCAAGGTTCAGGTGTTCCACCCGATATAAATTGTGTTTATAGTCTTCTGTAAAAGTTTCATTCTGGAGAAATTTCATCGCAAGTCCCGGTTTGACTTGAACATGACAAAATTAGGAATTACATAGTCCTTCCATTTTTACAGGTTTAAAAGTAATGGAAACATCTAACAGAACTATAAATATTAGGATTATTTTAAATAGTTGGATGCAAAACAAGCATTTACGTCGTGTGTGCTTGTTTGTGGGTCTTTCTGACTTCAGTCTTGTCTACAGTGATTAAACGGCATGCTCAGTAAGATTAAGATCAAAGCATTTAAAAGGATACATTTATTTGTGGTAAGAAGCTCTTGGGTTGCTTTTGTAAAACATTTACTGCATTATTCATCTGTACTGTAAAGTACACACGTGGACAAAATTGTTGGTACCCTTCGGTCAATGAAAGAAAAACTCACAATGCTCACAGAAATAACTTTAATCTGACAAAATTCTATCAATGTTAAGCAATGAAAGTCAGACATTGCTTTTCACCCATGCTTCAACAGAATTTTTTTTTTTTTAAATGAACTCATGGAACAGGCCTGGACAAAAATGATGGTACCCCTAACTTAATAGTTTGTTGCACAACCTTTTGAGGCAATCACTGCAATCAAACGATTCCTCTAACTGTCAATGAGACTTCTGCACCTCTCTGCAGGTATTTTGGCCCACTCCTCATGAGCAAGCTGCTCCAGTTGTTTCCGGTTTGAAGGGTGCCTTTTCCAGACAGCATGTTTCAGCTCCTTCCAAAGATGCTCAATAGGATTGAGGTCAGGGCTCATAGAAGGCCACTTTAGAATAGTCCAATGTTTTCCTCTTAGCCATTCTTGGGTGTTTTTAGCTGTGTGTTTTGGGTCATTGTCCTGTTCCAAGACCCATGACCTGCGACTGAGACCCAGCTTTCTGACACTGGCCAGCACATTTCTCTCTAGAATCCCTTGATAGTCTTGAGATTTCATTGTACCCTGCACAGATTCAAGACACCCTGTGCCAGATGCAGCAAAGCAGCCCCAGAACATAACAGAGCCTCCTCCATGTTTCACAGTAGGGACAGTGTTCTTTTCTTGATATGCTTCATTTTTCCATCTGTGAACATAGAGCTGATGTGCCTTGGCAAAAAGTTCCATTTTTGTCTCATCTGTCCATACGACATTCTCCCAGAAGCTTTGTGGCTTGTCAACATGTAGATTGGCATATTTTTATAATTTGTTTTCAACAATGGTGTCCTCCTTGGTCGTCTCCCATGTAGTCCACTTTGGCTCAAACAACGACGGATGGTACGATCTGACACTGATGTTCCTTGAGCATGAAGTTCACCTTGGATCTCTTTAGAAGTCTTTCTGGGCTCTTTTGTTACCATTCGGATTATCCGTCTCTTTGATTTGTCAACAATTTTCCTCCTTCGGCCACGTCCAGGGAGGTTGGCTACAGTCCCATGGATCTTAAATTTCTGAATAATATGTGCAACTGTAGTCACAGGAACATCTAGCTGCTTGGAAATGGTCTTATAGCCTTTACCTTTAACATGCTTGTCTATAATTTTCTTTCGAATCTCCTGAGACAACTCTTTCCTTCGCTTCCTCTGGTCCATGTTGAATGTGGTACATACCATGTCACCAAACAACACAGTGACTACCTGGAGCCCTATATATAGGCCCACTGACTGATTACAAGATTGTAGACACCTGTGATGCTAATTAGTGGACACACCTTGAATTAACATGTCCCTTTGGTCACATTATGTTCAGTATTTTCTAGGGGTACCATCATTTTTGTCCAGGCCTGTTCCATAAGTTTATTTTTTTTTAATAATTCTGTTGAAGCATGGTTGAAAAGCAATGTCTGACTTTCATTGGTTAACATTCATAGAATTCTTATTTATTATTACTTTTGTCAGATTAAAGTTATTTCTGTGACCATTGTGAGTTTTTCTTTCATTGACCGAAGGGTACCAACAATTTTGTCCACGTGTGTACAATCTGTGCCCGCAACTTCGTTTGCATGGAATTTAACTCCAAGCGTTTAAAAACCTACAGCGCCATCTGTTGAATTTTGGAATGAAGTAAAAAAATTTTAGGTGTTACCATGAAGTGCGCGGAATGAAAGTGTGAGATCGCGTTTATTAAGTACATTTCAATTGCACACTCATGAGCATGTATTTTTAAAAAAAGTACAGCGGCATCTGTTGGATTTTGAGATGAACTAATGATTTTTTCAAGGACAATTAAATTTTTATGATATAAGGGAGTTTCTATTTAAATTTAGAAGTAGCATATCTCCTCCAGTGGCCCGATTGTGATGAAACAGAGCCTATACTGTATGTTACCTCAAAAGCTCGACCAAATACGTCTGTGAAAACCTCATTAAAATCCGTTTAGTAGTTTTTACAGGATGCGTGCACAAACAAACAGACAGACAAAAATTTGTGTTCTATTACTCATCTTATGGTCCCACAAATTATTTTCACACTTTTCACACTTTTTTCACTCACTCACTCATCATCATTACCGCTTAATCCTGTATTCAGGGTCACGGGGGGCCTGGAGCCTATCCCAGGAGACTTGGCACAAGGCAGGATACACCCTGGACAGGGTGCCAATCCATCGCAGGGCACACAGACATACACACACTCACACAAACAGTACAGGCAATTTGGGAACTCCAATTAGCCTAACCTACATGTCTTTGGACTGTGGGAGGAAACCGGAGTACACAGAGGAAACCCACCAAGCACGGGGAGAACATGCACACAGAGACAGGAATCGAGCCTGGCCGGGGATCGAACCCGGACCCTGGAGGTGCAAGGCGACAGTGCTAACCACTACACCACCGTGGCGCCGTGATGTATATTATATTTATGGAATATCAATAATATAATTATTCAATTTAACTGGAATGTCTGTAGAACTGCATTTTGCTAGTTGTATCATAAACACCAGCGACACTTTCCATTGAGAGCCGTACATCCAGTACCTACACCTTTAACACTGCCTTCTCCCTGTTTAGCAGACGCTGCTGTATGCTTGAGATCATGCCTCCTTCCTTTCCTTCACTGTACTCATTCTCTTCCCATCATTTTGCTGCATGTTAATGTTGATTTTATCCAGACCAAAAAAAATAAAATCTTGTTTTAAAACTGGGCAGGCTTTATTAGACGTCCTCCGCTCTAATATGACATGCAGCCTGATCATTTTTACGTTGGAGTAAGCGCCTGTAAATTGTAGACATTGATTCGACTAATTCTCTAAAGTGTTCTTGACCAAATCTTGTGAAAGGGTTTTTCTTCATTAAGTGATCTTCATCCACTTTGGTTGTCCTCCATGGCCTTTTGGTGATACTGAGCTCATTAGGTGTTGATTTGAACACTTGTAACCATTTTCTTATCTCTCTGAAAGGTCTCTTTTTCATCCTGATAATGCCCCTATTCGCTTGTATTGACACCTCATTGGACTGCATAGTTCCCAAGAAATGTTTACCATGGTATAGGCACAATGGTAGTACAATTTGCTGCTATGATAATGTCCTGCAGTCCAATGGTCAGTGATGTGGCACTACTATGGGGTTCCATGGTAGTACTTTACTGTGCACTACAATATGTTGGTGAATACCATGGTACTTATTGGGTACCACAATGGCTACCAAAGACCAGCAAGTATCTAAAATGGAACAGCCTGTACTATACCATACCGGTAGCATGTAGTAACATATCTAACATGATATATTATATTCAAAAACATCATATTAGATTCCTGGTGCACTTTGGTACCCACTGGGGTACCCAATGGGTACCATGGTATTCTACATACAGTAGTATAGTAGTCTACATCAAAGTACTAGCATGGTACCGAGTGAAGTGCCCAGTGAAGTACTCTATAAAGCCCTATGGTGCCTACCATGGTAAGGTCGGAAGTACCATGGTAATAGTATGGTATATTATGCTATGTAGTAAACTATAGTACACAGCATGTAAAACATATTAAATAAAGAAAAAATTCATGAAGCTAACCGAATGCACATCCAACCCTTGGATTGAACAACACACATTTCTTCATTTCTCCTAAAATAATGAGAAAACAAGCCATAACTGGTCCAATGGTCCAATTACGTTTGAGTTACAGCCAAGAGTCTTCTCTGTTATCACGTCCTGATTGCTTTATTCCAAGTCCATTGTGTTGATGTACTGTACAGAGGCGCAATTACAAAACAGTGCGTTACAGACGCCACGCCAGCTGCTTTCAGAAGCCTCTCTCTTCCTCCTAACTCAGATAATGAAGAGCGGAGTAGATGCTTGTCGAAGTTCAATTCAAACTCACTTTGCGGGTGACAGTCGAGAGTGCTCTTCAGGCTGATCTTATTAGCGCAGTCAGTTAGCATTACCTGCTGTTCTCCTTGAATGCTGCACTGCTGTGGAGGGATAACATTTCCCTGGACTGTGGTATTTCCTCCTGGATGGCGTCCACTTCTCCGTAAGTGTCGAGCGGTGTTCGTTTTATTTTTGCTCAGTCATCATGTATTGAAAAATAATAATAATAATGATGATGATGATGATGATGATGAAGATGATGGCAAACCCGACTGGACACTGGATGCTTTTATCCTGTCAAAAGGCCACATTGTAAGATGACCGGAACGGAAATAAATGTCATTCGGCCCATTAGTTTGTTTAATGGCAGATTGTAATATCCTAAGAACGATTCTTTCTAGGAGGTGTAGAGGATGCCCCCCCCCCCCCACCAACCCCCATACACTCCGACACTCTCATTTATTAATGCATGTGGAGATTTAAATTGAGCATTTAAAAATAAATGCAAATAAGATTGCTTGACTGCTCAGTGCACCTTCTTGGCTGAAAGTGTCTAGATCCCAGCTCAGCCACATCCATTCAACCATCTTGCCTTTATTTCTGCTTCAGCTACCAATCACGGGATTACTCTACCGTGCCGTATTCTACCAAAGCATGAGTAACGCTTGGGTGCGCATGGATGAGGTGGGTAAGAACAGGCACGGTGGAGTGAACAGGGAATAAATGAAAGAAAAAAAGGCCTTTTCCTAAATCTGTCAAATGCTGAAATCTGTACAAAGTACAAAAGGTTTTACAGATGCATTTCTGCAAGTCTTAGCCAGGGGATATATACCGTAACTGTACAAGGCGCGTTCAAGTCAAACCGGGATTAGTGAGGAAATTCCTGGTGATTGAAGGCATGAAACTTCGGTATACGGTGATGAGACTCTTGAGCCCTATTCACACAGGATCAGTATTAACTGGGGATCTTGTGTGATTTAGAAAATTCCCCTCCCACATCAGAATTTGCACTGGATAATCGAAGCCTGACTTATCTTCCAAATATGAATGATGATGTAAACCTCCTTGTCCTTATTGGATTGGCTATTGTTTGGAAATGTCTCGTCATTGTAGGTCTAGCTGTACGATATAAACAGTAGGATGTTCCCTATCACATGCTGCTATAAACGTCTTCCATCTCCATCTAATCACTCTTTGTGCTTCTGTTCTTTTGATGGTTTTTTTCTATGTCTTTCTCTTTCTGCACATTGTATAGTATTGTTGTATGGCGTCTAGCAATATGACTCAGCGGCCAAAATACTCTTAAGGGACTCCAACGGGGTTGGAGCCTCCATTCTTCATGGAAGATGGATTAAAAGGTACGCCAAATCCTTAATAAATCACAGCCATGCTGATTCGCATGGGACTCATATTATCACAGGACCTCAGTGTTCAGTGAAATATGGGAGGTCGTTTGCGAGGGAATTTTGACTTTACAAATGACAGACATGGCCAATTCGCATGCAATTAAGATCACAGACAACCTCTGCAATTATTACAAATGACTAACGGTCCCAAGATAACACTAAACATTTACGAATAGGACTTTAGCTTCAGAAGTGAGTGATCCTGGCTGAGGTGTCTCAGAGCCCACTACGGGCATTCCAGTGAACACTGCTTGATCCACCAACTTGCAGAAGCGATGCATCTGTCTGTGGGAACTGCACCCACTATCATTCTCCAACACCACTTGAACATGACAGGAACTCGGCTGGGAGTTAGTATCACATCCCTGTACAGTCCTGACCTCGCTCCAAGCAAGCAATGTTTGGGAAATTAATGGAGTTCCTGGGAGGCCGGCGTTTCATATGTGAAGCAGCTAGTCCGATCATGGCTCCTTCGTACTGAGAAAATCCAAGCACTAGTGAAACACATAATAATGGATAAGTACATTAGTATAGCAGGGAATTATATAGAGAAATAAAAGGGGGTTTTACTCTGATACGAGTGCGCAATCAAAAGTCTCGCTTTGACTCGAACATCCCTCGTATACAGTATCACATACATACCTATTGGATAAACTGAAAGTACTTCACATAATGGGTTTGTGTGTGTGTGTGTGTGTGTGTGTGTGTGTGTGTGTGTGTGTGTGTGTGTGTGTGTGTGTGTGTGTGTAACCTGTATTTATGAGGCTGTTTCAGCATTCTTGCAGCGGTAGTGGTAGAAAGACTGCAGGACTTTTTTATGTACAGTGGATATACAGTAGTGATGTTTTGCGAGTACACATATGGTGTCGGTCATGAAAAAGAATGATCACATTAACAGCTGGTGTGAGCTCTACTTCCCTGTAGCACCGCAACACACCGTCACATATCACACGATCAGAACAGGAGATAAAACCACGCTCTGTAAAAAGTCAGATACTGGTGGGAGATGAAATGCGCTGATGTAACACAAGGATCCTGGACGCAGGCCATGACGGAGCTGAGATATTTTGAGCTGCCCATCTGACAAGCGTATACAGACCCCTAATGCGTGGACGCATGCAGTACAACGTGCGGTGTTTAGGCAGGAATGATCTCAGGATCTCATTGTAGTATCTCTGTGCATTACAGTTGCCAATGATAAAATGCACTTGTGTTTGTTGTCCATCTGAGAAGTATAAAATCCCCAGCAGCACTATGGGCCACACTGTTCACAGCACTGACATCAGCGAAATGCTCACCCACACAAGCGCCATACACGCCGCCTGCCATCTGCCCGGCTGCAATCGGGATTTAAATCTGCGTAGACAACTGATCACCAGTGCACCGGTGGCCATCTCGCCTGCTCAGGCCTTTACGATGCCAAAATGCATTAAGATCCATATGCCTTGATGAGGAGGTCAAATTACCTTTCCTAAGACACGTTCTGTCTCCAGAAATGATGAACTTGCGTTTCATCAGCTGTGTGTTTGGCTGTTCTCAGACAATCCTGAGGCTGGTGAAGACATACAGAATCTGGCAGTCCTGATCTGCAATTCTAACATTTGCCATTTGCCACAAGCGCCATTGGTAGTGGCTGGTTAACGTACTGACATTCAGAGAAGACCCAAGGGAATTTTTGGTTTTCAAACACTGTGGTGATGTTAATTTGGAAACATTGGGCCAAATTTGGTATTAGGTTGTTTTTGAACATTAGAATGACTTTGATGAAAAGATTGACTGGAACAACGTTGACTGCTTGACGATGGGGAAACGTTAAACGAATGTTGCGCAAATGACCTCAAGACAATATTTATACCAAACCAATGGCCTGAGTAGAGTCACTGTGGTGAGAGGGAACATGCTGTTGTTAGTCTTTAAGCTGCTCCTGGTAAAAGGGCACCATAGCGGACCATCCGATCCACACAACAATCTGGCATTTCATCCGGGCTTGGGACCGACACTGCATCCAGAGGCAAGGGTTCGGGCATTTGGTGGGAATCGAACCTGGACCTTCAGCATGGTAGGCAAGAAACCTACCACTGTCACGTTATTTTATCAGTCAATGTTAAGTTAAAAATCAGTTAAAAGTCAACTTTTAAAAACTGCGTCATTCTGACGTTGCATGTCATTCCAACGTTGTTACAACCATATTACAATGCTCATTCAACATTAGGGCTCCTGCTGGGTTGTGCCACTGAAATTCCTACAAATTCCTACAAATATTCCTATAATTTCCTGTTATACTGAACTTCCAGTATGACTGCAGATCAATCCCTGCTGTCCAATATCACAAAAATAAGGAGACATTCCCTGGTGGGTCTGGTTCCTCTCAAGGTTTCTTTCTAGTGCCACCTCCGGGAGTTTTCCCTCATCATCATCAACCTGGGCATGATCATCAGGGACAATCTGATCATTTTGATTTATACATATTTCCTTACCCTTTGCAAACTTATTCCATAATTTTCTTTTTGATTCAAAGCTGCCTTGCGACAATGACCATTGTTAAAAACGCTACATAGATAAAATTGAATTCATTTGAATTGAATTGAAAAAAATCTGAAGGGGGTTTTAGGGTGGCCTTTGATTGCCTATATAATTAAAAGCATCTATCTACATGAGTCATGCTGATCATAACATGTGCACTGGATATATTTATGCCTAGATCACTTTTTAATCAAGCTGAAGAAAGCCCCAAGGTGATACAGTTATACACTGTACGGGAAAAAAGCATTCAGCCAAACCTGTTCGGTATTGAATTCAGGTGTTTCAATCAATCAGGCCCCTTATCCCCAGTGAAGGACAATCTGAATGCTTCAGCATACCAAGACATCTTATACAATCTTAGACCCTTTTGTATAAAGATATGGTTTGAAGAGTTCGGTGTAGAAGAACTTAACCGGCCCTAACACCGAGCCCTGACCTCAACCCCATCGAGCACCATTGGGATGAGCTGGAACGGAGATTGAGAGCCGGGCCTTCTCGTCCAACATCATAAATGCTCTCCGGATTGAATGGGCACAAATACCCACAGAAACACTTCCGTACAAAATCTTGTAGACAGCCTTCCAATAGAGTGGAAGCTGTTACAGTATACCCGCAGTATATGTATTTAGATACAATGTCATTGCAGCTTTGGCAGAATACTTTTGTACATGGTGCATAAATTTCACTGTATATAATATGTGTGGCTTGGGTTTGGGGATGGACATAGACTTCTTGCTTGACTGATTTTCCCAGGTCTAATAATGCCTATAAATAACAAAAAATATAACGGAAATATCTCAACAGAGCTCCAGGTTTTATTTATTTCCAGTACAAATGTGACACTTGACTGCGTTGTTGCTTTCACAGCTGCAATATTTTACATTTTACGTTGTGTTCCTGCTGTAGCTTTTTCACGACACATTGTGTTTATTACAGATGTGCCGGCACAGTAATATATAGCAAATTCCATAATAGCTATATAAGGAAGACTACCATATACAATGAGTTTAGATGTTTAAGTGTGTTTATGGGTTTGAAGTGCTCTAGACTTTAAGCTGTCTACATGATATACAAAGCCACCGATTCTCCCTCACTCTTTCATCTTGCACATTATCCATTATCCATGGATGCAGGCTGTAGTAATAGGATCTACACTCTCTGTCGAGGAAGCACCTGCTACTTTCTCGCTTTAATTAAATACGGCTAATGAGCAGCAGGAGTTGTTACGGCTGGTGGGTGGGGTCGCAGCCAAATGATTCTGGCTGTGGCTCAGAAGTTCACATACTGAGATCTTGATGTGTGCGTATGTTTTAAAGTACACAAGCCTGGCTTATACAACTGCTAGAACATATTGTGTGTACAGTAACTGGGCTTAAATACAGGAATTTTGGAGCTGTATACTGTAAAAGTGGCGTGAGCTGTGACGTCGGAAGCACATGCTCTTTAAATAGACATTGTGTGTTGATTACTATAATTATACCAAAGTGCGGTTGATTTCTTGAATGCGCTCATTTTGGTATGTTATCATTCGTATAACATACGAATATATATGACTGGTACAGCACATACACCACATAATCCAAGTGTAATAATAAATGCATTCAAAATGTGACATGATGGCGCAGCCGTCTCACACATCCAGGGGTGGGGAATCGGATCTTGTTTTCAAACTGCCCGTAGTGTGTTAATGTGGCCTGTGATGGATGTGAGAGCACCTTTGTACTTACAGGCTCCAAGGCCACTCCGACCCCACACAGGGTGAGCGGTACAGATGATAAATGGATGGAAAATATACTGTTATATATCAAAGTTTATTTAACAATTATCAAAGGCAAGTGAAAACTTTTTCCAGGGTTCCAGACACCAAGCTACAGTAGTTCCTGTAATCACTTTTTAGCAAATGTTCTCTCACCAGCATCTGCCCCCCCCCCCCCCCACCCCTCCCCTCTCTCTTGATCTTAATGAGCCAGATATATGTGGGTAAGGCTGCTCCACCAAGCTCCACCAAGCTCCCACTGTTCAGCCCTCAAGCAAGGCAAAGAACATTTGCAAACTTATAAGTGCCAGAATCAATCAAAAGAAAAAAAAAAGAAAAGAAAAAAAGAAAACATATTTGTATAAACATGTGCAAAGATAAAAAAATAATAATAATAATTCTGCAAAATTATATACAGTTATATATTATATTGTAAATTTATACACACTTTATAAAAACTTATAAATATTATAATAAATATAGAAAATTTATTATACATTTTAATAAATAGTATACATATTTTAACACTAAATTTTATTTAAACGTGCATTTGACTTTAGCTGTGTTTATATATATACTTATATAAGTACATATATAAATACATTTAGTGTTAAAATATGTATACACACGTGGACAAAATTGTTGGTACCCTTCGGTCAATGAAAGAAAAACTCACAATGGTCACATAAATAACTTTAATCTGACAAAAGTAATAATAAATAAGAATTCTATGAATGTTAACCAATGAAAGTCAGATATTGCTTTTCAACCATGCTTCAACGGAATTATTTTAAAAAAATGAACTCATGGAACAGGCCTGGACAAAAATGATGGTACCCCTAACTTAATAGTTTGTTGCACAACCTTTTGAGGCAATCACTGCAATCAAACGATTCCTGTAACTGTCAATGAGACTTCTGCACCTCTCTGCAGGTATTTTGGCCCACTCCTCATGAGCAAGCTGCTCCAGTTGTTTCCGGTTTGAAGGGTGCCTTTTCCAGACGGCATGTTTCAGCTCCTTCCAAAGATGCTCAATAGGATTGAGGTCAGGGCTCATAGAAGGCCACTTTAGAATAGTCCAATGTTTTCCTCTTAGCCATTCTTGGGTGTTTTTAGCTGTGTGTTTTGGGTCATTGTCCTGTTGCAAGACCCATGACCTGCGACTGAGACCCAGCTTTCTGACACTGGCCAGCACATTTCTCTCTAGAATCTCTTGATAGTCTTGAGATTTCATTGTACCCTGCACAGATTCAAGACACCCTGTGCCAGATGCAGCAAAGCAGCCCCAGAACATAACAGAGCCTCCTCCATGTTTCACAGTAGGGACAGTGTTCTTTTCTTGATATGCTTCATTTTTCCGTCTGTGAACATAGAGCTGATGTGCCTTGGCAAAAAGTTCCATTTTTGTCTCATCTGTCCATAGGACATTCTCCCAGAAGCTTTGTGGCTTGTCAACATGTAGTTTGGCATATTCCAGTCTGGCTTTTTTATGATTTGTTTTCAACAATGGTGTCCTCCTTGGCCGTCTCCCATGTAGTCCACTCAAACAACGACGGATGGTGCGATCTGACACTGATGTTCCTTGAGCATGAAGTTCACCTTGGATCTCTTTAGAAGTCTTTCTGGGCTCTTTTGTTACCATTCGGATTATCCGTCTCTTTGATTTGTCACCAATTTTCCTCCTGCGGCCACGTCCAGGGAGTTTGGCTACAGTCCCATGGATCTTAAATTTCTGAATAATATGTGCAACTGTAGTCACAGGAACATCTAGCTGCTTGGAAATGGTCTTATAGCCTTTACCTTTAACATGCTTGTCTATAATTTTCTTTCGAATCTCCTGAGACAACTCTTTCCTTCGCTTCCTCTGGTCCATGTTGAGTGTGGTACATACCATGTCACCAAACAACACAGTGACTACCTGGAGCCCTATATATAGGCCCACTGACTGATTACAAGATTGTAGACACCTGTGATGCTAATTAGTGGACACACCTTGAATTAACTTGTCCCTTTGGTCACATTATTTTCAGTATTTTCTAGGGGTACCATCATTTTTGTCCAGGCCTGTTCCATGAGTTTATTTTTTTTTAAATAATTCTGTTGAAGCGTGGTTGAAAAGCAATGTCTGACTTTCATTGGTTAACATTCATAGAATTTTTTTAAATTATTACTTTTGTCAGATTAAAGTTATTTATGTGACCATTGTGAGTTTTTCTTTCATTGACCGAAGGGTACCAACAATTTTGTCCACGTGTGTACTATTTATTAAAATGTGTAATAAATTCTATATATTTATTATAATATTTATAAGTTTTTATAAAGTTTGTATACATTTACAATATAATACATATTGTATATATTTATAAATATATATATGTATATAATATATATTTTCATAGCTGTCATATGTATGTGGCAAATCAAGGTCAGTAAAGTTACCATATACGATTCCTAACCTATATGGATGAGTAACCACATATTGTTTCAACTCCCCTGACCTTCATTTGCAACATAAATATGATAACTATGAAAAATTTGGAATAAAAATAAAGAATACATTTTTCCTCATTCTCTATAGCACTTATCCACATAGTACAGGGTCATGGGGACCTGGAGTCTTTCCCAGGGCACTTTGAGCACAAGGTGGGATATACACTGGACACAATGCCAATCTATTATGGAGCACTATTACCTAGCTATACATTTTTGAAAAAAATCACAAAAGTAAAAATATATATATTGTTATTTAAAATTTTCACCAATTTCCAGGCGTCGCCTATAATGCAGTAAACCTGTCCGCTCCAGGGAGCTCCATGTCATGCTGACTTTGCACTCTGACCCCAACTTCCTTAGTAATGCATACGGTATGTCGGAAATAAAGCCTTAACTTAAATGAAGCGTGTGATGTAACCAAAGAACCTGAAAGTGCGATTTCCGCTGTTCTGAAGTCTCTGAGGGCGTCTGAAAGCTTGTGAATGTTTCTGACATTAATTATAACTATTAACAGTTTAAAAGCATGATTTCCATCCATCCATTTCTCTGTTGTCCAACTAGGGATCGCGGAGGCCAGTGGTGACTGTTGCATTGATTCTCATTTTTTTTCGACTGTAGTGGATCAACATTCACACTCTACAGGTAATCTGGGAACGCCGATTAGCCTAATGTGCATGTCTTTGGACTGTGGGAGGAAACCAGAGAACCTGGAGGAAACCCACCAAGTACGGGGAGAACCTGCTAACTCCATGCACACAGACCCCGAGGTGGGATTCGAACCTGGACACTGGAGGTGCAAGGCGACAGCAACTGTGCACGATATGTCATTTAATGAAAAATTGTAATGGTCGGAAAATTTCAGTAACACTAAAACGATGCCTAATTCAGAAGTTATTTTTGGACCATTTTAATGCGTAATTATTTCATCAGTTGCAGTTAAAGAACTCTGCACAGTAATTACATGTAATTGTAATCCAAGTTAGAAATTGAATCTCAGGGATGCAGAGTAGTCTGGAGAACAGGATTTAGTTGCTGTTTGTGGTCCCTTTTCCTCTGCACGTTCTGCTAATGAACTCTGCGCCTACTCATAAGTTCCATATTAGAGCACTTTGAATGCACCAATTAAAAAAGGCCGACGCCTCCGCCGGCACAAACAGCTCCGCCCATTCTCTTCTGTGCATCTAATTGCATTAGGCTATCTGAAGCCGTAATTACACATCAGCGGCTGTGTCTTCTGCACTTCCCCCATCACCGTGACAACTCCAAACACTGTTGCCTTGGTAATGGCACAGCACTATTCAGACTACCCAGAGCTGCACCAGCCAGAGTTTCTTCTTTTTCTTTTCATTAGGGAGAAAAACAAATTGTCTGTGCGCAGAGTTTAGCGAGCGCGTTGGCCCAGCACCACACGTCCTATTGATCTCCAGTCACTCAATAATAACCAGCCCGGTACAAGCCAGCCTGGCCTGCAGTGCTCAGATACACCGTCTTAACTCTCTGCACGCGGTGACATATCGACCCGGTTAGATTTAACATTGGGGGAAAGGCTTACATTCTGCGATTATATCCTCTTCTTCTTCTGTGTGTCACTTGCCTTTTGGCAGAAGACACATGCAGGTTTGGGGAGTGATGGGAAGCGAATGCCCTTGGGGATGGATATGGATACAGAGGAAGAGTGCTATTTGAGAATTGCTTTCTGTGACATCACCTCGCTCTCCTGAGAGGGAGAACGAGGAAAAACAGGCAAACAGTAAAACAGCGCCGGGTATTTCTTGACAGTGATGATTTCCTCACACACCGGCGCTATGAGAAGTGGTGTCAGCTCCTCCGCTGTCAGTGCAGAACCGCGGTGAGTCGTGATTTATGTTGCTTCGTTTCAATGTGTTGCTCAGACTTCAGGGTCTATTTATATCTCTATAGCCGTCTCCCCATAGACGGATACGGCAATGTACATCGACTTTCGGTGTCAGACCATCAACACTCCAAGTGCAGATCAAGGAGCCAAGGAAGAAGGAAAGAGGAAGGAAAAAACTGAGGAGAAAGAAAACAAGGAAGGAGCGGAAGAAAGGGAAGGTAGATGGGAGAAAAGAAAGAGCAAGAAAGGGAGGAAGGTGAGAGGAGGAGTGGAAGAAGAGAGATGAAGCAAAGATGAACAGGAAGCAAGAGAAAGAAAGGGAGCTTATTTTAAAGGAAGGAAGGAGGGAAAGAGTGGAAGAAAGCAAGAAAGGAAAGGAAGAAATGAAAGGTAGATAAGAGAAAGGAAAAATCACGGAAGGAAGGAATTAGAGGAGAGGAAGAAGAGAAATGAAGAAAAGAAGAAAAAGGAGCAAGAGAAAGAAAGAGAGACTATTTTAAAGGAAGGAAAAATACAATTGCTTCCCCTTTCCGCCCTCCCCTGCTGTTCCATACCCGAGTACCCTTACAGTACATATTTACAGTACGCTCTCCAGTCGTGTCCCTTTGTGTTCATTGGCAACTCTCAAGCCACGCTGGATAAGTACAAGGAAGTCGACCTTCATGATATACCTACTGTACTGCAATACTGATATTTTGGAAGAAGGGCCGACAGCGACCTCGTGGCATGCTGTCAGACCTGTGCATTATCACTTAATGCTGTGCGGTCCAGAGGATAAGATAAGGCATACTCACGGAGATTACGTACAGTATATTCATTCAAACTCTCCATGCAATTTGGGAATACCAATTACCGATACCTAACCTGCATGTCTTTGGACTGCGGGAGGAAACCGGAGTACCCTGAGGAAACCCACCAAGCACTGGGAGAACATGCAAACTCCATGCACACAGACCCTGAGGCAGAGAATCGACCCCGGAACCTGGAGGTGCGAGACAACAGTGCTGACCACTAAGCAGGTGGTTATTTGGCTAAATATATGCAATATGTTAAGGACATTGCCTACTCGTGTTCATCACTAAAGGCACTGTTCACCAGGTAATGTTTCTGTTCTGCCATGCACATCTTTCCCTCTCATTTCTTGTTGTTTTCTTACAGACAGAGACGACGGTTTCTTTTGAAGAACACTTCTGTCAGTGACCGAAGTCCTGTTGTGTTATTTAACCCAGAACTGCCATTCTCTGTTTCACATCCCATCAAATGTCAATGCATTGAATCACTCTGGCTGTAAGATTAGGATGGAGTGCGCTTGACATTTCCCGCTGCTGCAACCATGCTGCTTATGAGCCTCAGAGCATAGAAAGTGTATTTTAAAAACTCCGGTTTCTTTCTAAAACGGAGTATACTTTTTAAGAACTGCAGTTTCCAAGACAACGTTGAACATCATTACTGGTTTCCGAGACGTTGGTGTGGGAACGGTTCTAAATTTAGTTCTCACTGAAGACACTATTCACATAAATCTACAGGCACTCTTTCAGGCGCTCCTGTTTCAATTCCTTGGGAGCTCATTCGCTCTACAGATCATGACATCGCGTCCTACATGTTGAGCGGTAATGACTTCTGTGATGTGACGTGGAAGCAGCACTTCCTGTTCCCTTTCTCTTTTTTTATCTGTACTGTACAGTGTCTGTGATCCATCCAAATCTAGAGAGCATCATGACTTCCTCCTTTGCAAGAATGCGGGTGGAGATGGGATACATGAGCCTGGGATCTTTGGGTTTGAAGTGTAGCACATGATACTATGATATGGCCAATGGTTTTTAATAGAAATTCTGCATAATAATACGTAGAAACTGCTTAATACAGGTGACTTTAAAAATGACTTTTCCATCCATCCATCCATCCATCCATCTAGGAACCTCTGTAGTCCAACTGGTGATTGGTGTATTTATTCTCATTTTACGACTGTGACAGGACCTTCGATCAACATTTCCACTTGTTCACATACTACAGGCAATTTGGGAACGCAATTAGCCTAATCTGCATGTTTTTGGACTGGAGAAAACCGGAGTACCCAGAGGAAACCCACCAAGCACGGGGAGAACATGCAAACTCCATGCACACAGACCCGGAGGTGGGAATTGAACCCAGACCCTGGAGGTGCAATGCAACAGCGCTAACCACTAAGCCACCGTGCTGCCAAAAATTACTTCATTTGCACAATATTGTCCAAACATGTGCATAATTAACTGTTAGTCCGTCTCACAGAAGCAATTACAATACTCTGGTTAAATTAGTGTCTCTAACGTCTTTGAAATTGGCATTTGCTAATTAATGTTAATGAGTAATTAATCCTGAATGTTGTTAACATTGTGTCAGAGACCTTAGAAACACCTTAAAAACACAACACACACAAACAAAGATGTGCTTGTGTGTTCTTTCTCAATATGGAACCCACCATCCAGGTTCTACTGTATCACGCCTCATTCCTCAGAGTTCTATACTGTATGTCCTATCCAGTGCGCCCTCGTGTTTCTAGATATTTTTTGGTCTGGCTTGAACAATAGATTTTCTTCAAAGAAGGAGGAAGACTGAGTGTCCAATGCGTGTCCAATGTCCTCAACATTGAACACCACTGACTGATCAAGCAGGCTCAGGACACCTACTGTAGGGGAACCCACCATGTTGTCCACTCAATGTGAAAGCACTGAGGCGGTACCGGTCCATTTTTGGGACGGGTCCAGGAAACTCAAATTTCTTTGTAGTTGAATTTTCTTGGTTTTGCCAATAACTATACGATGTTATCTCTAATATGCGAAAACACAAGTACGATATTTCCCCAAGACAGTTCAGGGTATATATTTTTTTCTATTTAAATTTCTATATGAAATATTAAAATTTTAATTTAATAGTGATATCTCAATTCAATTAGTTTTTGTTTTTTATCCTGGCTTAGGATATCTGCCTACAAAAATTATTTGGGGTAAAAAGCTTGCTTAATAAATGCAGCCAGTTTGTCTAGATATCTAAAACCTTCCTAGATAGATAAAAGTGCACTTTTTCTTACCATTCGATCATGTTGTTGGACACGCCACAAGAAAATCACGTAAGCCTAATCGATACACTTTGTAACCAGATATGGACTGGCATACTATCTGTGATGTACCTGTGCATCATCATCATCATCATCATCATCATCATCAAAAAAGAGTAGAGCTCTTACTCACTCTGTACAGCAAACAGATGTTGTTTTAATAGGCTATGTTTAAATAATAGCTATGCTGATATTCAGTACAACAGCACTCCCTCTTGTGTGATGTTGCTTTTATACACAAAGACCATTTATTATCACCCACCAAGTAGTGGGTAAAAATGACATAATGTTATCAGATGGGTGTTTCTGTGACTGGTTTTGAATGTTGGGTTTTGGCAGGCAGCTGCTATTCTTTCTTTCCAGTAGTGCAGATCGTACAGACCTACTTTCGCGCCTGACACTTAGTGTAATTAAGGATTGTGATGCAGAGTGATACATATAGTAAAATGTTCCCATCTGTTGCTCTGTTCCACTTGGGGAACGCCTCTCATCCAATCAGATTACTCGATCAGAACTAACTCTTAATGTGTCAATACAAGTAGTACACATTCTATCCTTCTGCTGTTCCTAAAAGAACATTCCCCTCCAAGCAATGTTTGTTTTCTTCCCCTTAAAATCTTCTTTTCAAGCTTCCTTCCCTGACGCTGTCCTGCAGCAAATCTCTTACACTTAATCCAGTGCAGCAGAGCTGAAGGTTTACAGTATTTACAAAAATATCCAAACAGGAAATTCCTCCCACTGATTCACACTGTAGGTCTGTAGACTAATTGTCTGGTGTAGATGAATCATAAGATCTGTTCAAACTCTTCATGCAGAATGATGAATTTTGACTTTAAAATAACAATTTAATGTATTACAAAATAGTTTCAGCCAAAACACAGTATTGGTGTTGTTATTTATTTTTTTATGTTATACATACTGTATAATACAGAAAATGTGAAGCTACTTCAGGAATTCATGCAACGTGGAAGTGATCAATCTCGCTTCCCTAAAACTGTCAAGTTGCTAACATCAGCAGTTTTTGAGAGATGATTTTACTGTATATGTGCCTTAAAATAGCCATGTTTCAGCGTTATACCGTCTCACTTCAGACAATAATCATTTAAAATGCAAATTATTCATATTTCCTTATGAGTATTGATGCTAAAATTGGTGGAATCTTCTAGAAGCATCTGACCTGTACAAATTGCTGCTTAAATTGGTTTTTGGTGAAAGCATGAAAAGCAAAGAATCTGTAGTGTCCGTAACCATGTCGAATTCATGTTGTAATATCTTAACAAGTTTGCATTTTAGAACAATGCACTTTTTCATGTTTATGTCTTTTCATGTGAAATCTAAGCTGGCCAAGTTTATTCTCAATGATAGTTAAGATCATTGAAAGATGTGAATAAAAAAAAACTGTACTGTTTAGCAAACATGAAACTGTATTTAGCAAATGTGTTTCTTTTTATGTGATAAAAATATAAATTGTATGTGTGTTTACAAAAAAATGAAGCATGGATCAGGAGATAAGAAGCATTAAATGTTATGGAAAATAGTGTTATAGGTGAGAAAGTTTTTAGCACCAATACCATGTTTTGGCCATTTTATAATAAACCATTAATCCAAATTGAAGCAAAAAGGAATGAGAGTTGGGCAATTTTGAGTGTTTGTGTTCGAATGCTGAAGAGACAAAATCTGATTTTAAAATGTTGGTAATTTTTGATAACAAAAAAAATGATGCCTTGATCTTCCTTTAGCTTAATTGTGAACAATTTATTTACAAATTATTATTATTATTATTATTATTAATAATAATAATAATAATAATAATAATAATAATAATAATAATCATGATCATAATCATAATCATAATAATCATAATACAAATAATTTCAGAATCAAATATATTGTAACATCTCTGCCTTCTCAGTCCCGGGGATTAAGATCTGGCTCGCCGGATTACTGAGCCGCCTCTTTGTCTCCCCCTGGTGTGTCTGTGTGTGTACGTAGTTCACTATTAGCACTTAATGTTGTTCACCTGTGTCCTCCTAATGTGTCTCCCTATGTAACCCAGCCGGCCCCGTAGTACATTGTCTCTTCACCACTTGTTTGCACTGTAAGCCTGAGCTCCCTCACCGCCGCCTGCGCGACGACCCGTACCAGCAGCACCACGTCCCGCCTCTCCAGAGAGGTATGCGGGGAATCCGGAGGGATGCAAGCGTTTTTTGCTGAACTGTGAGCTGTACCTGGCGGAGTTTCCCGACATCTCAGACCAGCAGCGGGTCAGCTTCGTCACACAACAGCTCACAGGGACAGCCATGGATTGGGCAACGGCAGTGTGGAGCGCCGGGGGAGACGTTACGTCCAACTATGCCCGGTTCATAGAGGCCCTTCGCGTGGTTTTTGATCACCCAGACCAGAGCAGGTCCAGTGAACAGCGATTACTAAAGCTACGCCAGGGTAAAACAACGGTGGCTGACTACGCCATAAAGTTCCGAGTGCTCGCCACAGAAAGTGGATGGTGTGAGACCAGCCTGCGGGCACGATTCTGTGATGGGCTACAAGCCGAAATTCAACTGGAACTCGCCTGTAGAGACGCAGGTATGTCACTAACCGAAGTCATCGACCTGGCAATAAGGTTAGATCAGCACCTGTGGGGCCAGCGGCAACACTCATCATCTAAACAGCAGGCAAAACGGGGTGAAGTAGATCGACTTTACTCAACCCAACCAGAACCGTGCGAAGGGGGCCTCCCGGAGCCCATGGAGGTGAGCTCCTCCCATTTTCCACCGAAAGAGAAGAAACGAAGACTGGCTGCAAGATTGTGCTTGTACTATGGGGGGGGAGTCATTGTGTCAGCGACTGCCCGCTGCTACATGGAACACAGCTCACACCACCTCGCACACACCACCCGTTTTGTATAATAGCACAAATTTCATTTAATAACCAAACCTTGTCTGTCTTTCCCCTTATAGATTCCGGGGCGGCTGGAAATTTTATTTCCTCTACATTTCTTTCCGTGCTGCGAGCTCCTATGTCGAAGCTTCCAGATCCGATCGCAATAAAATCTCTCATCCCATAAAAGCTCTGGATGGTCAGCAACTCGCTCAGTCGCCTATTGAAAGAATATCCGCGCCCCTACGATTAACTTTTCCCGGTCACACTGAGGAACTGAAATTTTTTGTACTTCCTAAGCTAGATCAAGCCGTCGTGCTGGGTCTTCCCTGGCTCAGCGCACACAATCCCAATTTTGATTGGGCACAATTCCGCATTGTATCTTGGTCCCCTAGATGCGCTAGATCCTGTATACCGCAGGTTTTGACGGTCCAAACCACTAGTATTGAGAGCCCAACCGCCCATGTGTCTGTCAAGGAACCATCCGAGTACATGCACTTTAAAGACATGTTTAGTGTCAGGGCAGCAGCACGACTTCCCCCTCACCGCCCGTGGGACTGCGCGATAGAGCTTTTGCCGGGGAAAACACCGCCTAGCTCGCGTATTTATCCCTTGTCCGTGGAGGAAACACGGGCCATGGAGGAATATGTGAGCGAGGCTCTTCAATAAGGGCTCATCAGTAGGTCCACGTCTCCAGCTTCAGCGGGATTTTTTTTTATAGAAAAAAAAGGCGGGGGTTTACGTCCGTGTATAGATTATCGCGGACTAAATGCAGTAACCATAAAATATAAGCACCCACTGCCCCTGGTGCCGGCGGCCATCGACCAACTCCGAGGCGCTTCTATCTTCACTAAACTCGACCTCCGCAGCGCATATAATCTAGTTCGTGTGCGTAAAAGCGATGAATGGAAGACTGCATTTAGCACAACTTCGGGACACTACCAGTATAATGTGATGGCCTACGGTTTGGTAAATGCACCTGCGGTGTTTCAGGGGTTCATGAATGACGTGTTCCGGGATATGTTTAACCGTTTTGTCATAGTGTACTTAGATGATATTCTAGTATACTCGCGGTCATATAATGAACACGTCCGTCATGTGTCCGAAGTCCTTCATCGTCTGCGCCAACACGGGCTCTATGCAAAGGCGGAGAAATGCGAGTTCCATCAAACAGAGATTGCATTTCTCGGCTATCGCATAGGGCCACGGGGGGGTCGAGATGGAGGCGACCAAGGTGTTGGCGGTGCTACAAGGCCGGAACCCAAGTCAGTTAAGGCGCTACAGAGCTTTCTCGGGTTTGCCAATTTCTATCGGCGGTTTATCAGGAACTTTAGTCTGGTGGCGGCACCGCTCACATCGTTACTAAAAGGTAAACCTAAACACCTAAAGGAGTTTAAGGCGGAGGCGCGAACGGCTTTTCTTCGTCTAAAGAGGGCGTTCACCACCACCCCACTATTAAAACTACCAGACGCCGAAAAGCCATTCATAGTAGAAGTGGACGCTTCCGAAGTAGGGATAGGAGCGGTGTTGTCGCAACGTCACGGGCAACCTGAAAAGCTCCACCCCTGTGCTTTCTTTCCTAGAAAACTAAGCCCTGCTGAACGCAACTATGATATCGGCAACCGAGAACTGCTAGCAGTAAAGGCGGCGTTAGCGGAGTGGCGGCACTGGCTGGAGGGAGCCAAACACCCTTTTACGGTACTCACTGACCACCAAAATCTCTAATACATCCAAAATGCAAAGAGACTCAGCCCTCATCAAGCCCGTTGGGCACTGTTTTTTACACGTTTTATTTTTAAAATCACGTATCGCCCCGGCTCTAAGAATAAAAAAGCAGATGCGCTCTCGCGCTATTATGCAGCACCTAAACCAATAACTAATCCGGAAACCATCGTGCCGTTAACATTAATAGTCGCTCCCATAACCTGGGAGCTAGAAACAGAAATAGCACGGACCAACCCCACGCCACAGAGCTGCCCGCCAAACGGAATCTATGTTCCCGAAACACTGCGTGAAAAAGTGATTATAGAGGCACATTCCAATCTAGCCGCAGGTCACCCAGGAGTAGAACACACACACCAATTATTGGAACGACGGTTCTGGTGGCCTAAGATGCGGGAACAGGTAAGAACAGTGGTTCTGTCCTGCGCAGTATGTGCTACAACCAAGACTCCGCGTAGCCCACCCGCTGGGAAATTAAATCCCCTACCGATACTGAATAGACCATGGTCTCACATTGCAGTGGACTTTGTAACGGATCTGCCGGTATCTCAAGGGTACACTGTGATTTTGGTGGTAGTAGACCGATTTTCTAAGGGATGTCGTTTCATCCCGTTTGGTTCTCTCCCGTCGGCCCTCCAGGTGGTGGAAAATCTATTCGAACAGGTGTTTCGTTACTATGGTATCCCGGAGGATATTGTTTCTGATCATGGTCCCCAATTTATCGCCAGAGTCTGGAAAGCTTTCTTCCAGAAATTGGGGACCACTGTTAGCCTAACGTCAGGCTATCACCCCGAGTCTAATGGGCAGGCAGAGAGGACTGTGCAAGAACTTGGGAGATACCTCCGAACATACTGTAGTAGTCGACAGCACGAGTGGGCAGACTGCTTAATCTGGGTGGAGTACGAGCAAAACTCGCTACGTCACTCAGCTACCGGCCTGACGCCGTTTCAATGTGTGCTGGGACACCAGCCTCCGCTTTGTCCTTGAGATGCCACACTCACCGATGTACCCATGGTGGATCAGTGGTTTAGAAAAGCAGAGACAGTATGGGAGAATGCTCACACCAAAATCTCCCTAGCAGTGCGACGATTCAAGAAATATGCCGATAGGCGGAGAAGGGAAAGTCCTCCGCTCCAGGGAGGCGATCGGGTATGGCTCTCGACAAGGGACCTTCACCTCAACCTCCCCTGCCGCAAGTTAACCCCCAGATATATCTTTCCTTTTCCAATAATAGCTCAAGTTAATCCTGTGTCATTTAAGTTACAACTACCCACTCATTTTCGCATTAACCCTGTGTTTCACGTTTCCCTCCTCAGGCCAGCCTCAAGCCTTCGCTTCCTGGGGCTGTGGAAATCGAGGGTGCCCCTGCGTTCAGAGTGAGAACTTTACTTGACTCCCGGAGGAGAGGGGGTTCCCTTCAATATCTAGTCGACTGGGAAGGGTACGGCCCAGAGGAGCGAAGCTGGGTCCCGGCACGGGATATCCTCAGCAAACAACTCAACCGAGTTCCATCAAGCACGGCCGGATCGCCCGGCACCGCGACATCTGCTCGCCGGATTACTGAGCAGCCTCTTTGTCTCCCCCTGGTGTGTCTGTGTGTGTACGTCGTTCACTATTAGCACTTAATGTTGTTCACCTGTGTCCTCCCTATGTAACCCAGCCGGCCCCGTAGTACATTGTCTCTTCACCACTTGTTTGCACTGAAAGGCTGCGCATGTGTGTGTATGTTAGCGTGTTACCAAGTATTCTTATGTTTTCTCTCAAGAATGAGCAGGGGCTGTTGAGCAGAGCGTGCTTCGCATTGTGGGAGACAAAGGCCGTGGCGGACGAGGTCAAGTTCACAGCTGTCTCGCGCGGTACAGTATTCCTGAGTTCCGCCTCCGCGGCTCAGTTAAGGTTTCTTGGACTTGGTGACGTTGCGCGCTCTCCCGAAGCTCCAGCCAGGAGATCATGGACTGAATTTATGTCAGCTTATGTCATGTCGCTTTCTGACAGCAAACATGACATATATACATATGAAATGTGAGAGAAAAGTTACTGAAGTTTTATGTGATGTATATTCTTCTTATTATTCTTATTCTTCTTCTTATTATTATTATTATTATTATTATTATAGTAATAATAATAATAATAATAATAATAATAATAATTTCAGAATCAAATATATACATATGAAATGTGAGAAAAGTTACTGAAGTTTTATGTGACTTATATTCTTATTATATTATTATTATTATTATTATTATTATTATTATTCAGTAACTTTTCTCTCACATTTCATATGTATATATTTGATTCTGTAAAGCTGCTTTGTGATATTGACCATTGTTAAAAGTGCTAAACAAATAAACATGTATTTATTTATTTATTTGTTTGTTTGTTTGTTTATGTTTAACTACAGACCAATAAATAAATAAATAGAAATCCTCATTCTTTGCAAGGGTCTTATATAAAAGTCATATTTCCTGTACAGATGATTTTCTGCCACTTCTGTCGTGATGTCGAGGACATTAGAGCAGAAAGCACACGGTGGAGAGTCACGTCTCTTCACACACATCGTCCATTGTTCCAGTTCTCCGTGTCAGCATCGCGCTTTATTGTGTAACAGAACAAAATGTTCTCCATGTGTTTTTGTCACTTTCTTTCTGTTTCCATCTCACCTCTTCTCTCTGTCTCTCTCTCTCACACACACACACACACACACACACACACACACACACATACAGACACACACACATACGGACACGCCCTCTCTTTCTTTCAAAAGCTCTCTCTGTTCAGCTAACAGTCACAAATCTTGCAGCACAGATGTCACAAGGAAGCTCTTGGTTTCATGAGCAAGCACCTGCTACGCGTCATTAACACACTGACCACATCGCCGCTCTTTACCTCAATCAGACATTTACAGATTTAAAGTTCAGAGCACAAGGCCTTTGTTTTATTTTTTTGTTTTTCTTTCCCTTTCATTTTTTATTTTTTCTCTTTACCCTCGATTCATCTCGTCAGTTCTCTGAAAGGTCAAACTAAGGCGTCTCATTTGCATCCCTGTCAGGGTCACATGCCAGGCCAGGAACAATAGCCGCAGTGTGCTGTGTGGCCCGGGTGGAAGGTGTGAGCGCACATCGGGCCTCGGGCGTCTCATGGACGGCTCCGATGGGAAGGATATCGGCGGCGGGTCCACAATGCCGGCCTGTGCCGAGGACACAAGAAGGAATTGACGTCTTGCTTCCTGAACAGAAAGCCCATTGGACGCGGTGTCTCCTCGTGCAGCGCAGCTTCGTCCTGGTTTCGAACCTGACACGCTGTCATAGCGTCTGCATTGATTTGAAGTAAAACTCTCGGTTCAGACTTATTGTACACGGTGAGATTCTATGCACTGGAGCATGAGCTGAAATTTTAATTAAGAGTAAAAAGAAACCGGCGGTGGCACCAGAGCCGAGCAGTCGCACTGTTTGTCCTTCATCGGCGCCACGCCCCATCCTCTGCCGTCCGCCTCAATTTATGATCATCATCATTTGAAAACTTCTCCAGTTTCTTTCTGAGCTTTGGAGTAAACAGATACAGTAACCTGATCAGACACAGATGTACAGTATGTCCAGCATCATACAGTATGCAAGCACTGGGAGGAGCCACAGTCCAAGGTTTTATGAGGTGGAAGGCGTGCTATGGCATGAGTATGGTAATGAGCGGTGTTCACCAGGGGAATGGGCTGTTGCTGGGTAAAAATCTGCGGTTGTCATAGCATTGCTTAGTGAATTGGACAAAGCCTGATGAAGCATGTTCAAAACGAGCTGCAAGCATGTTTTAATATATATATATATATATATATATAAACTTATGCACAAAACAATGCATGACAGCTTAGATTGAGTGTTTGTCCAGGTTCATCCAAAACACTAAAACAGACAATGAATGCATAGACAGCAGTGTTTATTACATTAGCATGCATTACATTCTTTAAATCTTTGTTTTTTTATTTATTTTTATATATATATATATATTTATTTTTTTTTATTACCTCGGCAGAGAATTGCGTGTGTGTCGCTCTCCCCACATATACTGTAACCCTGCTCTCCGTCTGTACTGTAACTCAAACATGCCTCAGGGAAGAAGTATAAATTATCCCTAAGAGACAAAGAGTGTACCGGCGACGCGCGCATAAACATTCTGTCTGTGTAAGCGTTTGATAAACCCATCAGGAAAACTGTTACTAATGATATTTCACACTCATGTACTGTCCTGTAATTACAGCAGAACGTGATCACATGATGACTTTTTTTTTTTTTTTTTTGGTCATGATTTCTACACGATATTTAAACCTCACAGCGAGCCTCCTGCGTGTTCTGATTCCGTGCAGCTCTCACACACGCCTTGGTTGCAGGGCGTCACTCAGCAGACGTGATCGTTTAAACACCTCCTGGCGTTTGGAACGCGATCTACTGTACGCGGCATCGTGGCTCGTTCATGCGGGCGGATCAGCTTCAGTTTCTTCTGATGGAGTTGATATTAAAAATAAATAAATAAACAAACAAACAAGCCTCGAGTCTTGAGTAATTTTGTTGGTGTGTATATTTCTGGTTGTTATCTGGCAGCTGAGAATACATTCTTCTCTAATATTATGCTGCACTTTGCTCTTTCCTTGTTTTCGATGCCCCGGCACTGTTTGCAGACCGTCTCCAGTTCAGGATCCCCCTGCGTCCGTGCTTCACTGTGGGTGTAACGTTCTTTTGCTCCAAACACGCTGAGCTGACCCAATGCCAAAAAGTTCTAATTTAGTTTCTATTTTTGCTCCTAAAGAGTTCTGCTTGTTCTAAGTGCTGACCCAGTGCATTTTTTGTACACACAACTGTACACAACTTTGTGCATGTTTTTAAAAGAGGAGTTTTGCATAACGGCAGTGTAGCGGTTCGCACTGTCGCCTTGCACCTCCAGGGTCCGGGTTCGATTCCCGTCTCTGTGTGCATGGAGTTTGCATGTTCTCCCTGCGCTTGGTAGGTTTCCCCCAGGTACCACGGTTTCCTCCCACAGTACCCAGACTTGCAGATTAGATTAATTGGCGTTCACAAATTAACGTGAGTGAGTTTTGCATAAATGTTTTAGAGTTTATATTGCGATATAATATTAAATATTTAATATATTTTATTAAAATGTTCTATATTTCACATGTGTATAAGTATTTATATTCTATATACCCTATAGTGACAAAAGTATTCGCTCGCCTGCCTTCACATATGTATGTATGAACTTCAGTGACATCCAATTCTTAATAAATTGCTATAGCAGGTTCAACTGTTCTGGGAAGACTTTCACAAGGTTTAGGAGTGTGTTTATGGGAACATTCTTTCAGAAGTGACACTGATGTTGGACGAGAAGGCCTGGCTTCTCTAATTCATCTCAAAGGTGAAGATCGGGTGGAGATAAGGACAAGTTCTTCCACACCAACCTTGCTCTTACATGTCTTTATGGACCTTGCTTTGTGCACTGGTGCGTTGTCATGTTGGAACAGGTGTGGGGCTGTTTTTCAGGAGTGGGGTTCGGCCCCTCAGTTCCAGTGAAAGGAACTCTTAATGCTTCAGCACACCAAGACATTTTGGACAATTTCATGCTTCTAACTTTGTGGGTACAGTTTGAGGACGGCCCCTTCCTCTTCCAACAAGACTGCGCACCAGTGCACATATATATATATGTATTGTTCTATTCTACTGTATATAAAGGGATAATATTATATATATATATATACTTTTTTTTTTTTTTTCCCCCCGATTTTCTACCTAATTTAGTTGTGTCCAATTCCTCCCCGTCACTAGGGGGCTCCCACATTAAGGCTACTACTACCACTCAGCCGGGAGGGCCGAAGACTATCACGTGTTTCCTCCGAACCACGTGACGCCAGCCGACCGCATCTTTTCGAACTGCTCGCTCGCGCACCGTTGGGGGCGGCGTAACACACTCGGAGGACAGCGCCATCCGCTCCCTCCGTTGCGCGAGCTCACAGACGCCCCTGATTGGCTGTAGAGCCGTGATTAATGTGGGAGCACTAAGTACCTCTCATCCCTCCCCTCTGAGAGAGCTCGGCCAATCAGCTCTCTCTAGACCTCCGGCTGCGAGAGGTTACAGCACCACCCGGGATTCGAACTAGCGATCTCCGGATGATAGGGCGAGCGCTTTAACCACTGCGCCACTCGGAGGCCCCATATATATACATTTTTAATATAATATGGAAATATATATATATATATGATTCAGTGATTCATAGTCATGTCTATAGTAAATGAGAAGGGTTTTCACTGTAACCATGATTGCTATTTGTTGTGTGAAGCCTTTGTCCTTTAATCTTTATAGATGTTCTCTCTCTTTCTCTCTGTCCAGCTCCACACGGCACTCCTGAGTCTCCAGCCTTTCTCCCCGTTTCCGCCCTCTGGTCCTGTCTGACTCATCCTGGTGCAGCACGTCTGGTTGGAGTTCTTGTCACATGGAGGTCTCTGTCTTGCTGCTTGTGGTCTGCTTGGGATGCGAGTGGTGTCTGAGGACGGTTCCACTTGATGACCATGAAGATGGCGTTGACTTGTCTGATTCAGGCAGTTTTTCTGTGATAGCTAGTTTAGCACTGAAATAACCATAAACAGTTCTATTCCGTAAATGAAATCGGACTATACGAACATCAACAGCTCTTTCTGTTATATTGAAATTTCACCCTCACTGCACACAGATATAGCAGGGCCTGATTTACGGGCATATTATCTGAATGAGCATGGGTTCCCTGTTGAGTCTGATTCCTCACTAGGTCTCTTCCTATTGTCATCTCAGGAGGTTGTTTTCTTGCCACCGTCTTGTCACCTCGGCTTGCTCAAGTTGGAGATGGATTGATTAACAAAAAGAACTATTTTTACAGTATGTACCATCAAGTCAGATTTGATCTCTCATCCCTTTTCCCGCCGCTCATGAGGTGTGCTCACGTCCCTGATACTATCTTCATAGAAAAAGAACGAACAGGAAAAAAAATCATTTCTGTTATCCTCCAGTGATAGGAAGCCGTGTCCAGACACCGTTAAGTGCTCACATAAACCCAGATTCTGCTAATCCTAATTGGTCTGTGTGGAATCACTTCAGCTCAGTGACCTCGCCACAAGGACAAGATGCAGAGACATTAACTAGCGCACATGCACTCGGAATACTGGATCTGTTACTGTGAGGCGAATGGCAATGAGGTTATTAGTTCACTAAAACAGCTCAGGAGAACAACATCCAAATATGCAAAAATAATAATGAAATAACTTTATTATGGATTTGTATTGAAATCTAGGCTAGACACGCCATCAATACATAAAAATATTTGTAGAAAAATTATTTATGTCCCACAAAGCATAGTAGGTTTATCTGTTGCGTCTATTGATTTACAGAACACTACAGTTTCCATATGATGGATGATACACAACGCTGCGTAGCCTATCCGGAAGTCTCATGCATCACTTTTTCGCTCTGATTTAAAGTCAATATTTCACCTTAAAACAGCCTCCCTTCCTTCGCCTTCTTAATGCATGATGGGACATTGGTATATTCAAGCACTGCTGACAGGCCACCAGTAGGGGGCCCCGTGATCAGAAAATAAAATGAGAAAACGATGAAAATTTGAGCCAAACATCTGATAACCTAATCTCATAAAGCTTGTGATTTCTACCATAAAAATAAGGAAATCTAATTTTTTTACATTTGAAAACATTGGGTGCGGTATGGTATCGTCGTCATTTTCTGGCATACTAGCTTTAAAGAAAAAATCAACAATTATCTACATTTTTAGGAATTGCACCTCATTCTATATGAACACTCAAACAGGCCTGAGTGATGGAAGAATCTCGACTAGTAGTGTACATATATGGTAATAATGACAAGCAGTTGTTATTTGTATAGAACCTTGATAGAGCTCACAAATCAGCTTCACATAAATGAATCGACTGGATATGCGTTTTAATTTATTTATTACATTTATGCCTTACGAGCAGTTTATCCCTAATGAAAAAGCCAAGGACAACGATGGCAAGGATAAACACCCGGAGAAACCTTGAGAGGAGCCTCGGCTCAAAAGAGAACCCACCCTCATCCCCAACCCATCACTCCCATCTATAAGTGCATGCATTTGTGCTCAAGGTTTAAAGGCTTATATAAGCAAAAGCAGTTTTGTGTCCTCTATTCCCGCAGGACGTAAATAAATAAATAAATAAATAAATAGATAGATAATTTTTTTAAAAAGGCTTTAAATGCTAGGGTTGGAAATACAGTATTTTTTTCTTAACATTCATAAACATGCTTTTCAGATCGTAGTAGATTGATAATAAAATCCTATCAGTGTTGATATTTCTGACAGTCACGATAATGAGTTAAAGACTACTGTTTGTTGTAAATGGTTCACAAATCATACTGTAGCTCTTCTAAAACTATTGGTCCCCTAAAGAAACAAACTGTAAGGAAAAATAATTCAAATTTTAATTTCACTACATGCGAACAGAGTCATTATCAACAGTCTGACCTTGAAAAACTAAACATTTGTTGGTGTTGATGTTGGTGTATATCAACACCATGTAAGAGGCGGATGTGAAGAGGAAATGTAATACGTCTAAATAAAAATCTATTATATAGAGAGATATTCTGGAAATATATACTTGCAAACTTACTACAGGTTTTAGTGCCCCTAAATGGATGTGTTAGATTAAATAATAATAATAATAATAATAATAATAATAATAATAATAAAGTAACAAATGACAAATATATATATATATGATCAAATAATAATAACAATAATAATAATAATAATAATAATAATAATAATAATAATAATAATAAACAAACAAAAACAAATTACCAATTAAAAAAAGAAAAGATTATAATATAATCAAATAATAATAATCAGAATAATAATAAGAAGAAGGAGAATAAGAAAAAGAATTCTATTTTGCTAAAATACATTGTTCACAATTAAGTTAAAGGACGACAAAAACTAACAAATGAAAATATATATTTATGATCAAATAATAATAATAATAATAATAATAATAATAATAATAAACAAAAACAAAAATAACAAATAAAATAAATAATAATAATCTAATCAAATAATAATAATAATAATAATAATAATAAACACTTTTGTTTAACATTTTTTCATTTGTGTGTTTTTGTTTTTTGTTTTGTCTTCTTGTTGTTGTTGTTTTTTTAAACAGGGACCCTGTAAGGTTTACATGTTTACATTTATTGCTTTACTCTATTTTCCCCCACAGATATCCTCTATAATTCCTGATATACATATCGTCTCATTAGCAATTCATGTCTTTCAGAAGAAGGATACCTCTACACCCTGCCATGCTGCAGCTCACAGGCTGATCTGTAATTAAAGGTTCCTGAGCATAAGGCCAGCAGGTTGGTCAGGGGAACTGTACGGCCTCTCTGATGCAACACTAAACAACATGCCGGCGTGCTGTACAATGAACAGATGCTCCGAAGCTCAGCACGAGTCTGGCGCATGAGGCGCTACGGGAGTCCTTGTCTCCATGGCGATAACCTTGACCTGATTCGTTGGCCCTCGCAGAAGAACCTCTGAAATATGAATTATAGATTAGTGGGAGAAATATGTTCGACCGACCATGAAAGGCTGCGGGGCCAGTTATCACTCACCCGGGTTCGAATTTGAATCCCCAATCCTGCTGTGATTTACTGTGGCTGCCAATGCGGACTCAGAGAAACCATCAAACAAAATAAGGGCTGGGGTTTAATCTTCTTGAATGCAAATATGAGAAGTGTGAATGAGACCTTCACACGCGTTAATGACCCGAGTAACCCGTTTTACTTTCCCATCTCTATTCTCCACTTCACCTTCCTCACCAGCTCTCTCACCATCGAAGGACGTGACTTGTCATAGAAACGCATTATAATGTAACGCAAAGTAGATGAATTAGTCATGCTGTCCAGTGTAATCTGGGTACTAATTATTCCCTAATTATTTGATTAATCTTTCTCCACGCTCTACAACTTATATGTGAATTTAACAAAAAAAAAATGTTTAGAGAGTCGTCTTCAACAAGCCGGAAAAGAAGGTATTTACTTGTAAATAAATTTACATAATGGACCATTTACAGGGAATGTGGGATTTATCAAAATCCAGTTAGTCTGGGGGAAAAAAGAGAAGCATTAGAGGGAATTTATAATCAGGTCTAGCTGAGCGTGCTACTTAAGCCCAATCCCTTTCAACTCTGACAGCTCGGCCTGCGTGCTCTGAATGCCGCGCGTAAGCTTAGAAACCCGTGAGCGGCTAGACTGTCAATCCTCCACCAAGAGAACGTCTACAAGACATCATTAAACACTAAGTGCTAGTTCCCTTTGAAGTGTGCAGGAAGATACTTTATGGTTTCACGGAATTGATCGCTTTATACAGGGAAGTATTAGGAGAGAGAGACACTATACTTCACCTGAGCCACGAGAGGATGTGAGCAGGTATGTGGGATTTCTGAAGTATACAAAGGATTGTTTTTGGATTTTGCCTAATTAAAGCACAGTCGTCTCCAGGGTCCGGGTTCGATTCCCTCCTCGGGGTCTGTGTGCATATGGAGTTTGCCTGTTCTCCAGGTACAGGTACTCCAGTTTCCTCCCACAATCCAGAAATATGCAGGTTTGGCTAATTGGCGTTCCTAAATTGCTTATAGTGTGTGTGAGTGTATGTGTGTGTGTGTGCCCTGTGATGGACTGCCATCTCATACAGGTCTCCTGGGACAGGCTCCCGCCAATCCTGTGCGCCTGTATACATGATAAAGCGGTTCAGATAATAAGATGAGACTAGACAGCATCACTTTCAGCACTTGAGGTGTTTCAGTTGGAACTGCGTTGCCCAAAATCTTCTAAAGTTCTGAAAGAAAATGAGACGTTTCTTGTCTTTTGTCTTTTATGTCCACACATTTGGCTTCTCATCATTTTATGAACAAAATGATTCGTATACCATGCCGGGGTTATTTGCATAAGTAATGTAGTTTTCATGAAAATCCAGTTACTCTACAGTAAAAAGAAAAATAAATGTGTCCTGTGAGAACTGCTGACTTTACATATAAGGAAAGTCACTGATGTGAGCCGCAACTTAAAGGCTTCAGATCTTATTACTGGCTTGTCCTGCTGTTATTTCTCGTGCTATCTGCACCGTCGTTCAAGTCAATCCAGGACTTGTGAAGTCTTCTAGCAAAGTAGGGTGATGAGACATTTGTATGGTGCAAAGATTTTAAAGAAGCCAGTGAATGACGATCCAAGTCTGGAAGGCTCGGAACTCACTGCAGCGTGAACATGCTGTGAACATTCAGAGAGTGGAACGCCTGATCCTTGAAAATCGATTAATAACTTGCCACCAACATGTGGAAGAGAATGCATCTGTCTGAGAAATCTTGATAGTATCCAAGCACTAGTGAAAGTGCATTAGTGTAGCAGGGGATTATATAGAGACGTAAAAGGGAGTTTTCCTCTCATAACTGTGTTCTGTTATTTTGCACAATCAAAAGTCCTGCTTTGACTTGAACACCTTTTGTATTTCAATTACCATCAAGAATGTAATAAAAATGTACAGCAATCTTTACTTTTTTATTTTTTTTTTTATTTTAATGCAATAACATGAAGAAATAAGGTGGGAGTTCCTGGGAGGCCAGTGTGTCAGACATGAAGCAGACAGTCCGGTCATGACTCTGGCATACTGAGAAAACTTTCTACCTTGATGGTATCCAAGCACTTTTGAAATGCTGGAATAAGTGAATTAGTGTATAATTGGATTATATTGAGAAATAATCATTAATAAGTTAAAAAAAAATGTACAGTTTTTCACATGAAACTGTCAAAATGCAAAATTTGAAGAACAAATTGACCATATTATTACTCAGGATGCCTGGGATTCTGCGTCTCCCCTCCACACTGGCAACATTAAATATTTAGGTATTTACATACTGTACACTCGGGGCCATCAAAGCTTTTTAACCTTAATCTTTAACCTTCATCATGTGTGTAGTAAAGAAGATCGAATACGATTTTAAACGGCGGACGAGGCTCGCGCTCTCACGCGCTGATCGAGTCGCTACAGTTCAAATGAAAACCCTCAGTCAGATTAATGCCCCGCTCTCACCGCCTCGCTCCCACCACACGCTCAGACAAATGGTCTCAATCACCCGCCTGCGTTTTACTGTTTAGCGAATCAGTTGTCAAGCTCGTCCAGAGGGACGCTCACAAACAACTCCTGGGTTAACTTCGAGTAAAATCAATGCAAGAATACTTCACTTGCGGATGGTTCTCGCCGGCTTTCCGCATTCCATTAAGGAAACGAACCGCTGTAAGAACGCACTAATAATTCAACGCTGTCGTCTTGGCGGAAGGTTAGCAAAGCCGCTAAAGTATCACTAACACATGCAGATCCGCCCAATCACAGCAGCACTGAGGAATCACTCACATTCATCAGCTACTGCAGTCTGACACGGTCCACTGGGGCTGAAGTAGAGTTCGTTCCTCCAGGAGTAACAATTACATTCAATAACAATGTCAAAGATATATGAGGAAGAAAAATCAGCATATACACACGCAGAAGGTGAAAAAGTGTCTTGAAGAGAATCGTTACTGGTGGCGAGACACGGATTCATCACTACGAGTCTGATCGTAAGCGGGAGAGTCTGGAACGGAAACCGAGAAAAAGTCGACCATCAACTGAAAAATTCATCAATGTCGACAGTTTGCTGGGATTCTCGGGGGCCAGAAGTATTGGAACACCATCCGGAAAAATGGATAACTATCACCAGTGCTCGTTGCAGTGAGACGCTTATCGAAGAGCTCGAGCCGAAACTTTATCACAGATTAATCACAGAGGAGTGCTATCCAAGGGCATCGTGATCTCACGTGACGATGCACGTCTGCATATTTCTGCCCACACTGGCAACCTCTGATCCTCCCTACAGTCCTGATCTCACTATACTTGACATTCACCTGTTTTCTCCTGAAAGCAGCCCTACGAGGATGAAGAGTCTGTACATTCATGACGTGTTTGTCTTTTCAATAAAGTTTTAAGTTAAAATAAATTCCAGATCCGGACTGTGGATCATGTCTGGTTCACCCTTGTGTGCCATCGTGTTCGTGTGTTAGTTTGGATCGGCTTATGAATGTGTTTCTACACACAGCTTCATGAAATGTTTTTCAGCCAACATCTGCTGCGCTCGTCCCTTCCGCCGCCGTACCTTTAGAAATATGGCGGCTGTGATCACGTCTCTGAGGCACATTATACAGTAACAAGTAAAACCAAAATCAAAAGTCCAGGAAGGAACAGCGTCCGCTCTGCACTCTACAGCCTTATCATGAAAAGTCGGGTCTGTTTCGGGCCACACAAACAGGTCCGAGGGATGAAGTGAAATCTTGATTATTTCCTCCTTTTGCACATTCAATCTCGAGCAGAGTCTGTTTGTATTCCTACAATTCAGGTCCAGGATCTCAGTGGGATTTTGAACCTGCCTGTATTATTACTGCCATCTAGTGGTAGGGGTATCCACTGCAGGCAGTTACAAAGATAATACTGAGTGTGTCGCAGTACAATCCATTTCCCCTTTATTTCTTTATTGAGTCAGTTCTCGGGATGATTTTCTCCTTTTCACTTTCTGATGCTAATTCTTAGTAATAAGTCAGAGCTGCTAGAAGAGCTGGAGGGGGTGTTGATTGTTTCTAGTTAGAAAACAAAAACAAACAAACAAACATCAAATGGCAGTTATTTTTGGTTTAAATTATTTATTTATTTATTTATTTATTTATTTTATATGTTTGTTTGTTTATTCCCATAAAATAACAACAATAAACAGGAACAGTAATCAATTAAATGTAAGAAAATAACAAACGGCTTTCCTTCCTTTTCGGCTGCTCCCATGAAGGGTCGCCACAGCAGTCCATCCGATCCACACACAACTTTGGCACAGGTTTTTTTTGTTGTTGTTGTTTTCTGGACGCCCTTGCTGATGCAACCCTCCCATGTTATCCGGGCTTGGGACCTGCACTGCGTCCAGTGATCAGGCCAGTGATTAGTATATTGTGCTGATGCTGAATGCTGAGGGGGTTGAAACAGATGAGCGTCAAAATGAGGTAGAAGTTTTTTTAGGCACTTTGTATTACAGTAAAACATTTGTTCCCATTTCTTTAATGTAATCTACATTATTTAATACAGTATATACAGTACATACCGTAGTTGACCTTTACACTGATTAGTTTTTCACTTGAACCTGCTGGAAGTCACATGACTGACCAGCGTTGTCTAAAAACACAACCCGTATCGTACCGTGTGTTCACTCGGGACACGGCCGGCGCCGGACCGGCACCTCAACCACCATCCTCAGAGACGGCAAAGACAGACTCCACACCAGCATCGGACGGTATAGTATGGAACATAGATATTGACATAACAAGAAACACTTAATGTAATGTTTTACTGCCGGGTCAATGGGATGTACATACTGTAGGTAATGTCATGTCTGAATGCAAATTGTATATATGAAAGAATAATCATGTTTTTGGTTTTGTTTTTCATGCTTTAGTATTTGTGAAGTAAATGTTCTTTTTATTTAAAAAAAAAAATGACACACCTACACTAAATGATGTGTAAATGAGGGCAATACAGAATATCGCCACCTACTGACCAGCTGAGGAATCTCCCATGCCTATTAAAACACAAGGCTCCAGACACAAACCTGTAGCTTATACTGCACGCGTCTCCTCAGTAGGTTAACTAATCTAATCTAAACATTGACATACAAGTTTCACCTCTTCAGACAATGTGGAGGAAATGTCTGCCTTCTTTGCTTACTTAATAAGTCATAAGATCGTTCATCAGATCCACCCAGAATCCTCTGTAGTTCAACTAGGGACCGTGGAGGCCAAATGATATATTCATTTCCAATATACTGTATTAATTCCCATTTAACCACCATGGTGGGACCTCACTCACACACACTTATTCACACACTCCAGGCGATTTGAGAACGCCAGTCGGCCTCATCTGCATGTCTTTAGACTGTGGGAATCGAACCCCTACCCTACCGGTGCTAGGCCGCAGCACTACCCACTATAACCAACCCTATGCTGCCATTTACCGAACGCCTAAATCTAAACACTGACATACGGTATAGTGCTGAGTTTTGGGGTTTTAGTAGTGCTGACATTGACGTCGTGCTAAAGTAAAACGAAGAATAAGCAGTTCTGCTCTCCAGGTCTCTCCGAGAGGATGCGGGTTCATACTGTGTACGGTTATACTTGCTGGCTGAGAGTTCTGTTTGAGTGTTGACGTTGCTGACGCCCTCACCCATCTCTATCTGACACGTTTGTATGCTTTCCGACTCCTCCCACAAACGCTCCATCTTTTCTTTCTGTAGGTATCTGTTTCTGTTCTGGTTTCCTTTGGTAAGTATGTGAAGAAGCGCGGCCAGGGCCGTATTAGCTCGGAATGCGGGTGGAATGTGGGGATTGTGTATTCACACGAATCTGTGTGTGTGTGTGTGTGTGTGTGTGTGTGTGTGTGTGTGTGTGTGTGTGTGTGTGTGTGTGTGTGTGTGTGTGTGTGTATCACAAAGCATCAGATATGAGATGCAATCGAGGTGTAAATTAGCTAAACGCTGCTTCCGATCTTGGTAGACTAGCTAGACTTGATTTACTGATTTGATTTCAGATTTTACAGACATTTTTTTTTATATGTGTATATTTTTATCATTCATAAAGTTTTAAAAAAATAACAATAATAAATGAAAAATCCTGTTTGGATGATTTTTTTTTTTCCTTTTCCTTTTTACCTTTTTGAACATTTAAAATAAATAAATAAATAAATAAATACAAAATTCTGCAATCATCATGCTAGTTGGGGCTCATCCAACTGACATTAGAGGAGCATTAACAGTATAATTAGTTCATAATTATAATTCTTTGATCCATTGGTGTTGAAAATATGTGATGATATCAATCAGGTCTAGAGGGGAAAAATATATATATATATATATAAAATTTATATTTGGTGGCAGACTCATTCTTAAAGCAAGCAAGCAAGCAAGCAACACACACACACACACACACACACACACACTAAAATTAATTCCTCCTGCATAATTTTTCATCAATTTTAAGACCTATTCAATTTTATTCTCCTGTAAACAACATTTGCACTTTCTATATAGAATCATGTTAAGAGGGAGTTGAACAGATCCTGTACTGGCTTGTTGCTCTACATAATGACTTTGTTTCCCCTGCTCCCCCCCCCCCCCCCCCCTCCTCCCCCCGCTGTCCCTTTCTCATCCGGCTGGTTCTTCAGGTTCTCCCGCCGTTCCTACTCCATTACTCAGTCATGTATGGGTGTGGCTTATGGCCTGGAAGCTCTCAAGTTCTCAAATTCTCGAGTTTTCTACGTTCTCTCACTAGCTGTTGGTGTTTGGGTTAATAACCACATGACGTCAGAGTACTGGTCAAACATGTCGGGCAGCGAAAGCTGAAACGGCATCTTTAATAGCCTGTTTAAACAACAGAGGATTTGGTTGATATAGATAGCGAGATAAAGAGATAGAATGTTATAGTGGGTTCAATTTCCAGCTTAGGGCTGTGCGCATGGAGTTTGCAGGTTCTCCCCGTGCTGTGTGGGTTTCCTCCAGGTGCTCTGATTTCCCCCCACACATGGGGGATCCAATCTACAGTCGGGTGCCTCACATCTAGTGTGCCTGTTATAGGTCTTGGATCTGTCTGGATCAACACTGAATCCCAAAGGCTCCTGCGACCATGTACAGGATAATCAGTATAAAAAGAAATGGAACGGCGTTAAATTGGACCAGCACTACGGCCTGGCACCTGCAGGATCGGCGGTTCAAGTCCCATCTTCTGGTGTGTGTGTGTGTTTTCTCCCCATGCCTGGTGGGTTTCCTCTGTGTACTCCGGTTTCCTCCCACAGTCTGAAAACATACAGATTAGGCAAATTGGCATTCCCAATTTGCCAGCAGTGTGTGAGGGTGTGTATGTGTGTGTTCCCCGTGATGTACCCTGCCTCATGACCTGAGTCTCCTGCGATAGGTTCCAGGCCCCCAAGACGGTGTATACAAGAGTGAAGTGGTGCAGAAGATGGGCGAGTGAGTGATGCACGCCTCTGTGCTTAGATCAGGCTTGAACAGACACTCCTTCTTTATTGACTTTATTTTGCTTCTATTTCCCGTCAGCTGAACTGTTTCGACATCTACTAATAATCACACACAGAAGGCCACTGGTAGCGCATACAGTACAGAAACGGGGCTTCTCACAGACGACAGAAATAGCAAATACCTTTCCCCTTACACGGCTGCATAGCAATTATGAAACCGACACGTCAGACTTTCTTAAATACCCCGGCAACGGCTTGAAAATTCTTTGACGCAAGGATGATACTGAAAATACTGAACTAAAAGTGCTCTAAAGGGCACACAGGGTATTAGGCAACAGTTCTGGCTTCTTAAGTATTTGCACTGCATTTTGGAATTTAAGCCGGTTAGACTTTTCTCCCCCCTAATGTGACCTCATAGAAGAAGAGCCGCTCCCCGGCATGTTGCTCAGCCGAGCTGATCTCTGAGGGGGTGCGGCTCACGGCAGTGTAAACCTCTTAATACACACGTGGCACTGATCCTGCTGGCATTGATTTAAATATAATAATCATAATAAGTAGGAGTGGAGTTGCTGTGGAGTTTTTCGGATATGTCATGTCTTTTTTTTCCCCTCTCAGTCATTGTTCATTATTGGTTAAAAACGAAATAAAATTCAATTGATCTTCTTGCCCAGATTGTGCTGAGCAAAACAGATATGATGTCACTTTATACGATGTCACGGTCCTCACTCCTATATATAAAAATGTATTATCTGAGAATGATTTCCACTGGAGCATTTACATACACATTGTATCAGGGCTCTGAGACCTGCGTCGACCTGTTAAGGGAATAGTTATATATGGGACCTTTAAAGGTGAAGGAAAGATGTTGAAAGAAATTGAGATTCTCTTGCAGTTGAAGAGATCTGAAGTGTTTCTGCACTAAAGAACGGAACAAAAGCGGTAAATCAAGATGTTCTGAGTTTTTCTGGGATCGTTAACCCCAGAGCTCCTATTGAGTGCAGCGTTACAAGCAAAAGCAGCCTCAGCAAAGCTGTGTAATTAAAATCCACTCGAACTGAGATCGGGAAAGTTGATAGTCCAGAGTAGGAACTGTTAATTGTTACAAAAGCATGAGGAGGAGGAGGAGGAGGAGGAGGACAAACATCTGTTAGTCCAGCTGTTTCACTAACTGGCTCCAGGAGCGGATTATACAAACACAGATTTGCATTTCCTGCCATTGACTGCACCATTTGTGATGAATACTGGACTGGGACAAATATTCAGGCCAGGACTCTCTCCCTCATGCAGGACAGATTTTGGGATCCTCCCCGTCTACTGTAGTGCAATGTGCCTGAATGGACGAGGCATGATTCAGATTTATATTCAACATGCTTTAACAATGATTTTAAAGTGCTAAGTAGGTCAATGTCACTGTGTATCAATTTGAGTTACATTACGGCCGCTATATATAAGGATTTGGTCTTACAGCCTGTTTATTCCCTTTTACATTAAGTTTCAGTATTTTATTAAATCGTCTGTTCAGCTGTATAGAACCTAATCATGTAGTCAGATGCACTTTTACTAGCTAGACAGTGATACCGTGGTTTGTACTACAGTCGTATGCAAAAGTTTGGGCACCCCTTGATAAAGAACAGATTTTGGTGATTTTTTTAATTGAGAAGATGTTAACACCGTCTCTCTCTCTCTCTCTCTCTCTCTTGGAAATGGAAAAAAATGCACAATGTTTTCAGCAAACACTGGGGCACAGTTACTTCTTGTGTTGCAGCCAGTTGCACAGGAAATGTTGAACGGGTGAAGGGAAGAGAGAATGTGTTAACATCTTTTCAATAAAAAAAAAAAATCACCAAAATCTGTTATTTATCAGGGGGGGGTGCCAAAACTTTTGCATAAGACCGTATAATTAGCTAACATTACCTGCATGCGCCACATCACCACTTAAAGTCTCTTTACAAATGTCAGTTACTTAAATACATTTTTTAGCTGCCGAGGTTATATATATATATATATATATATATATATATATATATATATATATATATATATATATGAATTGTTGCATTTACATTATATTAAAAAAAAAATCATTTATTCATCTTAAATAATCACTCAGTCACTCATCATATGAACATACAGTATACAGTACAGCTTTATCCTGCGTACATGGTCACAGGGGGCCTGGACCTCATCTCAGGCCATGAGGTAGGGTTCACTGTAGACAGGGTGCCAATCCATCACAGGGCACACACACACATACTGTGCACATGGTCATTCACACACTACGGGCAATTTGGGAACATCGGTTATCTTAATCTGCATGACTTTGTACCCGGAGGAAACCCACCAAATATGAGGAGAACATGCAAAAACTCCAGACCCCAAGGCGGGACTTGAACCCGGACCCTGCAGGTGCACGGCGACAGCGGTTAACACTAAGCCACCGCGCCGCCTCGTCCTCAATAACAATTTCAAAGCGATTAATGGGATTCATGCGATGATCTCAGACTGACAGAGCGCACGCTGCAAACTACATGCTGTGTGCTATTTTTAATCATTCGCTGTCACGGCACACCTCTGAAACAAGCAACTTCCTGTTTCCACTTAAGTTAAGGCACAGAGCACTGCACTCTCCACCCGGCCTCTCACTTTCCTCCCTCGTTGGACGAAAAAAAAAAAAAAAAAAAAATCTATTTTATGTTCTCAACAAATTGCAAAGTGCTTTATGTTAAAACCTCTCCCAGAGCAGAGAACAGACTGACTCACACACGGCACTGGGAATTCAGGCTAGTTTTATAAACATGGTCTAATTTCATCACATCGCCATGTATATGCAATTCCGTGTTGAATAATGTGATTCTTGTAAATCCATTATAATTAGACTTCCTCCTCATAGAGCCGCCGACTCAGCAGTTTGCAAACGAAGCATGGGGATGGATTGGAGTCTAGTCCTAGAACTCTACATTACTCTACACTCCTCGGCTTGAGGCTGTTCTGCCGGATATATCACAGTCCCACCCGCAGGACTCTTTCATCTTCTAACTTCAGGACCTGCTCGCTTACTCTTAGGATTATACTGTATATTAGGCCGATGTGCTCAGACATGGTCACTTATTACTTTTGCACTAAAGCTGTCACTTTATCATCACTACTATTGCAAATCAATGGTTGCATTTACATTTAACCTTTGATTATTATTATTATTATTATTATTATTAATTTTCAATTTTTTTAAATATTTTTTGTGATTAATATGCTTATAGGCGGCACGGTGGTGTAGTGGTTAGCACTGTCCGCCAGGGTCCGGGTTTGATCCCCGGCCAAGCTCGATTCCCGTCTCTGTGTGCATGGAGTTTGCATGTTCTCCCCGTGCTTGGTGGGTTTCCTCCGGGTACTCCGGTTTCCTCCCACAGTCCAAAGACATGTAGGTTAGGCTAATTGGCGTTCCCAAATTGCCCATAGTGTGTGAATGAGTGAGTGTATGTGTGTGTGTCTGTGCCCTGCGATGGATTGGCACCCTGTCCAGGGTCTATCCTGCCATGTGCCCTAAGTCTCCTGGGATAGACTCCAGGCCCCCCGTGACCCTGAATAGAGGATTAAGCGGTATAGATGATGAGTGAGTGAGTGAGTAATATGCTTATATATATATGGCGGCACGATGTCAGAGTGGTTAGTACTCTGGCCTAGCACCTCTAGGGTGCGGGTTCGATTGTATGCATGGAGTCTGCATGTTCTCCCCGTGCTTGGTGGGTGCTTGGTGGGTTTCCTCCCACAGTCTAATGACTGTACCACTGTCTTACAAATGGGAATAAATAGATAGACAGATAGATAGATAGATAGATCAGGGTCACAGGGGGCCTGGAACCTATCCCAGGAGGCTTACAGTAGGGCACGAGATGGGCTACGCCTTGGACAAGGTCCCAACCCAGTGCAGGGCGCACACTTATTCTCACACTACAGGCAATTTTAGGAAAGCCAATTAGCCTAACCTGCATGTCCTTGGACTGTGGGAGGAAACACAGAACTCATGCACACAGAGATGGGAATCGAACCCAGACCCTGGAGGTGCAAGGCGACGGTGCTAAACACTACATCACCGTGATGCCTTGACTGTGGTTAGTAAAGCATAATTTTAAGTAAACCTATGTGTACAATATTTCAAGGTCAACATAGAAATCAATCAACAAACAAAACAAACAAACAAACAAACAAACAAATACATAATCTGAAGCCTATCATAAATAAATGATAAATCATAAAGGATTGATTATTATGGTAAGATACGTACAGCTGTATACTGTATACAGTACCAGTTGTTTTACTTGCTAGATAGTGATACTGTCGTTTATCCTATAACTAGTTAACATCACCAGCATGCGTTTACGGTTACGTTTAGGCACTTTCACTGATTTATGGCAAAAAAAAAAAAAACTGTCCATCATTCATTGATTGATATGTAGAGGGTCACAGGAAGCCTGGAGACTTCAGGGTACACACTCATTCACACACTCTGCGTGCGGTTTAATCTACATGCCTCTAGATTGCCAAGCACAAGGAAACTCCACACGCAGACCTGAGGCGGGAATCGAACCCTCGCTGTGGAAGTGAGCGGCCACGGTGCTGACCGCTACTCCACCCTGACGCCTGAGTAACAGCCCATTCATAGTAATGTACACGTCTGGAAATGCGGAAGAGGTTATGAAAGTAAAGACTATGAAGAGTACTTCAGTGGTGTGTGGAGTTACACTCTGTAGCCTCTCACACACTCACTAGAGCCAAACCCGAGCCACTATAGAGAATAAAACTGAGAAGCAGGAAGTGAACCAGAAACTAATCCAGATCATGACCGTAGTCGTGCCGGTGCAGGTGGGGGGGGGGGGGGGGGGGGGGGGTTGTAATGCCATGGAGTCAAACTAAATAAAGTTTCAAGACGTGAGTTATGATATACAATAGGCGTCGATATGATCTAGTAAAGTTTTTAATGTAACCGTGTCAAAGGCTGTTAAGATCCTGAGATTCGATCCGATGCGATTCAGTCATCCAAGAAACTCAAAAAGTCTCGCAGCTCGTTCGGAGTGGTTTTAAATTGACTGTAAGCTGTGTTCCGGGTACATAATATCATTAACCACAGGTTTCAGTAACATTTTCAGTGCAACGACATCTCAGAAAAACACACCACAGACCTGAAACCAGCTTACATAAACAGCCCTTCTCAACCTTTGTGTGAGAAACCAGTCGCACGTGATGTCGCTGCACAGAGAGCGTTCACTCAGTAATCTGATCATCCACATGGTTCTGTGCATCATAGGCACAAAACACTAACACTCCACAATTTTGCTCTTGATTTAAATTCAATTAACTGAAATCTAAACCCTTCGCTATAAAACGAGATCTTGTCAGTGGTAGAGCGCTTTTAGATTAGCACAAACTGGAAACCCTGTCAATTATTGTCTGTCTGCTTCTTCTTCTTCTTCTTCTTCTTCTTATTATTATTATTATTATTATTATTATTATTATTATTATTTTCTTTCTCCACTATTGGAATTGTTTATAGAGCAAGGATAAGGAAGGAGAAAAAAATTTCTGCCGGTACTGTTCTCTAAGTTCTGTAAGTTTGCACTTGATGCAGTTCCTATTTTTGGCCACTAGGTGTAATAATAATAATCATATTGCACAACATAAATTGCATAACTATATATCTGAGGATACAAGTACTGTATATCAAATTTTAAAAAATGGGTTTTATATGTTAAGTAGCAACTTAAATGAAATAAAAATAAGTAAATTGTTGAAATGCATGAACGTTTGTATTAGATCGATTTGAGTTTAATTTGTTCCACCGATGAAGGTTTCATAGTCGACAATCAAAGATTGCGTAATAAGTATTTTATATGACTTAAGTGAGTGCAGGGAGGGTAAATATGATCTATTATAAGACTAAACCCTCCTTGACGTCAGCTCTAGCCATCAGTCAGAACCATGTGTGACCAGTGTGACGATATTTTACGTCTTTGTGTGTTTGAGCAGTAACAGGAGACTTTTATTTCAGCAGCACCGACTGTAGTGAACCGTTTTGAGTTGCCTTTACTCTATATGGTAGGACAGGTGTAGCTCAGTGGTTAATCTGCTGAAATATGGATCACAAAGCCACAGGTTGCAACTCCAACCCCATCACGACTGTTGATCCCCTGAGCCTAGGCCAGTAAGCCCCAACTGCTCACATCTACAGTATAATGAGATAAATATAAGTTGCGCTGGATAAAGGAGTCTGCAAAATGCCATGAATGTTTTATTTTTCTTTCTGCAGGTTGTACTGGTGTGTGTGTGTGTGTGTGTGTGTGTGTGTGTGCCTACTCTGTTTTCCCCCGCCACAGTGCTAATACATGCACTGTAGACATACATGCACTTAGTTTTGCCCGGTTTTGCTGCTTCTTCTTCCAGGTAAAACTGGGTTGGCTGGTTACTGCAGACATGCTGAATGTTCTTCCTGGTGCAACCCCTCTCCAATTTCTCTGTGCTTGGGGATGAGCAATGCACTCATGCGACCCTACTGCATTTGGAACGGTTCCCTGTCTGGGAATCGAACACTGGCCATGGTGTTACATGCTAGAAACCTGTTTTAGGAACATGTTCTAGCCTGATTTTTTGTTTTTTTTGGTCTGTCCACGTGCCATTCGGCACATCGGCCGGCGGATACTCCCCACCCTGGGGGTATATCTGTTGTTTCTGAATCAGCTTGACGCCCGATTCTCATTCACACACACACACACACACACACACACACTATAAGCAATTTGGGAGAGGCAGTTAGCCTATTCTGCATGTACGTGTACTTTGGGAGGAAATCAGAACTTTGTGTACTTTGGGAGAAAACCCAAAAACCACAGGGGGGACTCTATGAGCAAATGGTAATTGAACCCTGACCCTGGAGGTGCAAGTCGTCACTGCTAACCACTAAGCCAAAATTGTCTGTAGCGCGTTTGTGCCCTGGAACGATTTGGCACCAAATCCAGGATGTCCCCGGTTTTATGCTCTGCATCCTCAGCTCATTGGGACCCCACTCAGGAGAAGCAATATAGGAGATAACTGATCTGGTGGACTAACCCTAAGTGCTATGCTATGCTATGCTAATCTGATTTGATTTGTGCAAACTTCAGAAACTTTACTGATGCAGTTTTATTATTCATATTATTTATATGATTCATATTCATATTCATATTCATATTCATATTATTATTATTATTGCTGTTGTTGTTGTTATTGGTGGGTAAAGGGTTTTTAGAAAAAGGTAAAAGTTTAAAGCTTAAAATAAGCTGATCAGTGATATTATTATTTCAGGTTGAAGTCCACATACATGTCTGTCTGTCTGTCCTTCTATATGGCAGACCTCTCTGTCTAACTTATTAATGCAAAGAAATACAATGTTTTAAGGCTGACTATCTCACGCCTTGTTTATTCTAAGTTGTACTTCTTTCATCCAAATCCAAATACACTCCCTGTTCGGTCATCAGAGAGTGAATCACAGATGAGAAATAAAAAAGGTGATTAAATAAAGATTACATTTGGTCTTAAAACAACTCCAGCACATTCAAAATCACTTATACCGCTTTAGAGCTCTTATTTCAGTGTTGACAATATGAACTAATCCCAGTAACATATTGAGTTTAGCTTTCCTAATTAATATCTATTGGCGCAGGTGTTTGTTTACATTGAACAAGTCGCTTATTTAAAAGTAGATACATAACTGTTTTTCATAACTCGCTTTTACTCGACATTTTGATTTGAGCGCATAACACCAGGCTCTCAGTACAGGTATTGTACACGCCCTCACCTTGGATCCTGCTGCCGATATGTTTACTCTAATGACCTGTTTTTTTTTTTGTATGTTTTTTTTTCTTTTTTATCTCATAGTGGCGCTTCCCAATTACTCCAACAATACTCCAATAATAAACATATATCGATCTGTGCATTCATCTTTGAAGGTTCAATTTTCATAGTCTACTTTCCTGTTTTTTATTTGTGGTAGTAAGCCATGCTGTGTCTTTTGTTCATTTCTGTTTCTTGAGGATTGTAGTGGCTTGTAGGTGGGTTATGGTCCTGCATACTCTGTGTATACACGGTAAATGACTGTTTTGCTTGACTCTTTTAAATGACGTAAAAAATGTCAAAAAAAAACAAAGGTGCTGTGATGTAATCTGACACGTAACTGCTCATAACTTCATTTCTACACAAAATTTAGATTTTCATTTATGGTGCATGTTTCAGGCAAATACCGCAGTACTGGCAACGTTTCATTAAATTCTGTCCAGACAGACAATTAGCAGAATTTTTCTTCTGAGACTAGTTTCGAGTCTCAGAAAAAAAATGTTTTCTGCAAATTGTTTGTACATAGGCGGCACGGTGGTGCAGTGGTTAGCACTGTCGCCTTGCACCGCCAGGGTCCGGGTTCGATCCCCGGCCAGGCTCGATTCCCGTCTCTGTGTGCATGGAGTTTGCATGTTCTCCCCGTGCTTGGTGGGTTTCCTCCGGGTACTCCGGTTTCCTCACACAGTCCAAAGACATGTAGGCTAGGCTAATTGGTGTCCCCAAAATTGCCCGTAGTGTGTGAATGAGTGAGTGTATGTATGTATGTGTGTGTGTCTGTGCCCTGCGATGGATTGGCACCCTGTCCAGAGTGTACCCTGCCATGTGCCATAAGTCTCCTGGGACAGGCTCCAGGCCCCCCGTGACCCTGAATACAGGATTAACCTATATATAGTGAGTGAGTGAGTGAGTGTTTGTACATACTGTAGTGTAGCAACACCCAGGAGTATATATACAGTATATATATATAGAGAGAGAGAATGGTCTTCTACGTAATAATGCAGACATAATAAACTTTGTACAAAATTTGTACCACAGATATATGACGACTAAGACTTTTGTACTGTATATATATATATATATATATATATATATATATATATATATATATATAAAGCATATATATAATATAGTATATAATATAGTATATATATATATAAAGAGAGAGAGATATTATTGTTATTTTTATTAACAATAATAATAATAATTATTATTATTGTTGTTGTTCTTATTATTATTCACTGTTAAACAACTTGAATGAGATATTGATGTGAACGTATGTTCCTGATCACGAGTGTCTTCTACGCCTTTTATTCCCTGAATGATTGACATCCCGCGTCATCCCGGGTGGACACACTTGGCTCCGCCCACTATCCTTCTTACTGACGCGATCGGCTTACGGAAGTACGTGTGTGTGTGTGAGTGTGGGAGAGAGAGAGTCTAGTAATCGTGTTTACCGTGTGTGTGTGTGTGTGTGTGTGTCCCGAACCGCCCGTGACACATGACTCAGTCGCACCGTTTAGATTCCATACGGAGTTTATTTTTCTTCTTTTTATTATTATTATCATAATAACAATTAATCTTCCTGGCGCGTAATTATTGTTATTATAATACTAATCATAATAAATCCTACTGCCAGTGTGTGTGTGAGAGAGAGAGAGAGTGAGTCCTCGCCGCTGCCATGTTGTTGATGGACCGAGTGGAGTTGGGATGAGTTCCGAGTCTTGAGAAATCCGCAGAGGAGCGCATGGAAAACTACTAGGAGTTACACTACGGGACGAGTTGTGTGTGTGTGTGTGTTTTTTGTTGTTGTTTTTTTATTCTGCATGAGACATGAAGTCTGACTGCAGGCCGCGGTGACCGAGTCCATGATCAGATTTTATTCCTAGGATTCTTCTGTATATGTGTGTGTGTGTGTGTGTGTGTATTTTTTTTTTCCCGTTTCCTGCCGGTTTGACGTGTCGGGAGAATGAGCTCCCAGTCTCAGCAGAGGAGACCCGGTAACACGAGCTCCAGACTGCTCTCAGCTCAGGAAAACGACCAGCTGTTCGCTCACCTGGGCAGGAAATGCAGCGTAAGTCTCACCGCGAGCTTCAGTTCTTACACAGCAACAAGTTTCACGCGGACACGCCGCCGCTTTCACATCAAAGGCGATTCGGAATTCGAATTGGAACGCAACAGTAGAATGTTTGTAAACTTTTGAAACATTGTAACATTACGTAGTTCCAGGGCCTAGTGAGACTAGTGCAGTCGCCTGCTTAACCAGAGTAGTGTTTTAAATGACCTTATTAGTAAATGTATATTGATATTGATCATTCTACACCTTTATCGTGTGAGTTTGTTTTGTTTTGTTTTGTTTTTAAATGTGCAAACTCCTCCAAAAAAAACCAAACAAACAAAAAAAAAAAAACCACCACACACCTGTGCTACCTGGGCTGTCACACACACACACACACACACACACGCATACGCCAACGCCTTTAGCCTCCTTCAGGTGTAAAGGCAATGGTAAACTGTGGAAGACCAGGCCTTTGTTTAAGCCTAATTAAAAAAAAAAAAAATATATATATATATATAGGTCTGGGTTGTTGTCATATGTAGCATAGGTTTGTTGATTGTTTTTTTGTTTTTTAATTAACCAATTTACCTTTGTCCAAAACACACACCTGTGCTACCTAGCTGTCACACACACACACACACACACACACCAACGTCTTCCACTTGCCAATAAGTGTTGTCTAGGTTGTTGTATGTAGCATAGATGTTATTTTAAAAATTATTATTAGTGCTGCTTGCGAAGGCGAAGCACTACTATTATAATCTCACAGGCTTATTATTTTCCTTTTTTTATTTTTATTCTTCTTCTTCTTCCGTGTGAAAGTTTGGCGCGTAACTAGTCCCGCACCGTTTGTCGTAGACCCATGAATGAGGTATCAAATTATTCGGGAATGGGGTGCTATGACTTTTCCAAAAAAGTCCCATAGACTTAATATTGAGAGCAACATCAGCTATGACATCAGGATTATCTATGACTATGACATAAGCTATATCTATGATGCCACGGCAAGCACCGCTCACATTTTCTTCAGGAAATGTGCCTCCCTAGTTGTTATTATTATTATTATATATATATATAAAAAAAAAAACAGGCTGTTGGCTCACTCTGTATATTCCTGTACCACAAATAAGCAGAAGTAATTCCTTCTCCTAAGCTTTGTTTATTTTAAAAACATTTTGAAACCTGAATAATCCGGCTCATCTATCCAATCATGCTGCCTTGAGCAGATATGTGCATATATGCTTTCCTGTGCGTCATAAACGTCAATATCGATATCGCACCACCTTCCTGCGTGATTTGGAGTCATCTTCCACGCTTCACGATGTGTTTTGTCATCTCGTATAGCATGGGGATTTTATTACAGAAGCTTAATGCCGTGCACGGGACCCTACCCTGGCAAAATGACCTTTAGGTCACGCTTGCACACGATCCAGATCGAGATCCTGATCGAGTCGCGCTTCCGCATTCCAGTGCCTTACCTGTGCAGTGTTTGCGCAGCTGTAATGCGACGGGTCTAGGAACGGTAGGAGTAGCAAGACTTCCTCCTCGGTCAGCACAAAGTGCAGAGAAGTAGAGCTGAAGTCATGCAGTAATGCAATTCAGGGCATGACGTGGGGGGGGGGGGAGGACTATGTATATGTATATCTCTCCATGATCCGGGCATAAATCATGAGGTATATTCATGTCTGTTTTTAATTCTGTGCATTTATTTAGTTTGATTCACACGGTGTTCTAAGTCACGTTGTCATGCCTTGGGGTTTTTTTTTTTTTTTTTAAGTTTCTTTATTTCCTGATTAACTAATCAGCCAGTATTTTTTTTTTCCCCCATCAATACGCTTGTTGTTACACGATCAAGGAGAGTCTTTGATCGTTGTGTCAGAGTGAACGGCTTTATTTAATTATTTATTTATTGCGAATAAGGTTGTAGAATAAGAATGAGGCCGTACTGCAGCATCAGCAGAGCCGCAGGAAGTGGCACGGACGACTCCCGAACCCACCTGTGGCTGAAAAATAGTGCTCGACTTTGCAGAAGCCGGCGTCCTGGATATGAACCCGGGGGTTTAAATGAATTTCGTTCAAAGGAGGATTTGTGCTGTTAAAAAAAAAAAAAAAAAAAAAATTGCTACAGGCTCAGATTGTCCTTTTATACATTATATACATTTAATTACTACACTGAATTGTGAACATCTCATGATGCATGACTCCATCTATATCTGCTGTAGTTTTTTTTTCTTCTATATCTACATACGCTGGAGTTTCTATATCTATATCCGCTCCTTTTAGGTATGAGCGCAGCCATGAGCATGCGACGTGACATGGTGATATTTTAAAAGATCAGAACAGCAAAACCGCATGTGACCGGTGACTTACTCATGAATGTGCGTCGCATATGGCTCGGTGTGACCTGAAACGGCGTTTCCTGCAACATCCAGTAAAAAGATCGGTGGATAAAGTTTATGATAAAGCCGCCATCAGTAACATTCAAAATTCAAATCGGCTAATTTCCTTCGACTGTATGCTAGTTAAGGTAATGAAAGATCGTCTTAGTCGTTAAGCCATAAATGTACTTTCCTGATATCAGCAAGACCTGTTACAGACTGCGCAGTGCATGCGAACTGCAGGAACGTTCCCGTTTGTTGGACGTTACCCGGTGCTAAAGCGATAAACGCAACCGATCAAGGTGCCGTGGTTATCAGTGTCTCTGACGTTCATCAGACCGCGCGTGAGGCCGACGCGCCGCTAGGATTTCAGGACAGGAACTTTTAATAAATATTTATCCAGCAACCCGGACATCGAGCGCCTGCCGGAGACGCCGACACCTGCTCGTAAATTTTAACGAGTTCCAGGAACATTTGAGACACCTTAACGTGTAGACCACGTCCTAGCTTCCTTGTCCCTCCTCGTCCTCTCCTACACGCTGGAGAGCTTTTATCTCACAGATAACTGAAGGGTGTTTTTCTCTTCAGAACTAATAAGCATCTTAACTGTCTGATAAAAGCAGATCTCACTAACGAGTGAAGAATGTGTGGTACCGGTGATCCGGAGGAAACTTTTATTTCCATGTCTATAATGTACTGTAGTAACTTTGTTGGGTACGTCAGATGAAGTTACAGAATCCTGAAGCAATCACGTTGTTGAAATTTGCATTTAGACCATAAACACAGTTGCTGAGCTTGTTACGGTTAAGATTGTTTGTGCAGCGTGACTCATTAAAAGTGATTTTAAGTGAAACCATTAGATCAGTTAGACATTAACTGAAGCGATGCATGAAAATGTAGACGATTATTCGGACTTTCTGTGCTAATTACTGGAGTGGGAATCACCGGGGATCAGCCGATACGATATTATCACGATACCTGGGTCACGATCCTCTGAATGTAATGATCCCGATTTTCATTTATTTATTTATTTCTATTTTTTTCCCCCAAATTTCAACAGAATTCGCTCTTACCGCACGGGACGCTGCGCCACCCGCCAGTGTGTGAACAGTTTAGTGCACGCTCCCTGCAGGATTATAGAGGAACTGCAGTGTTTTACTCCCTCATGTGCAGACGTACATGAATTGAAAATATTTTTTTTATTTAAATACATTTGATTTTATCATGAATTGAAGCACAAAGGAATCATGATATGTAACTGAATCTATTTTTCCTCATCTCTACTGAGGAGAGATTAACGTGCAGAACATGAACGAGCGAGTACTTTCTCGGAAATCGCCCTCATCTAGATTTTATTACCTTTTTTTTTTACAAGGCTGACTTGCGTAAGTCAAACCGGGACTTCTGCTACAGTTTCTGGTGAATGAAGGTGTAAAAGCGAATGGCTTTTACAGTACAGGAGCACAGCACAGTGATGTGACTCAGTCGCTGTAGCACATTTGAATGATTCAAATGCTTTAAAGAGCGTCCCTGCATGATGACCTGAATTATTCTCCGGAGTTGTTCTGAGAATGGAACACCAGATCTTTGAAAATTGACAGATAACTTGTCGCCAACTTGCAGAAGAGCAACACTACCTGCACATTACAGGAACTTGGGGGGGGGGGGGGGGAGTTATTGACGCGTCCCCTGTACAGTCCTGACCTCGCTCCAAGACATTTCCACATGTTTGGACTATTATAGGAGTTCCTGGGAGGCCGGGGTTTCAGACGTGACTTGGACATGCAGTCTGATCTTGTCTCCTAGTGCAACGAAGGGATAAGTGTGGTCGTGTAGCAGAGGGTTATATAGAGAAATAAAGGGAGTTTTTAACTCTCATAACTGTGCTGCACAATCAAAAGTCCCGCTTTCACTTGAACGCTCTTCATAGTTACCGAGTCTTTTGTTTTTAGGGTGAAATGACACTTTAAGCAGCATCAAAGCTCCCTCAACATAAAATACAATACCCTGGTGAATTGGGGTGTGTGTGTGTGTGTGGGTGTGTGTTCTGCGCTCTGCTAAGAAATTGTTTATGGTTCAGACACTAATAGTAATGTATAATCTACTCAGTTTCCTAAAAACATTGTTTTTTTTTTTTTATGTCTTGACACCCTGTAAACAGACTCTCGCTGCATGAATGAATGTTGGACACTTTGTCTTCCCCGTGTCTCTGCAGGCCATGTCCTCCGGCGTGGTGCAGGTGTACGCGGCCGATGGGAACTCGTCCTGGGCGAAGCGATGCTGCGGTGTGGCCTGCCTGGTCAAGGACAACCCTCAGAGATCCTACTTCATCAGGGTCCTGGATATCAAAGTGAGTCGGTCACAGTGCACACTGATATTTTCCATACTGAATGGAGTCTTATTGTATGTCCTTCTCCTTATTTGCTCATTACCCTTTGAAATACGAGACAGTGATTGTCGTGTAGCGCATCACGCAGGCATGTGCTTCTTCTCCAAGCGCACAGTTGTATAGGATGCCTCTGTTTGCTCGAGCATTAACATTACCATTAACGTGAACTAAGAGGTGCAAACCTGTTCTGTGTAGATACAGTACGGTGTGTTAGGGCCGGAGTGGAACACAGAGCCCTGATTCACGTCAAATCCACTGAAAACCTTTGGGATGATCTGGACCGCAGACTTAATCCCAGACCTCCCTATTCAACGTCTCACTAATGATCACACATTGACACAGTCTCACTCCTAAATCTGGTAGAAACCTTCTCAGAGGAGCGGAGCGCATTATAAAAGCTAAATAGTAGATAGGATGTATATAAGCATATGACTGTTGGGTTCAAGTGTCCACAGACTTTTGGTTATATACTGTAGCGTAGAAATTTTTTATCACCATGTGCATCAGTCACATCACAGCATAAGCACCTCATAATTATTCTCATTGTGAGGTTAAATCTCATCATACCATCAAGTAAGATTCCATGTGAATACACCAGCTGTGGTTAAAATCCCTTGGGAGCCAGAGCTGGGCGTCAGCTTTGCAGCCTTGGCGTTAACCGCTGTATGATGTGACGTCACCGTCTTTGACACAGCACCGACAACTGGCAGATTTAGTGTCGTACTCGGCCCAACCCTTCTAGCTCGAACCGCACACTATTCCCAAACTCCTATGACTGGTCCAGGAGTGAGCAACCCCGGTCCTCGAGATCTAGATAATCATCAGGGAGGAGTGCAGGGAGAGTTTGGAAACGTTCAGGGCTGAAGCTCTCGAGGAGATGGATTGGCCACTCCTGGACTATTACGGTACTACTCCACTCCCCGGATGAACTACGACCTGCCATCACACGGCGACATGTGTATTATGAGTAACCAGCGGGTTCGGCTAGGTTTGGGTGAAACTGATTATATATTACAGATGGGAGAAAAAAAATCTATTCAGTGATGTATCGTGACTCTTTAGAGGCCAAGTCGCGTATCGCCACACTGACTCCAAAATCGATTATTTATTTATTTAGTTATTACGTATTAATTCAAATATGTTTGCATGTGAGATGGTGAAATGTTGCAGGTCCTCTAAAATGCTACAGGTGGTGAACTCTAAACTATTCACACACTGACAGGCAGCACAGCGTCCAGGGTGGTAGGGGTGAATTACAGTGGAACCTTGGATTATGTACATAATTCGTTCCGGAACCGGGCTCGTATTCCAAAACACTCGTAAACCAAATATAATCTTCCCATAAGAAATAATGAAAACTCCAATTATTCGTTCTACAGCCCAAAACAATAAATACATAAAAATAATTAATACAATATATAAAGTAAAAATAAATCTCGACAGATAAGTGTTTCCATTTGTGCGCGCAGGCATTGTGTATTTTTGTGTGTGTGTAAGAGACGAGCACTAAGACCCAGCAGGGGAGACGATTACCCACAATTCCCGCAGCGCAAGAGAGATGCAAACATGTATTAACTAAAAAGAAACTTCTAAAACATCAGATTTGTAGTCTGTGTGCCGATGCATGAATTGCTAAATGAAAGAATTACAACACGTGACATAACATAGAACATAACATGAAGATTCAGAACGGAACCATTTCACCTCGCGGGTGTGTAGTCTGGTTATATATTATTATTATAATGAATGATTTCTCCTCCATCTCTACCAGTAGTACTGCTTCAGGTTTAATATTACTAACTTTGCACGGGTTGTGCCGACTCAGCAGAGTAACCCAGCTCTTGTTTGTGTACAGTTGCTCTGGTAGCTGCATGTTAGTTGAGATTTCTATTGTTTGTCTTTAGGACATGTGACACTGCCATAATAGACTCTTGTGTGACACGCAGCCCAAGTCAGATTCTCTCCAGTGATGTATTCATGTTAGGCTTTTGTTCTGGGGTTAAATAAAGAGCATATCCGAAACCGAAATCTTGAGTAAACCTAGAGTAGCAGAATGGGTATGCCTTCTCTCTAATGCACATCATGCAGCTCTGGAATTAGATTCTGTGATGTCTGGGAGGATATTCCAGAGACGAGGGGCTGTGCGGGTAAAGGCTCTAGAGCACGTGGTGGTCAAATGGACTGGCGGTGTAAAGAGGATCGGTTCTTCTTTACACCACCAGCCCGTTTGACCACCATTTGCTCTGGAGCCTTTAGTGCAGGGGTGTCAAACCCCGTTCCTGAAGGGCCGCAGACCTGCAGGGTTTTGTTCCAACCCTGCTTTGAAGGGCAGAGGACCTGCAGAGTTTAGCTTCAACCATAATTAAAAACACCTGATCCACCTAATCAAATCAATAAGGCTTATTTGAAAACTACATGGCATATATGTTGGAGCAGGGTTGGAACAAAACCCTGCGGGTCTGCGGCCCTTCAGGGACGGAGTTTGGCACCCCTGCTTTAGTGCCTCTAGGCGGTCAGGAAGAGCGAAGAGTGCGAGAGAGGGTGTGCTGAAACAGGAATAAGGGACAGAGAGAAGATGGAGTGGGCTTGTTCTTGGATGGACCGGCTTTGTTGTTGGATGGACTGGGCTTGCTTTTGGATGGAGTGAGTTCCTCCAGGTACTCCAGTTTCCTCCCATAGTCTAAAGACGTGCAGATTCGGCTAATTGGCGCTCCCAAATGGCTCTTAGTGTGTGAATGATGACTGTGAATGTGTGCACTATCTTGTATTGGCACCCCATCCAGGGTGTACCCCGCCTTGTGCTGTCAGTCCACTGATATGGGCTCCAGGCCTCGTGCCACCCTGTATAAAGGATATAAACGATGAGTGAGGGAGCATAGGGACGTTACACACTCCCAATTAAGAGACTAAACCTTTTCTCCTCATGGGTGTAGACCGGTAGTCAACCACCTGTCTCGCTCACACACTAGAATCAGGGCAATAACGCGGTTAATTACCCCACACGGTGACATGAAAAATGCAAACGAGTGATAGAAAACCGATCGAGCGAATGTTATCATTGGAAATCAGATCAGTGGTCCCTGTAACAGGAGTACAAGCTGCTATTACACTACCGGCACTATGAGCCCAAGTCGTCATCGACATCAGACCCAAGCAGTGTGATTGCTCTGAGCCGTTACAGAAACCAAAACTGAACGAGTGGCATCTTTGTTCAGAAGACCGGTGGAGGAGTTTTTGTCCTGTTCTACATTTCAAAGAGCTCTCTCTAGACGCTTTCTTTTTGTATGCTAACGTTGTGCAACCACAGGATTGGTTCATGGCGGTCGGTTGAGGTTTATTTGAAGTCCCTGTTGTGCCGGAACACTGCCGGCTTTTAAGTGCTTTTCGTCCGCAGAGGTGCATTCCAAACCCACGGTCCTGCACTTCTGACCTCTCCTTACACCATGGGTGTTTTGAAGAATCGCGCGAGCAGCGTTACCGTCTCTGATACGGACGATCGACGATCGACTGTCGGCGTCGCTCCCGCCGGCTGGTCCGGATGGGAGGGGTGAAACGGAATGCCGGTTATGTAGAAAGCTGTTGTTCTGTGTCAGGGTTCCTCGTCATGAGGACAGGTGCCGGCTCAGTTACGTTTCAGGGGAAAGTGACTGTTCTGTGTCACACACCGCCGCTCGACTTTGTGGAATGTGCGCTCGGCTGGTTATCCTGGAGTTTATGCAACACCAACATGCCTCGCTAGCATTTACTAGATGGTCCAGTTTCACTCTTTCACTCCTGCTCGCGTAGAAACATGTTTGTATTCATCACAGACTTGATGCAGATTTTGTCTCTTTCTTCATTCACATAATATAATATAATGTTTTGGCATTTAATGATTGCTGTCTTAGACTCGGGGCAAGGCCTGCGGTTACATATTATGCTGCGGCTTTTTTTATTTAAACATGCATAACTCTTATAATCTTGATAATTTTAGCCTGGTATATTAATAAACACCCAGAAATATCTCTTATCGTACATCAGCTGTGCGTAGACTTGAGCGAACAGCGAGGTGTCATGATGATCCTTCCATAGATGCACGCAGATCATAACATGCTTATTACATTTTAACCTATTAACTGTAACTTTGCCTTTTTTTTTAAGGTGAGTGCAGGTTAAAGCTGTTTGAGATTTTAAATTATTTTCAGACATTTGAATAATAATAAGGGACTTGAGGGCTATTGGACATAACTTTTGCAGATTTATCAAAATTTTGTGCTTTTTGTTTGGGTGTACTTCGAAAATCTTTTGCTATAACGCGAGGTGTTCAAGTCAAACCAAGACTTTTTTTGTTTGTTTTATAAAAAAAACTTTTTAAATAAGATTTTCTTGATTTATTTATTTTTTTTTCCTAATTTACTCATAGACAATTCCTAGATGTCATTAGGCCACTCCCCCAACAAGCTAACCAACCAGGCTATCACAAGAGCACCACCGGAGATTCGAACTTGCGATCATCTGATCATAGGCCGGGCTCACTACCGCTGCTATAGTGCTTGGATTCCATCAGGGTCGAACGTTTCCTCGGGGTGCCGGAGCCGTGATCAGACCGCCTCCTTCGCGTCAGAAACCCTGGCCTCCCAGGAACCCCTTTAATACGGAAACGTCTTGGAGTGAGGTCTGGACTGTACATGAATGTGGCCCGAGTTCCCGTGATGTGCCAGTGGTGTTGGTGAATGATCGTGTGTACGGTTCCCTCAGACGAGGTTGCGATCATCATTCCCAGACTTCTTTAAAACATTCGCAATATTCAAATGTTTTACTGCGGCTCGGAGTCTCATCACCGTACCGTAATGAAGTCCCGGTTTGACTCGAACACCCTCGTATAGACTAAATAACTGGTCTGTATCTAATACCGTGTCGTGTGTTTGAAGCATTTGATCACACTGTAGTACATAATGTTCTGTAATGTTTAGTTTGGGTTCGGAACTGAAGACTTAATGCTCTTAATGCTTTCACAGGACGGCAGAACCGTGTTTGAACAGGAGCTCTACACGGGCTTTGTGCTGCACGGCTCCAAACCCTTCTTCCTGACCTTCCCAGGAGACGTAAGTGTCTAAATGTTGTCAGTATTTACTGTAAGCACATGGACAGTACGTCCATGTACCGTAGCAGTTTTAACACCTCTTAATGGAAAATGGATGATGGTAGCTGAGAGACGGTCTGGTCGTGAACGTGCTGTGCGGTGAGGTTTGAGTTTCTCCCAGTTAGTTTAGTTTGGTATGTCAGAAGGGCGATTAATGTCTTAACAGGTTGTAGCGAGACGAGAGTGTGTGTCAGAAAGCAGGAGTGTGAGGGCGAGGAGCTTGTGTAAGAAAGATTAATGATGAGCGATTACCGTATGCAGTAAGCAGGATTTCATTTCCAGCAGCGATGCTTCGTCCATGAAAGCAATAAATCAATCCAGGCGCATGAGTGATGGACTGTAGGAGGAAAGAATCCTGGGATGAAAGAGCTCCAGACGTCTCGCCATGTAAGGCTAGGAAAGTCTACCGAGCTCACGCAGGAGGGCGACATGCGTGCTTAGTCGTGGAGAGTCATGAAGCTCTGTGTGCTGATTTCTCCCCATATTAGCAGCACCTTCTGTAAATAAACCAAGAGCTCTTACAGCGCTGCGCAAGAGACACGTTAATGACCCTCCGCTTGGTTCTTCATATTATATTAAATATAAGAAATGGGAACAAATGGTTTCCTGCTACAGGCTGCAAGATAGAAGATGAAACTTTTTCTTATTCATGTGTCAACCTCAGCAGCGACCTCGTTTCCCCTCTCGTCTCTCAGCATCACCATCTGATTATATATAATATAATATAATATAATATAATATAATATAATATAATATAACACGGGCTCGTCAGGATCACTGATGTGTTTAATCGTAATCATTATAGCAAACAATGGAATAACTCCACATTCTGCCTGCCTGCATGTTGGCTTTTTTAATCAATTTTTTTTTAAATGCAAATTGAATTTTATCCCCAAATCAGAAATGTCAGATCGGCCTCAACTTTGCTGATGAGCAAGAAGCCAAACTATTCAAAATAACAACGAATGAGCTGATGACGAGAAGAAACAGGAAAACCGGTAAGCGCTG
>CM059224.1:4668793-4716293 GCA_030347435.1 Clarias fuscus
ACATTAAAAAAAAAATAGAATATAGAAATATCTTTCATGGTTCAAGTGTAACTCTTTCTGCAGCGAAACACACACGCACAGACGCTCTCTCCCCTTTTCACCCCTCCCCGGCTTCACAAACACACACAAACTCTGCTCTGTCGCGATTCTTTTCAAAGGTAAGGTGCTGGTTCATTTGTTTTTTTGTTGTTGTTTTTTTTTACTTTACAGCAGTGATTCCCTTAGTATGCGCTCACGCCTGGTCAGAGAGATTTCTTTTTTTTTTTTCCTATTAAAACGGTGTTTCCGTGTTTGTGTGTGAGTCCGTTTGTTGTGAAACTTCAGTGATTCCTTTAGTATGCGCTCGTGCCAGTCTCGCTTTTTTCCGTTAAAACGGTGTTTCCGCTGTGTTTATGCGCTTGTTGTGAAACTTAAAAAGTGTGTCTGTTAATATACGCTCATGTCAGTCTCAGAAAGATTTCTTTTTTTTCCTGTTAAAACGGTGTTTCCGTTGTGTATGTGTGTGTTTGTTGTGAATCATAAAAAGCGAGGTGGGGAGAGGGAGGAGGAGTGTTACTGTGTAAAACGAGGCGAGGGAAAGGGCTAATTCCACACACACACACGGCGCCTGCGCGCACCAACGGAAACACTTATCTGTCAGGATTTATTTGTACTTTTTTTAAAGGTAAAGTGCAGATTAATTTGTTTTATTTTCATTTTATAGATTGTATTAATTATTTTTATGTATTTATTTTTGGGGGCTGTGGAACAAATAATTTGAGTTTTCATTATTTCTTATGGGTAGTGATGATTTGGTTTAAGAGTGTTTTGGAATACGAGCCCACTTCTGGAACGAATTATGCTCGTAATCCAAGATTCCACTGTATATGTATAGTAATTTGTTAATATATGGCAAAATTTTGCAAAAAATAGCTTGGAAAAATAAAAAATATTTGAATTATATTCTTATATATATATATATATATATATATATATATATATATAATTTATTTATTTTTAAAGTGAGACTTTTATAGATTCATTACATATTGCATGAAGAAAAAAATTATTTTCCCTATGATTATGGGTTGGAAGTATGAGCGGGGGGAGGGGCGTTGGTGTATAGAGTCTGTCCGCATGCGATCCAGCACATCTCGTGACTGATAAATCTGTCATTTCAGTAGCAGTAACTTACAGGGTCGGGTTGCCAGTTAGACACCCGGTTGTATCTGAGCACTTGGGGGTGCAGGATGTTGCTCAATGCTGCTACAGTGGCAGCCCAGCGGCCTCAACTCTTCATGGCATAGAATCAACAAGGTGCTGGAGACATTCCTTCGAGATTTTGGTCCCTATTGACCTGATAACATCAGACGGTTGCTGCAGATGTGTTCACTGCACGTCCATGACGTGTAATCTCCCATTCCACCGCATCCCACAGCCGCTCTATTAGATTGGGATCTGGTGACTGTGGAGTACAGTGACCTCATTGTCATGTTCAAGAAAGCAGTTTGAGATGATTTCAGCTTTGTCACATGGCGCATTATCCTGCTGGATGTAGCCCACAGACAATGTGGTCATAAAGGCATGGACAAAGTCAGCAAGTACTGAGGGGCCCAAAGTGTGCCAAGAAAAGCTCTCCCATGCCAGTACACCATCACCAGCAGCAGCAGCCTGAACCCTTGATATGAGTCAGACGGATCCATGCTTTCATGTTGTTTATGCCACGTTCTGACCCTGCCATCTGATTGTAGCAACACAAAAGAGTCTCATCAGACCAGGGAACATTTTCCTTCTATTGTCCAGTTTCGATGAGCCCATGTGAATTGTAGCCTCGGGTTCCTGCTGTTAGCTGACTGGAGCCGCACCCGGTGTGATCTCCTGCTTTTGTAGCCCATCTGCTTCAAGGTTTGGTGTGTGGTGTGTTCAGAGACGGTCTTTAGCATACAGTGGTTGTAGCGAGAACTTATTTGAGTTGCGCGAACCAGTCGGGCCATTTTCCTCTGACCTCTGGCATCAGGAAGGCATTTTCACCCAGAGAACTGCCCTCACTGGATATTGTTTCTTATTTAGTCTATTGTGTGTGTGAAAATCCCAGCAGATCAACGGTTTTCAAAATACTTAGTATTAGTATGTGCCCTGTTAAAATTCACTTAAATCACCTTTCTTCTCTGCTCTGATGCTCGGTTCGACCTTCGCACATGGTCTTGAGCAGGTCTACATGCGTATATACACACAAAGTCGATGCCATGTGATTGTCTGATTAGGTATTTGCATTAATAAGCGGCTAATGAAGTGGCCTGTGTGTGTGTGTGTGTGTGTATATGTAGTATATAGTGTAGGTTAGTACAAATTAGAGTACACACGTACCTAATGGAAGGTGGCCGTTTAAAGGAACGTCTTGTTATCCACAGAACCCGTGCTGCCGATGGCAACAGTGGACATCAGGAACCCTGAGATCAACAACGTCAGATACAACAACAACTTCCAAGTCAACAACAACCTCCAGAGCAACTTCAGGAAAGACAAGAACAAAGCCAAAAACAAAAAGAAGAAAATCACAAAGTCGGAAATCGGCACCCCGAGCAACTTCCGGTGAGTCTCTTATTTACTCTTAGGCTCTTTTGCAGATGTTCTGAGATGTGCATGTGGGGAAACTACAGACGTTCCTCTGATAATAGATTATTAGATCCTTTATTCTGCCAGATGTTTGGTTAGTTGTGTGCCAAATGATGTTGGATGCCCAACAGTGTAACAGTTTGATCACTGCGTATTTTTTCCGCTCTCTCCTCGCAGGCATGTTGGACATGTCGGCTGGGATCCCAACACGGGATTTGATGTAAGTACATGATTAATGTAATGTAAGCAGGTATGAATCCTACAGTAGGTTCTTTTCTGAGTCCCTTGTTACCAGGATTATAGGATTATATTATATACTTTCTCTAGGTGCTTAAATGAGATGTGAAGATCCAGGATCGCACATAAAATAATCTAATGTTAGCTATGTGAAGAAAATGAGTGCTGTAGTCTACGTTTTTGTGTATGTTTGTATTTGCATACTGAATTTAATCAGTCGGATAAAATGCAGTTATTAGAGTAGAAGTGTTTAAACCCCAGGTTTAACTCCAGTCACTCCAGGAGCTCTGAGACACTTCATTGCCCGGCGCTATGCAAAACTCTCTCAGCCACATTTGACAAGCAAAACGCTTCTTCGGCGCGTCGCATCATGACGCAGTCACGGCCGCATTCGGAGTTAAACCCATGCAAAACTGCTGACTCCTGACTCAGCAGCGATCTTTTACAAAGTGAAGGAAGAACTCGGGGAAGTCGTGGTCAAGTACAATGAGCCGATTTTGCATAATGATGTGTGTTGAAGCGATCTGATTTTATGATGCTTGAACTCGCCAGACGATCATGTCCAGCTTATTACATCCCTGAGAGCTGATATGAACCCTGTATGAGGACAGCAGGGCTGATTTAAATAGATCACACAATTTAGAGTTGTTTTTTTTTTATTCAGACTCAAGTCATACTTCTACACTTACAACCATTAAAGTGTCTAAAATGGACAAAATCAACATACAAACCACTTCAATCTTTGTGAGAGTATTGATTTTTTTTTTTTTTTTTCAATTTGTTTGGTTGGTGCAATACCGCCACCTATTGGACCAGTGAAGAAAAATCATCACTTTGTATTTTAACAATACTTCAAATCCTGTTCGAAATAGAGCTGCTTGAGATAACTGGACAGGGTATTATATTTTTGACAGTTTTCTTGTCAGAGACGTAATTATTTTCACTCATAAGTCCTGCAGTATGGGCTTCTAGTACCCGCCAGTATATTAGTCCTAGAAGTAGGAAAATACCAAAGAGTATACTTTTATTGCCATATATCCAGGAATTATTTGGTGAAAAGACCTCATATTGTACTGATATTACTCGGTACAGTGCAAAAGTCTCGAGCCCCTCTTTTCCTCTTATTAAATAAAATTTAAATAAAAACAAAATGGGAACAGTTTAAAAACTGCCCGTTTATGTACCAACCTCAGCAGTGACCTCGTTTCCCCTCTCGTCTGTTCCAACCATTCAGCATCAGCAGTGTGTTAATCACCTCCTGATCATCTCTCATCATCTGCACCTGATTCTCACTGGCTCAGGATTTAAGTTGGATGGTTTTTATTCTTAAATGGTTCATAGGTCACTGTGTGGCTTAACAATCTCAAAATATTACCCTGACTGAAAATGAGAGATAAGAAATTGCATCAAATAAGAGAAATTATAATAATTTTTAAAAAGTCAGTTAGGACGTCTGGAGAACTATTCCTTAAGACTACTGTAAAAAATAGAAGAAAGTCTGGATCTTTGGAAGCAACATACAATATGAAGAAATGAGAAGGGGGGGGGGGGCAATACTTTTGCACAATACTGTATAATGAAAAAAAAAAAACATTTGGATTAACAATTTGTCTTCTCGTATATTCTGCAGCTTAATAATCTAGACCCGGATCTGAAGAGCCTGTTTGACACGTGTGGGATTTCTGAAGCGCAGCTGAAGGACAAGGAGACGTCCAAGGCCATCTATGATTTTATCGAGAAACAAGGAGGCGTGGAGGCTGTGAAGAGCGAGTTCCGGAGACAAGGTAATTACGTCTATATGACACCATGCTGTCTTCGGTGACTGTTAGTTCTTCTGTATCTTTACGCTGTTCGACGTGATGTAGTCTAATAATTTTTTTCTCCCCCTCTCTTTTTTTTTTCTCACTCCAGCCCCGCCCCCTCCCCCTCCTCCCTCTCGAGGTGGCCCACCCTCTGTCCCTGGCTCGGGCGCTCCTCCTCCACCTCCGTCCCGTGCACGAGGAGCTCCGCCTCCTCCACCTCCCTTCAGGGCTCCCGCGTCTGCTCCTCCTCCTCCTCCTCCACCTCCTCCTTCCAGACCAGGCATGGGAGTTCCACCTCCTCCTCTTCCAAACCGAGGTCCCCGTCCGCCTCCTCCTATGCCTGCCTCCATGGCTCCACAGGCCCCACCTCCTCCACCTCCCCCTGCATTTGCAGGAGGAGCAGGTCCACCGCCGCCGCCTCCTCCACCGCCACCCCCAGGCCCACCTCCACCCCCGGGACCACCGCCGCTCAACTCTGCCCTCCCAGGATCGGGTTCAGAGGGAAGGTCCGCTCTACTGGACCAGATCAGAGAGGGGGCGGCGCTGAAGAGAGTCGAACCAGGGAGCAAGACGGTAACAGATAGCGGCGGCGGCGGTGGTGGCGGCGGCGGCCGAGGAGCACTTTTAGACCAAATTCGACAGGGAATCCAACTCAAAACAGTGAGTTCATCTCTAATGTGCCTAAAAACACATTCATTTCTACATCATGAATGTTTTAATTAATATTACAGAGAGCTTTTTTATATTGTGCTTATATATATTTATTATTTTCATTATAATCTCAGTTAAGAGGCCCCATGCCGTGTATATGTATATGACACTAGTGGTTACTCTGGTTTCCTCCCACATTCCTAAGACATGCAGATTAGGCTAATTGGCGTTCCCAAACTGCCCGTAGTGTATGAAGCGAGTGTGAATGTTGACTGGATGTCCTACCACCGTCATAAAATGGGAATAAATACAATGGTCACCCTTGACCTCCACGGTCGCTAGTTTGACTACAGAGGTTCCTAGACGGAGGGATCTAGCCGTCTGTCTAGCCGTCTGTCTAGCCGTCTGTCTAGCCGTCTGTCTAGCCGTCTGTCTGTCTGTGTACACATGGTGTATATATATGATTTTTACTCATGCAATCTATTAAAATGTTTTTTTTTTTCTTGAAAGCAATGTTTTGCCGAAAAAACTGTGCGATCGTATACGGATTTATCCCGTTTAACTGTGAGCACTCCTAAATTAGTTATTTTGTTAATTACAGTGATAATAATGACGACTTTTGTTACCATTATTATTATCAGTAGTAGTAAAGAGAATTTTCTTGCTCTATTTTGCCCCCTAGTGGATTTTATGATGTATTAAGTTCAGCATGCTTTAGAACAGAGCCTCTAAATGAATTTGTTGAGTCAAAATCGGTCCCTTACTGGCCTCTAATCCTGTGACCAGACTCCCCACTATTTCTATTTCACTGTTTGAGTCCACTGTTAAACTAATTTGAGGTGTGACATCCCTATACAGTACCATCCTTTTTACAACTTAAACTTTTAAAGTACAGACAGATTCTTTGGGAGCAGTTCAGTAGATGTACTCATCTATAAAGGCAGGCAAGAAGTAAATAGACACTTATCAAATCTCTGCACCAAAACTGGATAAAACAATTGAGTAAATAAGCTTCGGCTATTGACCTCTGTAAGCTGTAAGGTGGTACCTCCAGATCACTGAGCAGCATGAAGGCATGTTTCAGTAGGTCCAGGTTGAGCCGGTCATGACTGCTGATGGTTTTCCTGATAATTCTGTGAATGATTAAAAGGGGGATTTTAAGACTCCTCGCTGGTTGGTTCTGGAACATTCCACCCTCAGACTGACCTACAATCCGACCGCTGTATTGCCAATCGTCATTTCATGGCATGATTAGAGACGCGTGTGCCTCAGTGTGACGAGAGGGAAATTAATAGTAGTGATGGTAAAGGCAACACATTTCTGTACATACATTTTAATCATAAAACTATGGCAGTATGTTGACTGTGTGTGTGTGCGCGTGTGCACATGTGTGTATGCTAAGTAGAAATCCCAAATGCAAACATGTTTCAAAATGTTCTAATTTTGGAATTTAAATTCCATCCTAAAAGCTCTGCGCTCTGTGAATCACACGTGCTCTTCTGTCTGGCTGATGATTTCTGACTGTCGTGCTTTTCTAGGTAACAGATGGTCCGGGTCCAGAACCGACCCCGGCACCTGCCACCCCCTCAGCAGGGATTGTGGGAGCGCTGATGGAGGTGATGCAGAAGAGGAGCAAAGCCATCCACTCTTCAGGTGTGCACTGCTCGCGTCTCATCCAGCACTCTGCGTCTCATCTCACACACACACATAACTTGTGACGTGTACAGTATGTCGTCTGGTGTGTGTGGCATGTGTCTCTGTCCCGGTCAGGATTACATGTTTCCATTTGGATGGGAAAATCTGACAGCTTTGACCTCGTGCATCTATTGGGGCTGCTATTGTCGACGTCAATATTAATGCATCAACTCGTGTGATTTAATCTAGAAATTTGCTGAGGCTCTAAGTTGTTGATTGGTGGATCTGAGGATCCGGGTTCGAGTCCCACTGTTGTTGTGTGCCACACCCCAGACTACCCAATCAGTGCATGCAGTGCCGGTCTCATTCCAGAGATTTTGATTTAGCGTTTGATGATATAAAACTGCATAATCTGTTTCCTCTAACCAGTTTGTCATGCGTTTCTTTATTTCCAACATGGCATATTTATAATGCAGGTAAATCTGAGTATTTTGGCTATGCGATTTAATCATAGACTGTTACTGTGATGAACTAGATTACAGTTTTAATCGAATGCTACGTATGGTTGTTACAGCCAGCGCTTTATTATTACAGCACAAACATTTCTTTGTTCTCTCCGTACAGATGATGAAGATGAGGAGGACGAGGACGACTTTGATGATGAGGAAGAATGGGATGACTAAACTGCACTTTCTCGCTCCACCAGATCCCGGAAAGAAAACACTAAACCGTCTTCAGTCTCGGAAGTCGTACCGCGTTATTACTTCAAACGGTTAACTCTTTTGCTTTTCCTGTTAACCCCTGTAATACCTCATTCCACCTGCAAAGGTTCAGCATGGTTTATTCTACTCGAGGTTGCTTTATCTTTTGTCCTTCACGTCCCCGATCACTCTGCAGTTTCCATCACGTTGTCTCGACTCGTCGGACGAACCAAATGGCCGGAGGCCACTTTTACTTTCACTAGAAACGGGAACACTATTTTCACTATTTTTTTACTATTTTCCGCTATTTTCCGACGACATTCTTCTTTACCTCACAGTTTCTAAATTCAGATTCTAGCGTGGTGTCGTTATTTTCTTAAACTCTTAAAGTTTGAATCCTATATTTTTACATACATTAAAGTCTAATTCTGCTATGTGAATAGAGAGAGAGAGAGAGAGAGAGAGTACTATCACAGAGATATGAAAAAGAGAAAAGAAGAACATTATCATGCTTTTATCATATCAGCCAGAGACCCGGAAATGTTTGATTTCTGACGTTCTGAGAGTTGTTGGTTTATTTTAGTCAGCTCAATGTCCATATATTTAAATAATAAAAATAATAATGATGATGGTGGTGAAATGTCAGTTCAGACGTAAAGCTCTTCGTCCGTCGTGCCACTGAGAGAGATGCTGTGACGCTTTACTAATTCCTAATAGACATTCCAGTCATTGATCTGACAACAGGCTAAATGCATACAGTACTTTTTACTTCTTTTTTTTTTTTGTTTGTTTGTTTTTGTCTAAGATTTATTTGTGTATCAGGAAACTTCAAAACATTGGAAATTGGAAGTGTCTTGAAAGATTGATGAAATTGTACAATCGAATAAATGTTCATATTTACACAGTGTCTCTGAGCACATATCTTAACCTATGCACTATACACTGTAGACATGTGTATTGTATACATATACATATTGTCATGTATATGACGAGACAGTGGGCTCACTCACAATTTTTACTAAGAACACCACCATGAATAAAGAACGGTACAAAACCATCCTCAGAGAGCGACTTCTTCCAACCACCCAAGAACATTTTGGTGATGAACAGTGACTTTTCAAGCATGATGGACTGTCTCACTGTAGTGGCTCATTAAGATTAATACACAAGACATTAATATTTTGAGTTCATGGCCAGGAAAATCCCATTGAGAACTCGTGGCCAATCACCAATCATCATGCCGGGTTAACAAACAAAAATCTACAAATTCACAATTAATGACAAACTCCCAAGTATTGATTATACAGTATAAGAATGGGCTGCGCCATCAGTCAGGGTGTGGCCTAGAAGTTGATTGACAGCTTGCCAGGGTGAATTGCAGAGGTCTTGAAAAAGACGCGTCAATTGACTCATTTCATACACCTAATTGTTAATAAAAGCCTTTGAGGCTTATGAAACGCTTGTAATTATACTTCAGTAGACCAGAGGAACATCTGACACAAAGATCTAAAAGCACTGAAGCAGCAGACTTTGTGGAAATGAATCTTTGTGTCATTTTCGAAGCTTTTGACCACGGATGTACTTGGGGACATATTTAATATTATGTATCTGTACTTTATTAAGCAGTTTCATTAGACAATACTTTTTTTTTTGCTTTTATTTCATTCAAAAAATATAGCAAATATCTGTACTTTAACTCAACTACATTTTAGCATGTGCGTTATTATCCATGGTTTTGAACTGGGAATTTCACCAGCTGCTGACTTGATTTGAATTATGTGACTTGTCTTTCCTTCTTATTTTGGATGATTTTTATTTATTTATTTAACTCCACTACGTCCTACAACAAATATCTGTACTTTCTACTTCACTCCATTTTTGCATGATGTTCTGTTACTGTACATACCGGCTGCTGTTATTTTTTATAATTTTGTATATTTTATTTGAGGTGTCCACTTTTACTCAAGTACAGGATTTACTGTATGTCCTTTGCCCACCATTGGTATACAGAATATAATCTTAGGCAAGTTTTCCTGTAAATTTTACTATATTTTTGCAGCCAGTCAACCTATTGTGCTTCTGTCATGTACATTTGGTATTCAAGTACAAATTCAATACAGGAAAAGCAATCGAGCCAGAACGGAATCCGTTCGTCTGTCACGTGACCCAGGGAAGCGGCCGTCTCCGATACCGGCTCCCAGTGAGTCTCGCTACATGGCGGAGGGCAGCGGCTCGGTAAGTGCACCTGCAGTGTGTTACACTCATTATATATTATCAGATATTTTAGTCATTTTACTGTGATAAAGGAAATTAGTCAAAGTTTAGTTAAAGTAGTTGGGCTAGTGAGCACGAGACAGACTGATGTTTGTTACACACACACACGCGCGCGCGCGTAACTGTGTACACTGTGTATCTCGTGCGCGCGCGTGTGTGTAACGACACTTCGTTAGCGAAGACGGCCGTTTCCCTGGGTCACGTGACTGACGACCGGATTCCGTTCTGGCTCGATTGCTTTTCCTGTATTGAATTTTCTATCTGAATTTCACAGCTTGAAAAGGATTGTTGAAAATGTCGTGTGACATTCAAAGCACTTAAATTAAAAGATGTTGCTTTTTAAAGTCAAATATTTCAGTTTAATAAATTCAGTAGTATTTAAATTTCAAAATTAACAATTCAACAGTGATTAAATTTCAAAATGTATTTTTCAAAGGCTGATATAATTCAAGTAATTATGATGCTAATTTGCTTCCATAATTTGGATTTATAATGCCTACTGCATATACAGGCAATCCTGATTGTACACTTTAGCCAAAAGTATATGGACACCTGATACATTTTCCCTTTACTGGAACTTAACAGACTAAAATTAGTTTCAGCATGACCGTGCCCCGGTGCATCAAGTTTTGTGAAGGGTGAAGTTGGTAAACATGAGTCAACCTTTAGAATAATGAATCAGTACCAGACATCACTGATGCTACTGTAGCTGAATGTTGACAAATTCCCACAGCCGTCCTTCAAACTCCAGTGGATAGCCTTTCCAGCAGAGTGGAGCACAGGGAAGACCAGTTGAATATCAGTGTACGAATGAGCAAATACTACACTGACTGGACAAAAAAAATATTATTGTTATTGAACTGCATCAAGCAAAGAAAATAACTAAGGAGATTTGAAATGACCAGCACTGTGTTAAGAGATGTTTAATACATTATTTAAACCTGGAAGGATGGTGTTGAATCATCAAGTGTGTGGAAGAAATGTGGTCGGGGGGGGAAAAAACATGAACAGATTTAAAAAAAAAAATCAACAGTAAACCCAGAGCTTATGTTTAATAGTGGAAGTAAGAGCATTTCCATACACACACACACCATGTGATGAGAGCTCGCAGGATTGGGACTAAACATTTGTTTGTCCATAAGAAAACCACTTAATAGTGAGACTCATCAGGAAAAAAAAAATTCAATTTGCTAGGGATCATACAGATTTGAGTTTGGAGTAATAGAAAAAGGTCACGTGGTCCGATAAGTCCAGATTTTACTTATTTATTTATTTTGGATTTTTTTTTTCCCCCACCAATTTTCTCCCTAATTTAGTCATTTCAAATCCCCACCCATCACTAGCTCCCACATTAATACAATTCTATTCTATTCTATTCTTATTCTAGCGCTTTTAACAATTGTCATTGCCGCAAAGCAGCTTTACACAATCAAATTATGGAAGGATGTATAAAATGTGACTGTGTATGAATCAAAATGATAAGATTGATAAGACTACCAATCAGGGTTTCTTCCGAACCCCTGATGCCTGCATCTTTTTGAACTGCTCGCCCACACACCATTGGGGGCGGCGTAACACACTCAAGAGGACAGCGCTATCCGCTCCTTCTGCTTGCGTGAGCTGTAGAACCGTGATTGGTGTTAGAGTGGACATCCCACCCCACTGAGAGAGCTCAGCCAATCAGCTCTCTCCAGCCCAAGAGTTGCAAAAATCTACAGCTTCACCCAGGTGTCAAACTAACAATCTCCAGATGAGAGGGCGAGGGCTTTACCACTGGACCATTGGGGGGGGGTGATGATCAGTCCAGATTTAGCTGATTCCAGAGTGATGGATGCATCAAGGCACCATTTCAATGTGAAGAAAATGAAGTCAGCTGACACCCTGGATGTACCGAATGACCAGAGAATCACATCTATGGAGCTTTTCCTCCCTGATGGCACGGGGTATATTCCAGGAATCAAACTGTGGAGCGAGTGGTTCTGAGGAATAATTTCCACACATGAACTTGACACCACAATGTGTGTTGTTCTGTTATCAAAGCTTGAATGAGATTGTGAGATTGTGTGACATTTTTTTTTTTGTGTGGTTAAAGAGTGATAATGTGCTCAATTTCATCATCAATTAAAGGTGTTACAACATGTATTACTTCCATGTTGAAAGTCTCCGGCTGTTCCAAGTGCACATGACTCAGCTCATTGACAAGTCCTGAAATAGCTGCAGGGAAACAGTAAAAAGTTCAGTGCGGCTACTAGAGGATCAGGATCAGTCTGAACACTGCGTCCCTCTGTGATGATCCGATATCACATGCTGGAGCGCGGCCCAGACTTTAAGCTCTCTAACATCACTATAAGCTGATGTGAATAGATGACACGAGCACCAGTCATGGTGTATAATTATGTACGGTACCTTAAGGTCAATGGATCATTTCTTTGGTATGTTTGTTGGTCCTAGAAAGCCTGTTAGAGGTCACTGTAAGTCAATTCTGGCAAAAAATTAATTCAAATAGCTTTTTTTCTTTTCTGCCTATAATACAAGCAAATACATCTGTTACATAAAAAAAATCTTAGTTTTATTTCTTCAAAATAAGATGGATTATTTATTTCTCCAGAATAAGATTTTTTTTTTTTTTATCACAAGAATAGAAATGCTCGATCTGCTTAAAAGTTGTATTTAAAAAAATGACCCACAATTGTATTAAGTTGTTTGGCAAAAAATACTTTTTCCAACAACATTTAGATTTTTCCCCAAGATATTTCCTCCAAATATTCTGTGCCCAAAAGTTGAACTTTTTTGGGAAGGTGTGTGTGTCCTGTTACATCTGGCGTAAAGCTAACACAGCATTTCATAAAAAGAACATCATACGATGAGCCAAACATGGTGGTGGTAATGTGATGCTCTGGAATGTATTAAAAACTATATGAATGTTTCACCTTGTGCATAATTAAGTTAAAGGAGTTACATTTTGGACATTATGTACATGTGTGTAATATATAGTGCCATATTTGCAGCATAGATAAATGTGTTAGCGGCATTACCCTTTGCTGTTTAACAGGCAGATGGGATAAGAGATTGATATGATTATTCATCTATTAAATCTTCTGTTTGTTTTGACTGCTTGTTTCCTTTGATCTTTATTAGCTGTTCCAAAATGCCAAAGCCTGCAATCGTATAAGTAAAACTGCAGCCGTTCAGACAAACCAGGGCGAAATATGTAGCAAATTCTAAAAAAAAATGTAATTAAACAGAATGCCAAAGTGCTCCAGTTTTAATTCGGTGACAAAGTTCTTCTTTGACCTCGGAAGAGGAGCACAGCTGATTGATGAAGTTACCCCTGAAACACTGTGCTGCCGTCACGAACACCTGTCGAATGGATTTAGACTCAGGGAACCTTTCCAAAACTCACAAATGCATGTGGACTGGATTAGGAGTTACTGGGATATATGTGGACCTAACTACCCTTATTTTTAGCAGTCAGTTGGGGTATAATTTTAGTCAGGGAAGGTTAATCTCCTTTGGACCGTCCAACCAAAGCCCAAGCAATAGACAACATTCAGATCAATGTGCTGTTCGTTGTCGAGGTAAATAAACCGACAAATTAACGATAAAGGTTTATTTTCCACATCAAAGCAAATATTTACACTTATACAGAAATAAAACTGAGAAATATAAATTACATTTATGAAATATTGCTTGTGTTATAAAGACAGATATTCATGCAAAACAAGTAGTGTCAAAATATAAACCCATTCAGGAGTCATTCCCATTTACAGTTTTACTTCCATTATCCAGTGATATTTTGATCTAATATTAATAACAACATTCCAGTGTGTTGAATATCTATGAATCAGACTTCCTTTAGAAGCAAAAGTTATATACAGTGAGTGTAAAAGAGGGTGAATCAAACCGACACACTAAAAAATTAGGCGTTCCAGACAACCTTCTTTAGAGCATTACGATACCGAAACATATTCATTCCACTTAAACTGCTTTCCATACTGTTAATCCAAACTTCTACTGTTGCCACTTTACATTGTCAAAAACCAACCAAGATACTAAAAAATATCCATCTGTTTCAGATCTTTTCTAAAACCTTCCTGAGTGAATGTTTAATGACCTTAACAGAAAGTTATGCATTTTAGAAATGTATTAATCATTCATCTTCTATAAGCATTTTATGGTTCCTGAGTCTGTCCTGGGAATTCTGGGTATGAGGCAGGAATAACCGCTGGATGGGATGTTGACGGGAGTCACCCACGCTTTCACACACTCATTCATTCACACATCGGGACAATTGAGCCGAGCCAATTATGGTACTCGTATGTTCTTTAGGAGTCTAGAGAACCTAAAGGAATCCCAGGCAGATATTGGGAGAACATCCAAAACTCCAGTGAAGCACTGGTCAGATGTTATCTTAGCTCTGAATATGGTTGCTATCATATTTCTAACAGATTTGCAAATTCATATGGACATAGTGCGTACTGTATCTTGAAGACAATGTGTGGCAGTGACCGTGTTTCTTGGATTGAAGTATAAGGCTGCCTTATCGAAGATAATGGGGAACTTCCACCTGTTTAAAGAAAAAGCACAGGTCATTGGTCATCCTTTTATTTTTCATCTGCATTCACAGTGTAGTTTGGATCTAATCATAGTACCACTCAAGATATCGATGAATGTATTCAAGCAAATTGGCTACAGTATATACTATTTATTAGTTAAAGCATATTCATATTCATGTTGTTGCCCCTGTTAATGATTACAGGTCAATTTAAAAACAATAGGAAATACGAGTCTTGTTTATTTACTCTGGTCACATTGTTGCCCAGCACTGAGAGGTATTCGACTTATCAAGACAGTGTAAATGGACTCTATTTATAGTGACAGTGAGTGCTAAATGAGTGGTATTTCTCGGGGGTCAACATCATGCCATCTCAGGATAACACTGATGTTTCATGACAGAGATAAACCAGTACAAGGATTATACTTTACATAGTTCAAGTTTTGTTTCCTGGGGATGGTCTTGCAGCATGGTTTCTGAACAATGGGTTCTGGTGTCTCCTCTAGAAAGCACTCTGGAGGAAAGCATTACACCCCCATAGAGACTCATGTAATAAGTAAGTTTTTTAAGTTTTTTTTAAGACCTCCCCATCAGTAACTCAGAGCTCTAACACTGAGCCACCACCACCCCCCTAGAACGGTAGGTGCCAATATGACAGGAATAATCAGGCACCATTGGAATGTTTATTCATTTTTTTTCTTGTTAATAGCCTTTATTTTTCTGATTTACCATTTCTCCTAGAATATCATGTGTGGATGTTGGTTTTTAGGTTCTAATAACCCTGACACTCACTCGTTTGAGAGACTTGATACTGCTTCCTCGGATGGCGGCCATGAGTTCGTCATGAGCCGACCGCATTGGCGTAGACGGTCTGGAACTGTCTCTGTCTGCGATGGGCCTCAGCGCATTTTTTAGCTCCTTAAGAATATTTTCTGTCTCGTTTTCCTTAGGAACCCCCTTCTTCACTTTTTTGGACTTGGACTTGCTTTTGCCTGGAACCTGCTGCTTCTTGGTGCTGCTTCCTTCCTGAAGCTTGATCACCTCTGCGATCATTCTGGTTGGACCTCTTTTCTCAGTGATGCTCTGGAGTTTGAGAGGAAGTGGAGGAGGTGGAGGAGGAGGTGGTGGTGGAGGAGGTGGGTGAGGTGGTGGGAGACATGGTTGAGGATTCCTTTTGGCCATATCGTTACGTGGCAGCTTTGGAGAGGACCATGGAGAACTTCGAGGAGACCCGTATGGGGAAGAGGTTGGTGTGCACTTTTGTAGAGCACTTGTGCGTGGGTTAATCGGAGTCGAGCCGCCTCCTTGCTGCTGACGCAATTCCTGCATTCTCTTCTGCCTTTGAAAATCTTGATTGCGTGTCAGGATGCCAGTCATGCTCATTCGAGGGCCAGCGAGGTCAAACTGGTAGCCAAGCTTGAGCAGGGTGGTGTTCTCTCTCAACAGTTTCACCATCTCCATCTCCACTTGACCTCCACAGATATGGCGCTGGTTGTGGAAGCGTAGCTCTATCAGTGTGTTATTGCGTGTAAGCACTTGAACCATGGCTAGGATACCCTTTCCTGTGATGAAGTTGGACTCAACATTTAGTTTAGTAATGTGGCAGTTCTCCTTTAGCATTTTGGCAATTGCAAAGGCTACGGGATCATCAGCATGTGTGTTCGCCAAACTAAAAGATTGCACGTGTGTGTTGGAGCGCAGGGCGTCTGCGAAGCGGATCAAGTTTTCCTGGGAAATGTTATCAATATTGTTGAGATTGACTTCGGTGGTATCAGGGTCATCACAGAGGATTTTTTCCAAAGCCTCATCCAGGACAGTGGGGTTTCCTGACAACTGGTTCGACTCCTGTGGTGAATTCCTCCTGACAGGATATTCTGGCTTGAGGCTCGCGTGACCATTATACATCTTTTGGAGAGGAACACATTTCTCCAGAGCGCTCTCATTGTTGAGATAATTTTCCTGACTTTTGACAATTTCTTTTTTTTCTTCGTCTTTCTCCTCCTCCTCTTCATCCTCCTCTTCCTCATCATCTTCCTCATCTTGTTCCTCCAACTCCTCCTCCTCCTCCTCGTCCTCCTCCTCAGTAACTGGCTCTTCTAGTTCACCCTTCTCTTCATCATCTTCATCTTCATCATCTATACAGTCATCCTTTTCTTTCTCATTCTCAGCTTCTTTCTCCTCTTCTGATTCCTCACTGTCGCTTTCTGTTATGTTTTGGTTTTCATTAATTTCACCAGCCTGCAATGTACAACAAAAGTGTTTATTGAATTTTCTTGTTGTGTCATGTCTAACTTCCTGGACAGGAATGTAGTGTTCAGTTAAAAGAAAATTTTAGATAATTTCAGTAAAATATACATTTTAAAATGATATGATATAATATTTATTTTGGCAGAATAGCTGTATAATAGGTCACAGTTTATATAATTGTTCTGAGTTACTGACCTGAGCATTTGAAGACCCCATTCTTTCATTTTCAAGTAGCTGCTTTGTCTCTTTCTCCCAGTATTTTAGGAGAGCCTCTCGGCTAAATGTCCCTGTCGGGGTTTTAACTGTCTGGTTCCTCTGCCTTAGTCCGATAGGGACTTTATCATCTGGCTCAATATCGGACAGCTCCTTTTCCAGCTCCAGGAGCTCTTCTGCGGTCAGCGAGGCAAGAAGCTCATCTTCGTCCAGGTCCTCGTACTTGCTCAGCTCCCGGCGATATCCAAATTTACTCATGGTCTTCTAGAGTAAAAAAACACAGATTGTAGCATCAGCGATCACAGCACTGAGGGTGACGAATGTCAGGACGTACTGCTGGAGCAGATGGAAGAGGTGTAGCCACTTGATCAGCGGGGTACATAACAAAGCCCTGGTCTATGATGCTGTCGCTAATTTTGGAGTGGGGGAGTCAACCAGATAGACACGCAAAAAGAATGTGAGCTCAGTCAGTGGCTAAATGCACTGAGACCTTGTCAGCAGACCCATGCAGCATTGTTCATGCCCAAAATAAATCTAACTCTGTAATGGGGAAAGAGTGTACAAATAAACCCGGAGCCCTCGTGAGTAGTGCTTTCATGTAATGGTCAGCAAAAACCTGTCTGTAAATGGTTACGTGTATTTCTTCTTGACTTGCTCACCAGTTTTATACATAACTTCCTCTTCCATTAACTATAGCACAAAGTGTTTGTATTAAAATTACATTGTGATTAATTGCTTAATGAATAAAACCTCCATAGATGTGATAACCTGGTCGTTCAGTACATTCAGGTCATGACTTCATTTTAGTGACAGATACTGTTGCTGAGCCTAGACCTGAGAAACTGAAACAACTTAATCATACAGTAACACTGATTCCAGGGGCTTGTACAGTGGCCACTATGCATGATGGGTGCATTGCTTCATGCTTCTTTCTTCTTAACCTAACATACCCATCACTCTGGTAGAGGATCAATATGACCTCATCAGAACACTTGACCTTGATTCACTAACAACTGGCTTTCCTACTGTATAGACACAGATGTTCTGATCACATACGGTATACTGTATGCATGTTTCTTCATTATTTTTCTTCCAAAGGCAGACTTTCTTGTATTTTAAAGTAGTCTTGAGCAGTTCTCCAGGCTTCCCGAAGGACCTTTTTAGGCTCTCGCTTTCAGGCCAGTTCCTGTACCCAACCAGTTTTAGAGGATTATTTTTGTTAAGCCACACGGTGACCTATGAATCACTCAAGCACAAAAAAACAAGGCATGAACCAATGAGAAACAGGTGCAGCTGATGACAGATGATCAGGCTGGTAATTATTATACTGGTGATGCTGAATGCTGAGTGGTTGGATCAGATGAGAGGGGAAATGAGGCTGCTGCTGAGGTTGGGACAAAAACAACACATTTTTTACTTGTCACTGTAAACATTTGTGAAGAAATGCAGATGCGGGCTATATACACACGTGGACAAAATTGTTGGTACCCTTCGGTCAATGAAAGAAAAACTCACAATGGTCACATAAATAACTTTAATCTGACAAAAGTAATAATTTAAAAAAATTCTATGAATGTTAACCAATGAAAGTCAGACATTGCTTTTCAACCATGCTTCAACAGAATTATTTACAAAAATAAACTTATGGAACAGGCCTGGACAAAAATGATGGTACCCCTAGAAAATACTGAAAATAATGTGACCAAAGGGATATGTTAATTCAAGGTGTGTCCACTAATTAGCATCACAGGTGTCTACAATCTTGTAATCAGTCAGTGGGCCTATATATAGAGCTCCAGGTAGTCACTGTGTTGTTTGGTGACATGGTATGTACCACACTCAACATGGACCAGAGGAAGCGAAGGAAAGAGTTGTCTCAGGAGATCCGAAAGAAAATTATATACAAGCATGTTAAAGGTAAAGGCTATAAGACCATTTCCAAGCAGCTAGATGTTCCTGTGACTACAGTTGCACATATTATTCAGAAATTTAAGATCCATGGGACTGTAGCCAACCTCCCTGGACGTGGCCGCAGGAGGAAAATTGATGACAAATCAAAGAGACGGATAATCCGAATGGTAACAAAAGAGCCCAGAAAGACTTCTAAAGAGATCCAAGGTGAACTTCATGCTCAAGGAACATCAGTGTCAGATCGCACCATCCGTCGTTGTTTGAGCCAAAGTGGACTACATGGGAGACGGCCAAGGAGGACACCATTGTTGAAAACAAATCATAAAAAAGCCAGACTGGAATATGCCAAACTACATGTTGACAAGCCACAAAGCTTCTGGGAGAATGTCCTATGGACAGATGAGACAAAAATTTAACTTTTTGCCCAGGCACATCAGCTCTATGTTCACAGACGGAAAAATTAAGCATATCAAGAAAAGAACACTGTCCCTACTGTGAAACATCTAGGAGGCTCTGTTATGTTCTGGGGCTGCTTTGCTGCATCTGGCACAGGGTGTCTTGAATCTGTGCAGGGTACAATGAAATCTCAAGACTATCAAGGGATTCTAGAGAGAAATGTGCTGGCCAGTGTCAGAAAGCTGGGTCTCAGTCGCAGGTCATGGGTCTTGCAACAGGACAATGACCCAAAACACACAGCTAAAAAACACCCAAGAATGGCTAAAGGAAAACATTGGACTATTCTAAAGTGGCCTTCTATGAACCCTGACCTCAATCCTATTGAGCATCTTTGGAAGGAGCTGAAACATGCTGTCTGGAAAAGGCACCCTTCAAACCGGAAACAACTGGAGCAGCTTGCTCATGAGGAGTGGGCCAAAATACCTGCAGAGAGGTGCAGAAGTCTCATTGACAGTTAGAGGAATCGTTTGATTGCAGTGATTGCCTCAAAAGGTTGTGCAACAAACTATTAAGTTAGGGGTACCATCATTTTTATCCAGGCCTGTTCCATGAGTTTATTTTTTTTTTATAATTCCGTTGAGGCATGGTTGAAAAGCAATGGTTTCATTGGTTAACATTCATAGAATTCTTATTTATTATTACTTTTGTCAGATTAAAGTTATTTCTGTGACCATTGTGAGTTTTTCTTTCATTGACCGAAGGGTACCAACAATTTTGTCCACGTGTGTATACATACAGTATATAAACCATTCAGTTTAGAAAAGTAAGATACATATTATGTGACAGACCTATTGTGCGCTCCTGGGTTTTCCATAAAAATATAAAAAGAGAAAGAGTGACAAAGAACTCATATTCTCCAATACGCTCAGTAAAAACTGACAGCTGTACACGTTTGCGCAGTACTGTAACTAAAACAGCTGTCAGGTATTAAACAGCTGTCAGTTAAAAAAAAACATTTCTACATAAAAGAAACTTCTATAAAGTCCACTTAATTTTATTAAAAACAACAGTGAATTTTCGGTGTGAAAACTCTTTGCTTGAAAATAATCAGTAGTGTTTGATTGGTTGTTTTATAAGTAAAACAACTGGGAGGTTTTACTGAGTGTGCTGGAGAATGTGGCAGATTATTTCTGGTAATTTTGTCTGTGCAATACATTGTGTTTCCCTATAGTTACATGTATGGGTAAAATATAATTTTGACATCTAGAGGGCATACATACAGTGCCTTGCAAAAGTATTCATACCCCTTGAAGTTTTCCACATTTTGTCACATTACAACCACAAACATAAATATATTTTATTGGGGTTTTATGTGATTGACCAACACAAAGTGGCCAGTGATTGTGAAGTGGAAGGAAAATGATAAATGGTTTAAATTTTTTTTTTTTACAAATAAAAATCTGAAAAGTGTGGCATGCATTTGTATTCATGACCCCCATCCCCCTCAATACCCCCGAACACCCCCCAGTCCGAAATACCCCCCCCATACCCCAATACCCCCCAACACCCCCCCAGTCCCAAATACCCCCCACCCCACAATACCCCTTAACACCCCCAGTCCAAAATACCCCCCCAATACCCCTTAACACCCCCAGTCCCAAATATCCCCCCCACCCCCAATACCCCCCAACACCCCCCAGTCCCAAATACTCCCCTCTACCCCCTACCCGGAGCCAGGACTTACAATAGCACGACCTTTCATTACTTATTTCTCAACCAGCGTTGCACATTTACAGATGTTACTATTTTGCCCATTCCTCTTTACAAAGTAGCTGAAGCTCAGTCAGATTGGATGATATTAAAATCCAGTATAAAAGTCCTGATCCTACAGTATCTGTATATAAACATTCAATCATAAGTGTAATATCACTGATAATCTTTCACAGCCTAGTTCAGATCTCTGCTTTTAAAACATCATGAGAATAATCTAGTAGAAAAACAATAGTAGTGAAAAGTTGCTAAATCATACATCATACTATAATACAACTACATTTAATATACAGCAATTCAAATTAGATTTTTCCATACAAGTCATATTCCTTGTAGCTCAGATAGTTCTTTAGAGCAGGAGGGAAGGACAGCACACTCATGAATCTGGGGCTGTTTAGTCTCCTCAGGTTTATCCTCTTCCTTATAACCAGCCTGCACAGGTGCTGGAGACTGCGTGTGTTTCCTAAACACACATATAAAAGAAACATGTATTCATTATATATTTACTGTATAATACTAGTATAATATAACACATTACACCAGGCTTACTGAGAATGCCACAGATTTCAGGCCACTCCTTTTGCATCTCTAGGATCTGTTGCAGTTTGGGGCAGATGGGAACGTGTTCGACGTAGTCCAGGAGAGTTCGTACAACTCTGCCTACCAGGTGCTTCAGCCAGGTCACGCTGACGAAATCACAAAACTAACAGACACACAACATGTAGCGTGTTAGTGTTGTGCTGAATGTACTGGCTCAGCTTGAGTACATTTACACGCTAGCTGCTAATAACTATGTTAATGATCATGAAAGTGGGAATGATAATAGTATTACAGCTCTGGACAAGTTGGAAACCCATCAAGCTCAGGGAGAACATGCAAACTCCATGCACATAGAGACGGGAATCGAACCGGGACCCTGGAGGTGCAAGGCGACAGTGCTAACCGCTACACCACCATGCCGCTATGGACAATTTCAACACATGGATATACTGTACTTGATCTCACCGTCACTTTGTTGGAGGAGCTCCAGGCGTCACTGGCCGCTGTGTAGCTCTGTGTAGAAATGCAAAAGCTGTGCTCGCACTGAAAGCAGCTCTCAGCACGATAGCCGTTGTTGAGTAATAAGCGCATCATCATTTCATCGTGCAGACAGTACTGTAGCGCTGTGGGGAACACCGTGTCACAGACAGCTGTGAAGAAGCAGTTCACGTTCGCGCCGTAGGCCAGCAGCAGCCGCACGAGTTCATAGTGGCTCGCCCTGACCGCCACCAGGAGGCAGAACAGAGGGTCGTGGTTAGGGTTCGCACCGGCCTCCAGCAGCATTTCCGTACACGTCACATCGTTGTTACACACGGCGAAATACAGCGGCGTCTTCCTCATATCGCCGTAGTGGTCAGAAATGTGGTCACCCAGAAGACTGTTGACATCAAAGCCTTTTTCGATGAGTAAATTCAGGCAGGAAGCGTGACCTCCGTCTGCTGCCGAGTGCACCGGACTCATCCCAGACTGGCGTATCGCCCTTTTAGTTGTGATGGGGATCAATGTTTTCAGGGCCCTGTAGATTTCAATACATAGATGTTATGATTGAATGCTAAGCTAGGAACAAATTTAATTTGTATACCATTCATTTCTGAAGAGTTTTCAATAATTTGGCAGGAAGGTAATCATATCACACTTGAGGTCGTGCTGTATTGCACCATTTATTACCAACAGATTATGATTTATTCATTATTTACCCAGTCATTAAGTCACTAAAACGTATCCTTCCGTGACTTGCGTAATTAACTAACCGCGACTGGCAGAGCTGGCGACTTCCACGAAGACGGTCCTTTCCTTGGCTGACGCAGACAGCTGTTCTCTGAGGACTTGTGACTACAGTCGCTCGATAGTTCAGGACTGGAGTTTCCTACAGTCTACCTGAGCCTCCAATAACGAACTGGAATCCATATTAACTTAAACACACAAGCCTCCTAGCACACAATATGACTGCAGATCAATCCCTGCTATCTGTTTTCACCCAGATGCGGATGGGATCCCTGTTGAGTCCTGTTCCTCTCAAGGTTTCTTCCAACTGCCATCTCGGGGAGTTTTTTCGATTCCTACACATTCACATTTCATACAAACTTAAATAATTCTTTTGATTGTGTAAAGCTGCTTTGCGACAATGTCAATTGTTAAAAGCGCTATACAAATAAAATTGAATTGAATTGAATAGTGTAATTAACAAGTGAGAAAGTAGGTTTAATAAACTATGGAGGTGGTAGATTGTCCTTTAAATCTCATGATTTTAACTTTATATTTTCACTTAGTCCACGTCATTAGCTCCATTAACTTCCAGCTTCTGGGATTAAATCCCTAACAGCGCTAACTGCAGCTATTGTGTGATGAACAGTAGGGGGTACAATCACTTGTCCCACACACCAAGTAGTGAAAGAGAGATTTGGAATTCGGCCTTGTGTTAGGAGCTAGTTAGCGTTTAACCACAAATAAATGACCATAGAGGCAATTCGGACCGACGTAGTAGTAACAACATGCCGTAATATTAAGGCATGTTGTTTAAGGTGACATAAATGTGTTTTTTTGCTGAAAGTGCTTCTCTGACTCTCTCTTCCAAAATGGGCTGGAATCCTTTCTGTGTCGTGGCCCTGACAACCCTGTGTATCACTCATACCACTGGACATGAGTTCTATACCAACAGCTCTTATTACGTTAAGTATTGAGACACATTATGTTCCAAACTCACAGGTAATGGCCTTCATATGCAGCACGATGAATGGGGAGCTGAAAGGCCAAACTGGCCACATTAGGGTTTGCACCGTGGTGAAGAAGAAGGAGGATGCAGTCAAGGTTTCCTGAGCCTGCTGCATCATATAACACCGTGTCTCCGTTACTGGCCCGTGCCAAGACATCGCCCCCTGGTGGGGAAGAAAAGCATGACATAGTGTTCCGGTTGGTTTTCCTGTAGGTACTGAATGTTCGTTCACATCTCATACAAACTTCCATAACTCTTTTGATAAATAAGGTCTGCATAGTAAACTAAGTAATTATTTGAGATTATGTTATGTCTACAGCAGTGGATTATGGGAACTTTATAGTGATTTACACTGATTTCCAAGGTTTTTAGACTAGTATTCCTACTTCACTACAGTACATTATTGCTGTTTACTATATACAAGGGGTGTTCAAGTCAAACCGGGATTTTTAATCCCACTTATCCCAGTGTTTCACTAATTTCATCAAGGAAGAAGGTTTTCTCAGTACGCTGGAGCCATGATCAGACAGCCTGCTTCATGTCTGAAACGCTGGCCTCCCAGGAACTCCTGTAATAAACCAAACATGTGGAAATGGCTTGGAGCGAGGTCAGCACTGTATGTAAAGAGTTTACTCTGTGTTTGAAGTCTTCTGTAAATGTCAATCATGTTTTATGCCTTCACCAGAAATCGCATCAAAAGTCCCGGTTTGACTTGAACACCCCTCATAGAATACTATGTTTATGTTGCACTAAATGGTATTATGAATAACTGTACTGCTTTTTTATCTCTCTATCGGTTTATTGCTGGTTTCCACACTAGATTACACACTCTGAGCCGCATTCTGCTGATATTTCTTACTCCACTGTAACGAACCGTAAATGTCATGTGAGGCTGCATTTTCGAATTAAAGTAGAGTATTTGGACATTGCCATGGTAACAGTGCTGTATTGTTTGACACATTGTTTGAGACATTGTGTGTGATGAATGTACAGTATTATGTTATAACCAAACATCTGGAAAAATCACTGTATATGATGCTTGAAATTATTCTGACAGTAGAGTTGGAACAGCATCAGTCCTCGTTTAAAACACTATGTACGACATTGCCTGTTCGCTCCATCTCACTGTTTTGAATGAGGATTTCCAGGATGTCAGGATGGCCATACTCGGCGGCGACTCCCAGTGGTGTGACTCCGTGACCGTCCCGAGCCGTGACCCTCCCGCCGTGCCTCAGCAGCAGCATCAGGATGTCGGCGCAGCCCACCTTGGCTGCCTCGTGAGTCGCTGTCCACTTCTTCAGACACACCTGCTCCACAGACGCCCCGTCTGATATCAGAGTCAGGACCATGTCGTAGGAGCCGATCCTGACCGCTGAGGAAGGACAGATCAGACATCAAATTCTATCCTCTGTTTCAAGCACATTCTAATAATAGGCTGTGGGGGTGTTTAAGTATATAGAAAAATAAAGGAAGTTTTACGGCATTCTGTTATTCTACACAAACAAAAGTCCCGGTTTGACTTGAACACCCCTTGTATATAATGTGTATACAGTATAGTATATGTAGAAAGAACATTAAGAGCTAGCTCTGTGTGAAAGTGCATATACAGTACAGTAAATTGACTTTGGATCGTTACCGAGCAGGAGTGGCGTCTCGTTTTTGCCGTTCGTGTTGTGCGGGGACGCGCCGTGCCGCAGCAGCACCTTCACGTTCTCCACACGTCCAGCCTGGGCAGCGAGCGTCAGCGCCGTCTCACCGCCGGCTGTGACTTCCTCTATGCTCAACTCACGGGACGCTGAACCAGCGAGACAAATCACACGTTCATTTTAGACCTGCTGTCTGTAGAGTCATCTCTGTAATAACTCACAGACATCATCACTATGAGTAACTTATACAGTAGCTTATTCCTGACCTCTACACGTGTACAGTAATATGAGGATACTGCTGTAATATTACTCACACTACAATCTACTACATGTGTTTCATTTCTCAGCGCGCTCTATTCACTATTGACCTCTTACACGGCATCCCTCCATTTCTACTCCTTCTTCTACATGTATTCAGATGTGTGAACAATAAAACAAAAAAGGCAGAACTCACTCACTAATCATCAATACTATATCGCTTTATCCTGTATACAGAGTCACGATCGCTGGGCACAAGGCGGGGTACACCCTGGACAGGGTGCCAATCCACCACAAGGCACACACACACACACTATGGGTAATTTGGGAACACCAATTAGCCTAATTTGCACATCTTTGGACTGTGGGAGGAAACTGGAGTACCCAGAGGAAACCCACCAAGCACAGGTAGAACATGAAACTCCATGCACACAGAGACGGGAATCGAACCCGGACCCTGGCGGTGTGAGGTGACAGTGCTAACCACTAGGCCACTGTGCTGCCTAAAGTCAGACCTTTTCTTTTTAATAGTAATCCTCGTCATAGGTTTTTGTATCACTGTTGTGATATGGATACAGTTGTGATATTTATGGAAGATGAAACGTTCTGAGTTCTGATTTCTGTGTCTTTGTAATTATGAAACTTAATCATCAAACACATTATACTTACTATTTTTTCTATTGAATCGAGAAAGCCGACCACTTTATCATTCACCCATAAATTACAGATAAAGGGGGAAAATAACATAGAATTTAAACCCCATGACTTTGTTTTTTTTTATTCTGATTACTTAATATTTTTTTTAATTAAAATATATTTATATTATTTGTGATTGCATGATTAATATAAACATAATGTACACTTTTAAGAGTCATTTCACCATTCATTGTCCAGGTTGTACCCCACCTCATTCCCTACAGTAAGTCTCCTGGGATTGGCTCCAACCCCCTCGTGACCCTGTACACACAATAAAGCAATATGTACGATGAGTGAGTGAGTAGTTTTTATTGTAAATGATTCACCTGCAGTAACATATTCTGGCACCAGGGGGCTGCGGCCCAGACTTTGGGAAACATTGACCCTCTGTCCAGCACGTTTTTAGCACTTTCTCATCTCCTAATTTAACTAATCAGCTTATAAACAGCATTTCCTGAATATGACTGGACGTGGTAGAGCAGCTTTGCAGGACATCACGTCCTCCAGGCCCAGGGGTGGGAACCTGTGACCTAGAGACGACCTTGAATGTGTGATGTCGCTGTGATCTCTCTTCACTCACCGCGTAGAACAGCGTCCAGGATCTCTGAGTTTGGCTGCACTGAGGCTCTGTGAAAGGGCAGCGAACCTCTCCTGTCCGTCTCTTTGAAGGCGCTGCTTTTCCCCTGCAGTTCCTGTAACGTGTCCCAGTCACCTGGAGCAGATAAACAGTGTTGTAAAGCGTCGTCTATAAACCGGTTATACTGTATACATGCTGTATGTGTGCTTTGAAATATTCTTTATTATAGGTTCACATATACTGTACGCTGTAGAGATAACAGGATTTGTCTGTACCTTGGTCTATAGCTGCTAAAATCTTCAGGTTTTCATCGCTCGCTGTTTCTATTATACTTAAAAACAGAGACAGAGAAAGTGGAGAGGTTTGAAACGTGTAAAAAAAAAAAAAAGTACTAGGAGATATCATAAGTGATCTGAGAGCGGTTAAACCTGTATGTTCCACACCTCCATTTCGTGCACAGGGGTACAGTGCTGTCCTGAAGACTTCTTCGGATGGCGAAATCAATAAGCTGCTGTTCTTCTTCTTCATCCAGTGGCTCGGCCATTTTAATAAGAAACAAGAGCAGACGTAAACAAACCCAGCCGTGCCAATTCCCCCCTGCACCATGTGATCAGCGGGATCGGGCCATGCAGCTTGTTACGATCCAGGCCATGGAGTTACACAAACGGCAGTTTATATTTAGACCTGACACCATTCCACCAACCGGGAGCACACGGCCCGAGAGTCTTAACTGAACAATATGAGCTTAAACGTTTGTTCATCTTTTGCATGTACTGTAGAAACAAAGATTATTAATGACTTTGAGTAAAATGTAATGTCTCGTATGTTTAAAATCTCATTTATATTTATAAACACTATATGGACAAAAGTATTTAACCAAATCTGCAATGACATTATATCTAAACACGTACACTTCAGTATGGATATATATGAATTCATATCTATTGTTGCAAGTAGCTTAATAGAGATTATTAAATCTGGCACATAACTGTTCATAACATCGCTTTTACACAGCATTTCGGTTTCTGGTCCTCCAATGTATGAAACGTAAAACTCTGACCAAATGTACAGACAAAACTTTTCCTTTATTTATATACAGCAGATTCACTGTGTTCAGTTGGTATGGTGTCATGAGCGCGCTCTCCCGGTAGGGGGAGACATTTAACCGCAGGAGATATAGAACAGCGCCACACACTCTGACGTAACCCGGATGTTAACATTGATTTAATGTAATTTAATGTTATTATTTTTTGCAGCCTAAATTTGACGGATTAGCTCTGTTAATTGTTAATATTTAAAACACTAAATGGTCTAATTTAAATAAGTGTAGAATTTAATAAAATATATTAATCTACGAGCACTCGAATTTCAACAGGTTAATTCTAAACAAAAATCTATTTATAAATTTAAATTCATCGCTAATATACATTTAGTGGTCTTTAACTGTTAATATTTTATCATTCTTAAGTTTTTTACGATTCGAATAATAATAAAATTTCTGTATGTTTTTGCAATCCAAATGAGAATTTATTATTTTTGTTGTGGTGAAGGAAACATTCTTATGATTAATCCATAAATATTAATGTTAACAGAAAAAGACAAAAAAAACTATAGACTATAAATGGGCGGAAATCGCAGTGTTTTAGTGATGTAATCCTAAACTCAAGACAATAACGGAGAATATTTGTGGTTTTCAATTCGATTTAACGAGTTCAAGAGATTTGGAATTTTACAGAGGAAACGCGACAGTGAACTCAGGACCGTAAACAAGAGCGCTGCAGAGTCGCGCGTCTGACGTCATCTAGCGGCGCCGGAAGTGAGACGAGTGAGTGCGGACGGCTGGCGGTTATGGCTGGTGTGATTAAGAAGGTACGTGTGGAGGTCATTTAATAACGTATGGCGCGCGCGCTAACCGCACGCGAGGGTCAGGGCGCTCGTGCGTTGTCGTGGTTTCTTGCAGAAATATGCAGTTACAGCGTTAGTTTACACAAATAAGCGAATAAAAACATACAAACAAATCGGTGACTGCAGCGGAGACAGTGCAGTGTTGGGACTCTGATATTAGTTTGAACAAGTAGTGAGCAGATAATTAATGTTACTGTGTGAGAGAATGTGATCTGAATTTATTTTCGTTTGGTTCACACAGTGCAGGTAATACAGACTCAATAACACTCATCAGCCATGACATTCTGACCACCTGCCTAATATTGTGTGGATCCCACCATAACAGTAATGTTCAGAATCCTGTGTGTTCTGATTCCTTTCTGTCATTAACCTGTTCATCAGTCTGATGTGTACACTAGCGCTTCTGTTGGATCGGACTACACGGGCCAGCCTTATTTCCCAGTGGGCCCCAGTGAGCCTCGGCTGTCCATGACCCGTGTAGTCTGATCCAGTGGAAGAGCTCGTGTAGATCAGATTGATGAAAAGGTTAAAGGTGTCAGAACATATGGTGCATCACCGTTCTGGTGGCACACAATATCAGGCAGATGGTCATAATGTTATGGTCGGTCAGTGTATGTTAAAGACTTATGTTATGACATAAACCACTAACTTTGTCTTTAAAACCCTCACAGCTCCAGGAAGATTGTTTTAGCGTTAATGATCTGCCCCGTGTTCTGTTGATGTAGTTCAGATTTCCATCCCTGCTCCTGCACAGTGGAGTGTTTTTTCCTCATCAGAACACACTGATTCAGCTGTGTCTAAGTGGATGCTTTAGAGGAGAGAGAACCCTGTCCGAGTGGTAAAGTGCTCGCCCTATCATCCGGAGATCGCTAGTTCGATTCCCTGATTCCCGGGAGATGCTGTAGCCTCCCGCAGCCGGGGGCCTGGAGAGAGCTGATTGGCCGAGCCCTCGCAGAGGGTGGGGATGGGTCTTCTGAGTCTTCAGCGCTCCCTGACTGAGTAGTAGCCTTAGTGTGGGAGTCTCCTAGTGACGGGTGGGAATCGGATACAAAATAAATTAGGGGGGAAAAAAAAAAAGATTCTGGGCTCATTAGATTCTGGTCACTGGCCGAGCAACTTGTTCGTCTCTATTATAAATGTAGAGCAATTTAGGTTAATAACTAGATTGATGTCAGTTTGGTGCTTTTACAATAGTCATTGGAACAAACCGGCTTTGGAGAAATCGAGACGTCGACTTGTACTCCGATTCCTAACGAGCAAACCAAAGGCAGAAGCAGAAAGCAGAACTTTGACACAGTGTAAAGGAAAAAGAAACCCTTCAGAGAACCCAGACTTGAAAGAGAATTCATTGATAATGGATAAATCGTTTTCAGCTGTAAAAGTGTGAAGGCAAACCGGAGGAGGTGTGTCGATCAGTGTCATGCTGTGTCTGAGTCCTGAGACAGACGGGACAGTGTTTATGTTTACAGCATCAGCACTGAGGAACACGTCTGTAATACACAGCGAGGGGTCCAAGTGGAAACATCCAGAAGAGTAGACCGTGAATTTAGCAGGGATGAGCAGCGACATCTCACGGTGCTGATGGACATAAATACAAACAGGCTGAGAGATTCGGCTCTTTCACCTGGTACTTGAGCGCATGTTATTACTCTCACACAAGCTTTATTTTACTAGAGCAAGACAATTCCTACTTCTTACATGGTATTAGGGATGGGAATCTCCATGGATCAACCGATTTAATATTGTGTACAATACCTAGGTGCTGATTCTGTTTGTATTGCGATTTGATAAATGATAGATTTTATTAAAATTTGTATTTATTCATTTTTATATTTAATTTTAAAGAAATAGACCAAATATTTCAAAGGATGTTGTGGTGGATGTCACTGTGTTCAGTGGCGAGTGCTCCATCTGTAGGATTAGAGAGGAATTGCAACTTTTTACCATCTTCAGTGCAAACATACATACCTAAGATATAAACTGAATGGATTTTTTGTGTAAAGTATTATATTGTTTTACAATGTATGGTAGCTTTTAATCAATTATTTTAAAATCATGAGGAGTCTGTCCGGTTTTTAGAACTGTGTGGTGTTTAGAAGGAATCGAAAGTTAAAACACTTTGTAGAAAAACTCATTTATTTGGTCTTTGGTGGATATTCCAAAGACAAAGCGTTCTTCATGAAGCAACCTGTACATTTAAACTGCATAATATTAACAATTTAATAGATCATAGATGATTTTAATTTTGTTCATTCTGAATGACCACATGGACACGTGTAGCATTTAAAGAGCTGTAATGGTTTTCCTTTATTGGGACGACCCTGATGGCATATTAATTAATAAAAAATAAAAAAATCTAGAACTGATGATCATCTTGGATGGAAGCGCACGAGACATGAATAAAACTCCTGCTTTAATCGGGTCTGATTTATCATGCAGGATGCAGTCTGGTTTATTTATAAGTCATTTGTATGAGCAGGGAAATCATACCGTCTCTTAGGGTTTTGGGCCGTGTGTGCGTGCGTGCGTGCGTGCGTGTGTGTGTGTGTGTGTGTGTGTTCCTGATGCTGTTGAGATTGTGTAAATTTCCGCCCAAGAAGACTAATGAATGTAAAACCCGCACTATTGACTAAAACTCATCTCATTTGCATGGATTACTGCACATAGCGTTACTTATGGATTATACTGCGGAGCGTAAACGGCTTATTGATTTACATTCGCAGCATTCAGCCGTACAGCGCGTGTCTATGAATAGCAGATGTTTATTTAATGATACGAGAGGTCTTTATTATCAGGGGCTCTAGTTGTTTGTTTGATTTGTTGCCTCATGGTGGCTATTTGGTGCCTAATTTTTAACGCTAGTCAATTTCTTGTTGAACAACTTTGTGTGTTTCTCTGTTTCTCTTTCAGACCACAGGCTTGGTGGGCCTCGCTGTTTCCCTTCACCCACATGAGGTAATGATCCTGATTTTGATTCAGTAACACACATATTCATGGAAATTCATGTCCATTCATTCTGTAGAGCGTTTATGATGTCAGGCACTGATGTTGGACAAGAAGGCCTTGCTCACAATCTCCGTTCCAGTTTATCCCCAAGGTGCTCGATGGTGTTGAGATCAGGGGTCTGTGTTAGGGCCGGTCAAGTTCTTCCACACCAACCTCATCAAACTGTGGGACAGTCATGTTGGAATAGAAAAGGGCCCTCCATAAACTGTTGCCCCCAAAGTTGGAAACACCAGAATTCAATAATTAACAAGTTTGCCCAAATACTTGTATAGTTTATATAGTGTAGCTTATTTTTTGTGAATTCTCAATACTTTGCCTCTGCACTAGACCTCTAGATGCCTTCTTTATCAGTTTGTGAGATACTTATAAGATATAGCTCAGTGGTTAATGCATTGGATTACGGTTCGGATGGTCCCAGGTTCAGATCCCACAACTGCCAAGTTATCCCAGTTGGGCCCTTGAGCAAGGCCCTTAACTCTCAACTGCTCATATGTATAATGAAATACAAAAAAAAAAATTAAGTCAGTCTGAATAAGGGTGTCCGCGATATGCCTAGATGTAGACTAGTTAGATATATCATAATCAGGCTGTGTTCATGGTAGGACGTTGATGATCTCCCAGTATGTGGTTTGTCTTCCATGCCGGCTTCTCATTCTTTAAACTCCATCAAATCTGTGAACACCGCTTTGGTCAACGGTTTTGTCTCTAACCATTCTGTAGTACAGTGTGAGATCATCAACTGCCATCAACTGGATTTTCAGAGACGACTCAAGTCCACAGGCTTGGTGGCTTTGACAATGGTGCAAATGATGGAGACTACACTATACTGCCGAAAGTATTCGCTTGCATACCTGCACATGAATATACATGAAAACTTGAGTAACATCCCCTTTGCACCTACAGTATAACAGCTTCAGCTCTTCTGGGAAGACTTTCCACAAGGTTTAGGAGTGTGTTTATGGGAATTCTTGTTACTCAAGTTCAGATGCATGTTAAGGCCGGCGAGCGAATACTTTTGGCAGAATAGTGTATGTCGAGCAATACCTTTTACATGGAGGAGGAGTTACTCTACCAAACATGTGCAGTTTGAAGAACCTGCGTCAGTTAGTAATAAATAATAATAATTAAAAAAAACGATGGCCAGTTTTGTATTTCTTTCAGGACAGCCCTCATATACAGTAGTGTGTAAAAGTCCTGGGTGGTGTATTACTGTATCTATAGTACAAACGGTGTTAGTTGTCTGTGTCTATGCATTATTATGTACAAAACTATTAAATATGTTCAAACATACCTTAAACATAAAGAAATAAATACCATTGTAGAAGAATATTTGCAAGACTGTTAAAAAATAAATAAATAAATAAAAAGCAACGTAGTACATAACAGACGAGTTGGAAGTAGATGGAAGTAAAAAGGTGTGAGTGTGACAACGTTAGATCTCTGGTGTGTATTCTCCAGCACACTCTCAGTAAAACCTACCAGCTGTTTCTCTTACACTACTGTACAAACGTCTTGGGAACATACAAACAATAAATGCAATAAGAAAAGCCGCACTAAAAAGTAATAAAATAAACACCTCCAATATGTAGAGTGACAAGTCTTTGATTGAAAAATAATCAATAGTGTTGGATACAGATGTGTGCAGTCAAACAGGTGTTAGGTTGTACTGAGCATCCTGGAGAACATGCCAGAGTTCTCATTGTAACATTGGCACACTCGCGCCTTTCTATTCCTGAGTCAGGAGGACGAGGAGGGAGACGTCACAGCAGGAGCACATCTGGATCGTCAGTGATGAGCCAAAGAAAGTCCTCGTCTGTTCACGTCCCCCTCCTCCTCCGTGGCGCAATGCAAAACTGGCCGACTCCAAAGCAGCGAGGGAGAATAAACTCAGGAATTTACACCCAGAGATAGAAAGTCATGATTAGTGTGGATGCTGAAAGTGTTTGCTCGTCATCTGTAGTCTTTTTTTTTTGTTGTTGTTGAAACGATTCAGGAAAGTGCACATTATTCCAGAGAACATCGCAAACCTTTCACCTAGAACAGTGGTTAAAATCTTTTCTCTATATTTAGATGGAGTTCTGTGCTTGCATTTGGAATTCATTCATTATTTTATTATTTTACAGTAATGTTATTTATTTATTAGTATTAAGATATATGTTTTGGGAAAGAAAAAAAAAAGGTTTTGTACATAATAATGCAGACATGATAGACAGTATAGGAACATTTTAAGACTTTTGCACACACTACCGTACAGGCCTGGGGGCGGCAACCTAAAACACTCAAAGAGCCATTTGGAGCCGTTTCCCTCAGAACAGAAAAAACTCCAGGAGCCACAAAACCCTTTTGACATATCGTTTTTTTTTTTGTTTTTTTTTTTACCTTTAAGCTATGCATAAAAAAACTATGGTGTGTTGTATTTATGAAATCCGTGAACTACTGCAGAGGAACGAAATCTTATTTCTGCATCCAATAAAAACATTTTGAACCCTGAAAAAAAAAAAAAAAAAAAAGACGCAGAGTCGACGTTTACTTTCAAATAAAATACTCAATGTCTATCCGAATCCTCAGCGTATTTATAAAATACAGTTTTAAAAGCCGAACTTAAATCATCCATCTGCCGTCTGCTTCTGTGTGCCGTCGTCCTTTAATCGCGTACGCAGCACACAGCTGGCAACCTGAGTTAAACACATCGACAGTTGTGGCGCATATTTTGAGCGACTAAAAATGAAACGGGTTTTATTTTAACGTTACAAGACATTAAATGTTATGCGTAAATGCTCTTGTTAGTAGTTAGCCCTTGATCAGGGTTAGAGAGGGATTCTGGATTCAGTCCTGTGTTCGAGACAAAGTGCTGTTTAAGACGACGTGACGTTATGAGAGATGTGTTTTCATGCTGAAATGCTTCCATGACTGGTTTCGAACGCATGTTTTGGCACATTTTGGTAATTTCTTTAAGCCGTCCAGAAGTGGGTGGGACCACGGGAGAAAAAAGGTCTGCAGACAGGCGCGTAGTAAAAATATTGATATATTTGTAGAATGAGAATTTTGAATATCATCATTTTCAATGTTCTTTAAGTATCGTATACGACATCACTACCTTAAGCTGTATACAGTATGAAATAGGAAGGCTATATAGTTCTAAGAGTAAGGAAGGGACGTCTCAATGGCTTTTAGTCAAACAAACATCTACAGTTCTGATCAGACGTGTAACTGTAGATGTGGTTGTTTCTGTGCCTTCAGCGTCTGCGGATTTTGTACACTAAGATTTTGGGCTGCGTCCAGGCCATGCCGCGCGATGCCGCCTACAGGAAGTACACGGAGCAGCTGATAACCGAGCGACTCGACCACGTCAAATCGGTAAGAGACGTCTCGTCAGTCCCGGATAAAGACTTCTGTCCCTGATGTCTGTACATGCGAGATGTGATTTACCTGATGGATAATTAACGGCACTTAAACTTTCGTGCAATACGATGTTATTTCAGTTCATCGGCAACCATTCGTTTAGTCTTGTCTTGTGATGTTCTCTAAAGGAACCCGACGTGCAGAAGCTTGAAAGGAAAATTAACTGTGGCCAGATCGAAGAGGTCATCGCGCAAGTGAGTACAAACCCGACACGCACTCGCACTGAACCAAGCCGGCTGGCTTTATTTTGCTATATAGGCTGCTTAGCATTTAAAGCTGGTTTGCGCTTGACTTACGCAGGGTTAATTGCTGTGCTTTCAGACTACAGTTTTACTTAAACTCCTACACACTGCAGCTGCACACAGGCGCACACACACACACACAGGGAACAGAAATCTCTCCTCAGCTGCAGAGCAAGAGAGGATAATGCAGATCTAGATATGATTACACGACACCGTATCGTCTTTAGGTTACAGCGCAGACTCATTATTTATCGTATTGACTGAAGACACTCTGAGGGGCGTCAAACCGGGACTTTTTGATCACAGTTCTGGGATTAAGTCAGCGATCCATGGGTTATTAAGAAGACACTCAGGTTTTTCCACTCCAACCCTCACACACCATGTCTCGCTTCCTGCTTCTAACTTTGAGTCTGAGGACGAACCACGTGTAGGTGTAATTAACACGCTTTTGGCTGAATTGTGCAGTGTATACTTTTTATCATTGCATACCGACTCAAAAGAGCTGTCAGGTGAAAATGTAATATATTAATAATATATTGCAGTGTATAAGAAGCAGGGCTTTCAGTATCGATGCATCAACGTGTGATTAATCTACAAATTTTTAAGTGAAATTAATTATATGACCAAGTTTGACCCTAATGGCTTCTCATAATCGCAGCGCTGGTTGTGTTACCAGGCTGTGTGTAAGATAATGAGATGTTTAGCACGGATAATAAGATGACTGAGGAAACATCACCATGTGTGCTGACCAGCATTATAAAACGTTTCTAGATGGAAGTTTGGATTAAACCAAAGTTGTGTACTTTCATGGGAAACTGTTTTTACAAGAGTACATTAAATATCTTGGGAACACTAAGATAAGGGTTATGGACGTAAGGCAGTCACCAGAAGCTACTTTTATTGTACTTAATAAGCAGTAACCAGAACATCGTTTCACCCTCTAACCAGTTCATCATGCATTTCTTTATTCTGTCATACATTGCACGTTTATAATACAAGTAAATCTGAGTATTTAAAATTGTGATGAATCGCAAGACTTTAACTAGAACTAACTAGATTTCAACTTTTAATTGATGGACAGCGCACTAATAAGGATCTTTTGTAATATTTTTGTAGGCGGAGACAGAGCTGGCCTTATCCAGAAAGATGGCAGAATGGAAAGCATGGGAGCCGCTGATCGAAGACGCGCCTGCAAACCAGTGGAAGTGGCCGGTTTAAACTGGCTTTGTGGCTTCATTCATACTGGTCGTGCTGTATGAGCTGTCAAAGAGCTTTTTGTTGATTTCAGGTGTATTTATGTTTAAAAAAGACGAATAAATCTTGTATGTAACGTGTTCACTGGGTGAGACTTGCGTCATCATTGCAGATGTAGAGTTGAGTTTCTGCTGCCCTCCTGGTACAGATGTATGGTTTTACAAACAACATCAAGAGCAAAGACACAGAATCCACGTGTATACACATTAGGGCTGTTAATATTAATACATAATTGCATTTTAACGCAAATTAATCATATGACCAAGTTTGACCCTAATGGCTTCCCATAATGGCATCGCGGTTATAGCACTGTGTGTTAATGGTACGTTTCACATGGTTATTAAGATGACTGAGGAAACATCATCAAATTACTGAAGAGCAAGTTTCATTATAAAAACCCTCTTTTCAGGTTTGAGCCTCAGCATACGAGAGATTTTAATTTAAACATTGATTTAAATTATTTGAGATATTATAAATTGCCATAATGTTTCCTCTAACCAGTTTATTCCAACATTGCATGTTTAGAATACTCAGATTTATTTGTATTTTAGAATTGCGATTAATCGTGATTAATAACTGATTAACTAGATAATGGCTAGACAGCACTAATGTACATGAACATACTGTATACACATGACAGAAATCAAAGATTTGTGCATAAAAACGACACAAAGAACAGCTTCTGTAAATATTATTTTTATATAAAGACAATTAAAGCAGCGGAACACAAGTTTACCTCATTTTACATTGAGCGTAAAGTGGAATGTGTCTTAATACCGGCTCCTGTGGTTTTCTGATTCACATGTTGTTAAGAGGCGACTATTACACTGAGATGCTTTACACAGTACGTGCGGGTTGTGGATTTTTTTTTTTTTTTTAAGAGGTTGTAGTGTTTCTTCCTGTCCCACTTACACAGTCACTTAATCAGCAGTTAGACACTCATGAGACTTACAGGCGACACTGTTCACCGACATCTACAGCACGTAACTTCATGCATCAAAGTTACGAAACGGGGACGAGGAACAAAACAGCACTGTCACGTAACTTTATACACGCGTATCCTAGAAGAAAAACAACACGGTTAAACTCTTACGTCGAACAAATGTAGTAAAATAGAAAATTTGTTTATACAAATAGGGTTTGGTCTGCTGATGTGATCAGTGTGTATCATAAATCTCTAACGGGTCTGTGTGTAACGATGCACTCGAGCTACATTTCTCTATAAAATTCTGTCTAGAATCTGTTTACTTATAAATATTACATTTCACCTGGACTAAATAGACATCACTAGCAATGCGGCAGTCGACATTCGGAAAAGAGTAGAAATTTTGGCATTAGTCCCAACAGTAACGTATCAAATCGCTTTATAAAGTTCACATTTTACAAAAAGGCACAATTAAAGATCAAATCACTTCCTGTACTTCCAGAACATCTCGTACTGAGAGGTTTTTTTTTTTGTTTTTTTTTTAGAGTGGCAAGGATGTGTATGTGTGTGCGTGTGTGTGTGTGTGTGGAGTGTGGAGTGTGTTTGGAGTAGCAGGGTAAATGGCCACACACTGCCTTGATGTAAACAAAGGCGGATTATGTCATCACTCACTTTAGAATTGGAAATGTTAAAATCGATGATTTGTGTACGTTTACATGAGCGACTCGAGACTTTCTGTGATGTTCGCCGAGCCGGCCGGGATGTTGCCGTTGTTCTCCGTGGAATGAAGCGTTTTCTCATCTTCCTTGGTGCTCACCAAGCTTAGTATAGCTTTGTAAAGAAACTGGTAATGCTCCTAAAAAACAACAACAAAAAACAGATTTAAAATGTAAATATATTATACTTTCAAATCACTCTGGACCCAGATCCGCACCGTGTGGTGGTTCTATCCGGACCCTCACGCTTTTCTGATTAATTAGTATATTTAATGTACCAGTAATCTAGGGCTTTTTCAATAGAGGTGGCCGTGGCGATACAAGAAGAAACAGAAACGAAAGCGCGACAGAGCATGGCTTACTCCAAGAAAAGCAAAGTTTGAACCTTTAAAGATGAATGGACAGATCAATGTCTGTTTATTCTTTCCGCGGGAAGTTTAAAACCCGTTTGTCTCACCCAGTTTGTTCTGAAACCATGGCGATAATAGAAAGCAGTAATGTGAAGTGCCACTATGAGATACAAACGCTGATTGTTAAATCAAACATATCTGCAGCAGTCCAAGGTGAGTGCCTGAACTGAGAGCCCAGTATGACAGAACAACCAGAGTCCTTTCACATGCAAAGGAAGATTCACTAAAGACTGATTAAGGAGTGTTGCTTATATCAATATATAACAAGGAAATATACAAGGTCATCAAAGATCAAACTGTCCACACGTTCAACGTAATAAATATTACTGAAATGCTATGCAAATTTAAAATGGTTTCTTTTTTGACTGATATAGAGCTCAGGGCCCGTATTCACAAAGCTTCTTAAGCCTAAAAGTTGCTCCTAGTGATGAAATTCTACTAAGAAAATTCTTAGGATTATGACATTTTCTTAGAATTTCCCCTTAAATTTAGGATTAAATCTTAGTAAAGAGAAAAATGATCTCTTTACTAATCTTTACCCGATCTTTCGGGGTCGACCACACCTCCTCACTAAGATAAAGGTTTTTCTACTTTCCTTACTCAGAGTTGCTCTGAGAAGTTTCCTAAATCACTTTTAGTCTAGGACTCCCAGCTAGGACTTTTTAAGCTAAGATAGGAGCTCTCAGAGAATTCAAAGACGCTTTGTGAATACGGGCCCTGAATCCTAACTCCAACATGAAATGCGGACTTCCGTTCAAAGAATGGAAAATTTAATGTTAATGACCGGACCTTCTTACATTTGACTTCAGGACCCAAACTACAGGCCATAGAGACTGAGATCTCAGCAGGATTCTGTAAATATCCTGTAAAATGAAAGCTTCTTACAATATCACTGAACACTCCCGGTCTCATCAGGTTGCTCATCCTTGCTGTCAGATAGACATCCACCATGTTCTCCTCCTCTAGTTGATTACTCAGAGTGATCAGGGAGCACAGGATCCCAGCGCTGGAGCCCCCGGGCCTGTACAAAATGTAAAAATCATGTTTTCCAGACCTGAAGTTTTGGTAGTTTTTGGGTAAGTCATGGTATTTAAAAACATAGTTTTAATAATGATTGTTTTACTCAAAATTCCCTTATATTAATAATATTAAACCATTGTATACAACAAATCCCTTTGTATAATACGGGATTTGAATGATCAATTACAGGTTAATTGTATTTTTGTTATAGTGCCACCTTTAACACTTACCCGTCATGGACCACAATAGCGCCCTCTCGATGCGCGCGCTCTTCCCTGATGATGTTAATGAGCTCGAAGGCATTACTGATGGGTCTGTCCGGATTCGGCCAATGTGGAGTCTGGTAGCAGCGAACCTCCAACACGTAGTCATCCTGTCGTTCAGTGATGTCAAAAAAAAAATTAACAAATGTGTTACATCGACAGGCTTTGTGCGTATAAAAACAGGTTAAGGTGTCACATTAGCTCAACAGAAATGCTCGTTCTGTTCCCTTCAGATCCCAGAGGTTGTTACACTACAAAGAGCAACACTCGCTCCATTAGTGGCACAAATGCATCTCTGTCTGAAGGATTAAAGTGTAAAACACAACCAAGACCAACTAACTAAAGGAGCTAATGAGATCCACATCGTGAGCACCATTAACCATTACTGACCTTAATTTAAAATCTGGTCTCAAAAGGCACGTTGGACAATTAACGAAGACATTGGGACAACATTGTCTGCTCTCTTGTCTGATGAGGCCAAAACTTTTAGGCCTTACATTTACCAGAAACCTAACACTGAGAACAACGACAACGTTATGGTGAAGCATGGTGGTGGTAACATCACGTTTGGGGGATATTCATCATCAATTTTTTTTTTTTTTTTCCAACTAGGACACAAGAAAAGATTTTCCAGTCTACAAAGCACAGTATGTGTTCTGTAACTGCAGCCAAAAGTGGTTCAACAAAGTCTGACCCACTTTTTTATTTTAGCTTTTTCCCTCTTGTGCAACTGACCTGCTTCGCACCTTCAAATGTTAGACATATTATAAAAAGTATAAGGGCTTTAACACTGCAAAATATAGATAAGTTAAAAGGTTTGAAAGTTTATTGCAGTTCTTTAAGTGATTCAGTTACACTATATGGACAAAAGTATTTGACTAAACCTGTAATCTATGGAATTCAGGGGTTTCAATCAATCAGGCCCCTTATCCCGAGTGAAGTGCAATCTTACATCTTCAGCATACTAAGACATCTTGGACGATGCTATGCTTCCAATTTTGTGCCAAAAGTTTGTGGAAGGCCCTTTCTTGCCCAAAGCAACATGGTTTGATGAAGAACTTGACCGGCCCTAACACAGACCCCTGATCTCAACCTTTGGGATGAACTGGAATGGAGATTTCAAGCCTGGTCTTCTCATCCAACATCAGTGTCTATCCTCATCAAACTACAGAATGAATGGAAATTAATACCCACAGAAGCCTTTCAAGAAGAGTGGAAGCTGTTATAGCTGTAAAATCGGCATCGACTCCATATTGTAGTGTATGTGTTTGGATACAACATCATTGCAGGTTTGGTCAAATACCTTTGTCCATATATGTAAGTTCTAAATAAGTGTTTTTCTTACTTTTAAGGCTTCCAAAATAAAGTTTTGCACCACCAAAGACTCTTCATACGACAGAGCGATCTGCTCCTCCCCTGCCAGTCTCACTGTAAACGTCTCGCAGGTGATTGGCTGCTCCTTCGTGGGCCAGTAAACACACTTCTCCTCCTCCTCCTCACTCTGTAAATAAAAACAGACTGTTTAATATCAATATCAATGATATACTGTACAACAGGACAGATTACGACTGTATGTGCAAAACTGACCAGGCTCTCAGGCAGAGAAACGATCATCTGAGCGTTATGGTCCCAGATCATCTTCCAGAAGTCATGCACGGTGCTGGAGACGGGTCTCTGGGTGATGATGAATTCACAGCTTTGATGGTAACCCTGCGAACAGAGCACGCCCTGTAAGTTTGAGTCACTGTTCTAAGACAAAAGACAATCACTACAGTGAAACAGTCATGTGGAAACAGTCCTCACCATGATGTAAGAAGCATTGATGTAGTCTGAAGGGTCTGCCGCAGTCGAAGACAGACTTACTCTGGATCTTTCCACTGCACAAAGAGAACAAGATTAAAAACCAGTGTCCATGTGCATGCAGTACAGTATGTGGTCTTCTTAACTTTAAAGCACACAAAGGACACATTGTTCTTGTACTTCCGTACATTCCTGATTCCAGGCACCACTGGTGGAGTGTTTCTTTTTGTGTTTTTTTTTTTCCAAATTATTTCAGTTGCCGGATACAAATAATTAAGTCGTAACCATGTGACAGTGACCTCATACAGGGACCACGTATCCTGTGTCATTGCCAAACTGTAGCACGGCCCCCTGTAGAGAGAAAGGTAAGTACGTATGCAGATTTGCTGCAGCACGACTGGAAATTTCCAGAGGCTTGGGCTCGTCATTCTGCTCAAACAGAGTGCAGAGTAGAGCGCTGGAGGCAGGCGAATTAAAGTGGTAGAGAGAACAATGCACAAAAAAAAACATCCCTGAGATGATATAAGATAAAAACCTAGTGGGGAACCAAACTAAAGAGGGGTGTTCAAGTCAGTCCAGGACTTGTGAATGGTGAATCATGCCGTAAAACTGATTGACACGAGACTCTTTAAACAGTAAAACAAGCATTTTAAAGTAGGCCATACGTTCAGGAATGATTATCCCTAGATCCCTAGCCCACTGCAGTGAATATTCACTGAGTGGAACACCTGATCCTTCACCAACACTGAATCATTCACCAACACCACTTGCACATTACAGGAACTGGGACAGTCCTGACCTCACTCCAATGGTTTGGGCCATTAAAGGAGTTCCTGGGAGGCCAGTGTTTCAGACGTGAAGTAGGCAATCCAATCGTGGCTCCAGAGAAAACCTTCTACCTTGATGGTGTCCAAGCAAGGTTTTAAAGAGAGGTTTTACTCTCATAGCTGTGTTCTGTTATTCTCCACAATCAAAAGTCCCGGTTTAACTTAAACAACTCTTAAACTTTTAACTCTTCTTGGTGATACCAGATGGTGAGATTTTTAAAAAAAGTACACATTTAAATCACATGTGAGGTTGAGGTGGGCAAGCAAGCCCTAAAACATTCACAGAACTCCTTTAACACCCTGAACTTTTTTAACCCATTTAGCCAACACTCCTGTGCTCAAGAATTCCCAAGCAGGCAGCCCAATGTCCAAACTGGGTCATGAGCAGAGTTTACTGTGACCAAACGCTCTGGTGTACTGGGGTACCAAATCTACAAAGATACGCCCTTTCTGCCATTCCTTGACTGATGATCCTGCATTCTTATAGCAACAAGAGCACGGCATCATGGGAATCAGACATATTGATTGGATGTACAATAAGTCATTAATTGGTCAGTTACTGTAAGTTATAGTACAGGTTGAGGTCAGTCAGGGCTCTGTGCTAAAGTTCTTCCACTTGAAGCTTAACGTACCATATCTTCAAAAAGCTGGCTTTGTATGCTTCCGGGCCTTTTAGTTCCAGTAAGAAGAATTTCTGAGATTTCAGCTTTGTGCAGCAGTTTGGAGAAGGTCCACGGAGGAAGGGAGTGATAGTGACTGTGACTGTGACAGTGACTTTTGGCCATATCATATGCAATATGTGTTTCAAGCTCTTCCAGATTAACAGTCATACCGTTCTGCCGTGTTGCAGTGTAATTAATTTGAACCCTTGATGTGCTGGAACAGACATAATGCTACTCACCAGGCATGAGGGCCGAAGTCCTGTTTTTCGGTATGTTACACTCTTTCAGCGCTGTCCCGTACTCATCCTGATTCGCACACTTCTGGCTGATCAACTACGACACCACAAGAGATCAGATCATTGTCTCGTTCCTTGTCATCTAAAAGCGAAACCATTGCGTAATCCCACCGTACCTTAAACTGTTTCTCTAGCCCAGTCTGTCCCGATGGTCTGGGAGTGAGAAGATCCGAGACGTAAGCATGGATGTGGCTGGATGATACCTGTGTCTCTTTACTCCTGATCGCTTCTACTAACACATTGTGGATGAAAACATATTGTTCCTGAAACAAACAAAAAAAAAAATGAAGAAGAATGAATAAATTAATTAGTATGCTAATGAAATCTGATTTTGAACAGGGCAGGAACAGGTTTGTTGTTTTGGTTTCCCAGCATCCTCAGCCGGCCGGCTAATGACCTACAGCCCACACCAACTGTTTCCCAACATGACCTTTACCCGTATTATAGTCCACTAATAATCATGCACATCTGTTACTCATCAGGGCGCCCCATTAAAATAATCTGGATACCCTCCGGTTTATTGGTACGTCCCACTTTCAGGGTCATGTTAATTTAATGACACAAACGCACTATTAATACACTGGAAGATTAACATGCACACTTTCTATTACTCGTATCAAATCTTTGATTTCTCCGTCTGGCTGCTCACACCATTCTATGTTCCATATACGTTCTATAGGGCGTTCAAGTCAAATCTCATGAATGATGGCATATTCATTATTGACATTAACAGAAGACACAAGCACAGTACAGTGATGAGACTCCTTGAAACATATAAACAGTGCAAACATTTTAAAGAAGGCAGTACGTCTGTCAATGACAATCCTAACCCTAACCCTAACCCTGGCCGTGGTGGCTCAGAGCCCACTGCATTCGTTCCCCCAAACATTCAACAAGTGAATCGAATAACTTAATCTTGTACACATAATCAATCAGCAACACCACTTGCACATTCCAGGATAAGACCTGACCTCACTCCAAGCCATTTTGGGCCATTTAAGGAGTTCCTGGGAGGCCGGCTATGTGCATTAGTGTAACATGGGATTATATAGAGAAATAAAGGGAGTTTTCACTTTCATAACGGTGTTCTGTTATTCTGTGCAATCAAAAGTCCCGGTTTGACTTGAACGCCCTTTGTACTTTGAACAGATTAACCTACAAACAGTAGTACATTCATTCCTTTAGGAAAGTGAGGTCCACTGTGTATGTGTATGACGTACCTCGGTCTGTACCAGATAGTTCCTCTGGGTGCGGATGTGCTTCAGGAAGCCCATGATGTTCACCGTCCCCTCGGCCTTGATCTGCTTCAGCATGCTGTCTATCACGATGTACGTTCCTGTTCTTCCCACTCCAGCACTAAACACATACATAAGGTTCTTTCACCAGGCATCATTTCAACTCTAATAGTGTTTATAAAGTACACACACCCACACACACTCAGTTCTCCATAGAGGTATTCACCTGCAGTGCACCACCACAGGGCCCGAGTCAGCGCTCCATGCCTCAGACGACTTCTGTATAAATTTGAGCACTGGAAGTGTGTACTCGGGGACGCCCATGTCCGGCCACTGAGTGTAATGGTACTGTTCGATGGTTCTCTCCTGACTGCGACTCTTCAGAGAGCCCTATAACACATACACATAAAAGCAACATGGTCCTACACTCTGACAGTGCTGTAAAATAAATAAATAAATAAATACAATCGCTTGTGATCCTGGAGAACCTTTTTGTTGTTTATGTTCCTCAGAGTGAAGGTCCGCTTGGTGTAGTAAGCCAGCGTTGTGGTACTTTTCAGTGTGACCAGAAAACTCCCATACTCCTCCTGGTTGTCCAGAGGCCAGTACTGGTCACATTTTCTCTACGGATAAGAGTTCTGAGGTTATATTGTATGATCTACTGTATATGATTTTAAGGTTCCAGATGTTTAACATCACTGCTAATAACTACAGCTTGTTATGTACTTTTGCGCAAAAACATCCTTCCTTTTAAACTTAAACTTACTGTACAGTACTGTGCAAAAGTACAAAAGTGGAAAAGTGCATTTTTAGTCCCTGTACCTGAGCAGTTTGAATGTTGGTGGAATGTCTTTTGTTTGTTAAGCCGCAGAGTGACCAATCAATCATTCAAGTATAAAAAAGAATAGACGAGAGGGGAAATGAGGTTGCTGCTGTTACATAAACAACAATTTTTTTATTGTATCTTTAGACAGTTTTCATTGGGCATTGGATGCTCCGTGGTTGGTTTCCACCTGTATGCGGAAAGCCCAGGTTCAAATCCCAGCCAAGGCCCAAAACCCCAGCCAAGTCCTAAATTGGCAGGGTTGCGTCAGGAAGGGCATCCGGTGTAAAAACCTGTGCCAAATTCTTGTGCAGATCGGATGTGGCGACCTCTCGACGGGAGCAGACGAAGAACCAACATAGACTTTTCAGCCTGTTGCAGTAAAGATTTGTTCCCATTTCTTTCATTTAATCTCCTTCATTGATTTGAATTCAACATGAAGAAATTAGATGGGGGGGGGGGGGGGGGGGGGGGGGGGGTCAATACTTTTGCACAGTACTGTTTAGAAAGTAAAATCAATTGCATCATGATCACTGTTAATTCTCTATCACATGTAAGACAGATCATTTGATAGTGAACGAGACCATGAAGTGCGAATGAAGCCCACCAAGCTTTGGTTGTGAAAACATTAGTTTGGCAGCGTTAATTTGGCTACGACTTGGGACGACTTTGGTATTAGGTCATTTTTGAAAGTTGAATAACTTTGATGAAATGATGTCAGAACAACGTTGACGACATGATGGCGGTATAGTGCTAAACATACGCCTCAATAACACAATATTAGTACCAAACCGATGGTCTGAGCGTGACTCGAACACCTGTTGCTACATGGCGTGTTACAGCTGGGCCACTAGAGGGCAGAGTGTTCAGGCTAGAAAATGTGCTTGCATTACAACAAGCTCCACAGAAAATTGTTAATCAACATAAAAGCTCCAACTAAAGATTACAATTTTTTGTTTGTTTTAAGATTGCATTTGCAACATTGTGTTTGAGTCGTTCATTTGACGTTATCTCAACATGGTTTTATCCAAGTCGTTCAAGCTTTTATAACCAATGAGCTTAACTTTTCCACAGTAGAAGTTAACTTCAGCTTTAATATAAAAAACACACACACACATCTCTAAAATATACACATGCCGAGCTATATGTCTTTTTTAAAAATAAATCTTAAGAAAGCACAAAATTAAAGTTCGCTCCCCCTTACCCGGCCTTTCTCCAGCAAGTTGGTTATCATGACAATGACGCTAACGTTCTGCTCCCACACCATCCTCCAGAAGTCTTCCAGGCTGGTCTTCAGTGGACCCTGGGCTGCTATGTACGCTTTGGGTTGTTTGTAGCCCTGGAACAATGGATCATTCTAGTCAGGAGTGTTTTTAAGGACACTATATCCATAAAGCAGTTGGGGAACATCACTATACACCAACCAAAGCTTTAACAGAATCTATCTCCAGCCTGATGATGTTAAAAATTTGACATTTCATTTTATAAAAAAAAATATAACCTGTACAAAGATTATAGGCTTCCATAGTGAGTAATAATTTACACTTAGTGCACTCAAATGTGTGTACTTATTATACTTCCACTCATCTATCCATCCATGAACCTCTGCAGTCCAACTAGGGACAATTATACTGTATTTATTCAGTACTACTTTACGCCCATGGTCCTGTCAACAGTCACATACTACAAGCAACTTGGGAACGCCAATTAGCCTAATCTGCATGTCTCTGGACTGTGGGAGGAAACCTGAGGAAACCCACCAAGAACCGGGAGAACACGCAAACCCCATGCACACCAA